>JAUNZO010003726.1:0-31499 GCA_031894775.1 Chloris gayana
TCTCTACTCCTTAATAAGTTCGATGAAAACGTCCACACCGTACGTACCGTACGCCCACAACCAATGGGAATCAAGTGTTGTTCGAATAGGTCTCTCCCAGCTATTCCCTAGCTTCGTGTTCCTTCGACGGATCGGTTCCATGTCTTCGTTTCGTACGTACACCACCAAGTCGAGTACGATTCAAATTTCCTACTTCCTATGCCTTTTTTCGTTTCATTGTGAGTTGGATTTGGAGTGGAGATCAGTTCTGGTGGGCGCAAATACAAATTGGTAGATATCAGGACCTGCACAACCAGACGTTCCAAACCCTAGCACTCGACATTGTGCCGGACAGTGAGCGAGAAAAAGATATCAAACCTTGCCGGACGTTGAGTGAGAAAGAGACGACTACAAACACCTTACTGATTTGCTTGAGCAGCCCAACAGAGAGGCGTGGTCAAGCCTCGCCAACGTGCTTTGTTCTAGCCACCATCGGCACGGCGCGGATTAGAAACTACGTTGTCATCGTCTAGCCTTTCAATTCCAATCTGATCGAGTTTCAGAGAGAAAATGTCCAACGATCTCGGCGTCCTGTTGGTTACAGGTCCCGTCGTACATTGTTGGTCTTGCCATCACGCTACATCTCATCAACGGGTGGAAGAACGATCGTAAGAAGACCCTGCCCAACGGAAATTTTAGATGTTTGGCCGTCGTCAGGTAATGCACACACATCAGCATGATTTTTTCTGTATCTTTCTTTTCTTGCTTAGATGCACATCAGTCTGGTCTTCTCCTCTCTATGTACATATGATTCTTTGGACTAATAGACGCGGTGCTTTTGTTTAATTATAGATATATAGCTATTTTTTGGACTAATAGACTCGGTGCTTTTGTTTAATTATAAATATATAGCTTTCTGAACTGATAGATGTGGTGATTGGGAATTGCTCTAATTAGCATATGCCTGGTTTCTGTGCTATGTATACTTTCCATGTTAATAATCACACATGACAGTTATTGGAGACTCTTTGCAAATATACACTGACATGTTGTGTGACATATATTAGTTATTCTTGATTATTATACTTCTAAAGCACATATGATTCGTTTTCAGGATATAGACATGTTAATGATTCAAATATTCATATTACCATGTTAGAAGAGCAAGAGAAAAAGCAATTACGATGGCACCTTAATTCAATTAAGACTTGCACTAATGGCCATTGTGCGACCCCTACCTTTTCTTATGGGAATTCAAATACATAAAAGTTACAGATGAGAAAATTGAAGTTTTTTTTTCTTTTTTTTTCTCGAACGCACCTGAGCGCGCTTTTCATTAAGAGGAAGATAGAAGTACAGCAGCCGAGGCGCAGGGGCCAGGAGAAGAAGTTCCTGTTCTGCGCATAATTACATGATCAAAGTTACAACTGCATGGAAACTCAACCAGCCTACCAAAGGCGACATGCTAAAGAAACCCCGCTAGAGATCTGAACCCGGCGGCGACCCAGCAGCGCCCTTCATCCCGGATGAAGTTGACAAGCCGTATTGGGTGCATGCTCTGTGATTGAAAGACCCGTCGGTTCCTTTCTTTCCAAACTTCCCAGGAGCACAGCATGACCAAGGTATCAAAGCCAGTCCTGTGTTCCTTGGGCAGCCGTTTCGGGAAGATAGCCACCGGTCGACGAGCTCACTATCCGCTGAAGGCACTAGAGCGTGGCGTCCGAAGCGCGCAGGACCTTGAACCAAACCTCACGACTGAATACACAACCAAGAAGTAGATGATCAATTGACTCCGTCGTTTGAAGGCAGAGCGCACATGATCCGTGGTTACGTAGGTTGTGTCGTTGTAGTCTTTCCGAAGTCCAGCATCTGCGAAGCAAGGCCAGCCAAAAGAAGTGTTTGCACTTATTTGGTGCTTTTGTTTTGCTAAGTTCTTTTGGAATAAGGAGTACTATGCAACCATGACACATGAACAGAGGAAAGCTAGACGTGAACTTCAAAGAGAGCAATATGTGTTGCGAAGGACATTATGCCATAGGGGGTGGGTCATGCAAAATTGACTCCAGAACAAAAGCAACCAAAGATACATTGTCAAAAAGTACGTCATGAGGTGCAATGTAACACTTTGCGTCCAGATTGTATTGCAATGGAGAATCCTATGTATCATTTATTGGAGCAGTCTGAAATTTAATAATCAGAAAGATTTTTCACGTATGAAGTCCAATGTTTCATTGATACAATTTTAAGTTTATTGTTCATTAGGTTGTGGTGCATCACGCCCTTTTTCCATTTGCTACACCATATGAAGCATGGTTTCAGTTGTCCGTAGCAACGCACGGACATTTTGCTAGTTTAACTATTAAGTATGATCAAATATAAATATTAAATATATGATTAATATTATTAAACATATCAAATTTCTGTTATCAACATGTCTTATTAATATGTTAAATTGTAATTTAAATTACTGTTCACATCACCTTGTGGGCATATGTCCCTAGCCTCATAAAAGTACTTAGCTTCTAAAATATCCCGACACGGGAACTGGACATGAAACAATGGTGCAACTGGACATGAAATTTGTGAGGGACATAATATTATACGACAACATAATACCTAGCTAAATCTTTTATACCTTTGGATTGCAGTGCTGAGGTAATTTGATTGTCCTACCTAGTATGAAAATTGTTTCATTTGCATCTCAATCACACCCCGATTGCAAATTAGCTGTACAATACAAATAATAGCGCTTGATTATGAACTTTCAATAGCAAATCATCGTATAAGACTATAACTTTCTTTATTTCGCCCTTGTTATTGCAGATGCTAAATGTTAAAACTGTTAAGTATGATTAAATATATTCTATCTATGATTATATTATTAAATATATCAAATCTTAGTAGGAGATATTTCTTACTAATACGTTAAATCACAATTTAAATTAATGTTCACATCGCCCTGTGGACATTTGCCCATATGCCCATAGAAGTACTTACCTTCTAAAATATCCCAACACTGGGATTAGGCGTGAAAGAGTAGTGTTTATTATATGTGAGAGTGTATTAGCTGGCTTTCAGCTAGATCCAAGATATATTAGGTCTATCTAGGTGATAGAACAATCTTATGGAAAAGATAGGAGGTGTGTTAATTAGCCCCGTTTGCTCATGCCTACAACGTAAGAAGTAGTTGTCTGGTCATTCTATTGTTCTCATTTTGACTGCAAAAATACTTAAGTATGGCTTTGATTTCTGTCTACATAACATTGGATTTTGAAAAAAAAATGAGGTACAAATTGTTTTGCGATGGTTTCGAGTTAGAGAACTCGTGTAAACATGCCGCATATATTTGGCGTGTGTGGATGTGGAATGAACTGCTCCGAGCTTCCTTTCTCCTCCAATAGAACAGAAATTCAGCTTGTTAGTAATGCAAGTTTCAATTGTCACATATATATGAGTCGTGTGGTGCTGAAAGAATGGATGTGCATGCATGCCAGTGCTTAGAGCACATGCCACGTATGGACTCTTATGTGTCATAAGGCAAACGTGCAGCCAAGGAGTCAGGATCGTTTCCCATACGGATGCGTACGTATGGATGAACCGATCGCCGATCGGTACGGCGTGTACCGTTGGGATGATAGGTACCCGCGTAGTCATCTCTATATCACGGGCTCCCGCGCGCGCATGCTTGCGCCGGCTGCGTGTCGGGATGATAGGCACCGATGAACCATGCTGCTGGCTGGATGTATCATGTATGGAAACGATCAACAATGGCCCGATGCAAAATCCACGCGCGGCGCGGTGCCGAATTCCAGCACTTTGCATGCTACATGTGGGACGCGCGTACAGCCGATGAAGTGGTATACAGTGTGGGTGCCATGCGTCAACAAGCAGGAAGCATGCCAAGACAAAGACAAAGTTGCGGGGCGGCCATGGTGAGCAGAGATGTTGTCCGGCAAGGGGACACGGACCCGACTGCCAAACGTAAGCGGCCAATTTGGGATTCAAATCCTCTGTCTTTGTTACCATGCTCCGGGTTCGTATGTCAGTGAGTCAAGACACATGTCTTTGAAGGCAGAGGATCTCAATCCGCCAATTTGGGATACGGGTGGACAGAACAAGACAGGATGTCCATGTGAGGGTGGATAGGGAAAAATGGATATGGATGGGTATGGTATGGGTGGAGTAAGATTAATGTTGATGGGCCTCCTTTTTTTTTTTTGCATTTGTCGACCACAAATGGAAGGTGTTCATGGACTGCCTTCCTCCGAGCATGTCATATAGCCGTAACGGCGTAACCTAACCACCAATTGTGTGTAACATCATCTTGTGATTGTGATGACAACGTGACAGAGACGAATACAAGAGCCAAGACACAATCCAAATGGCCCATTAGCAGACTTTCACACGAGAGGCCTGCCACAACTAGGCCTTGAAGCATTAAAGCCCATGCTGAAACTTTTGGTCCATGCAACATAGGGCACAAGGCCAATCGGCCGCATTTGCTCAGGCCCATATTTGAAATGCTTTTCAGCGGCGTCCATGTATCCATGATAAAAACTCTCGACTCTTCGTGTCCTTTCTCCTCACTACAGTAGATCGAGGCGAATCGGTGGCTATCCGCGTTCCGGCGTCGATTTCGCCGGCTCCCGTTCGCCTCCGGCGTCCCTGTTGGGGCTGCAGGTGGATGGAGGCTGTGGAATCGACGCCCGGTGTATTTATTCTATCTATTTAGCCTAAGAGTAGGTTGGTTAGGGTACCTCTCCTGCGTCTCTAGCCGGCGACGGCGGTGGACCGAGGAACAGGGTGCTGGAGCTTCGTCGGCTTCCTCTTCCTTGTCATCTCCGACGGCTTCCCAGTCCGTACAGGCGGCGTTGGATCGAGGTTTGTTTCCCTGCCTTTTTCTAAAAGGACGGGTTCCGTGGTCATCCTTAGGGATGCTTTTGTTCTCCGCTTGAATCTCGTTAGTCATGGCGGATGGTCGTTCCGCTGTCGGTCGTGGCCGGCGGTGGCGGATTTGCTCCCACCTTTTCCGGTGGTTTCCTTCCCCTCCGGGGTGTTCGGTTGGTTGTCGTTCGGGGAAGTCGACGGTTGAGGCGTCGGACTTCCTGTTCTCTAGCGAGGAGATGGCCGTTGGCCATTTTGCTAGGCCTGTGCGTTCAGCGGATAAAAGGTATGTCGGAAATGCCGGTGTACTGCTCTTCGTGCCGTTCAAAATCTCTGAAGCTTCTTCGTCGGGAGGAGGGTCGGCTTCAACGAGATTGTTCCGGCCGCCGGTGACGAGGGCAACCGGGAGAAGCTTGCAAGGACTTGAATGTAATTTTCTATATTTTCAAGGATGTCTTTGTAAGTGTTGGGTTGTAAACCATCAGATATATTTGTGAAATGTAGAACCCGGTTTTCTAAAAAAAAATAAAATGTATCCATGATAAAAATGATTGTCCGGTTTCTTTTTTTCTTCCAGAACAGGGTTTCCCCTGAAATTTAATTGCTTTCGCGATGAAATTACATGAGTTCATGCAGAATATAAGTTTCTGTGGCTCAGGCGGCCGGAAGTAAACAGCTTCAGTGCTGACAGAGAGATGGAGCCTGGATGCATGAGCACTTGAGCAGCAAGCGGCAAACAATTCAGTATTACTCCGTCAACACCTTTCTTTTCTTTCCATTTGGACCATTAAGTACAAATTTGTACGAGCAACTTGTCCTGATAACAGAAAGGAAATGTGGAGGTAGTGCTGCTTATCTTTAGCTAGGCTTATATATCTAGCAGTACCGATCGCCCGGCCGGCCTGCCAATTGCACGGATGACGGATCATATCGTCCGCTTGTTAGAATCTCTCTTTTTTTTCTGCAAAAAATCGTGGCTGGACGTCAGCTCGCGGTCTTTCTGATCTGCAGACCGGTCAACTACTTCTTGAGCTCACCAGAAAAAAAAAAAGAGGAAAATTTTCCATGCCGGCATCGCCACCTGAATGTCTGCTCCTACGCCATCGTGCTCAGCGTACACGGTACACCCGTCTGCGCCGGGGATCGAAGATCGATCACCTTTGGTTCTCGGCGAGTCGGCGTCCGTACCGTTGCAGGTTCAGTCCAGCAGCGATCAGATGTAAGGGATCCAGAATCCTGCCGACAGGCACACGCACTTGTCGGCCCTGTTCGTTTCATGCTCTCTAAAATTTAAGCACTATCACATTAAAAAAATTTTATTATTTATAAATATTTCGATCAATTTAATAACAAAACACTATTGACAGATTGGTGCTAATTTTCGAGATGAATCTAATGAGCTTAATTAATTTAGATTTTGTTAAAGTGATGCTACAATGAATCAGTCTTCTAATCACGACTTAATTAACCTCATTAGATTCGTCTCGTAAATTAGTCTAGGGCCTGTAATTTATTTTATAATTAAAATTTATTTACTACTTCTAAATAGTAAGATTCTTTTTGATGTGACGATTCTAAAGTTTAGACCCAGGAAACGAACACACCCGTCACTGGTTCAAGCACCTTGCTCGACATCCGTGGATCAGAACATTCACGCGTAGGCCCTGTTTGGATCCATGGGTTAGAGTTAGATTGGGTTAGTTTTGCCAACTCTAACCCTCAATCCTCCAAACAGAATGGATTAGATTGGGTTAGATGCATCTAACACACCAAAAAACTAACCCCTCTAAGGGGTGATTATTGAGGTTAGTTCAGCAGGGACCACAGGACCAACCACACTCGATCCGGCGCACTAAAGTGGGACCAACACTAAAATATTTTTATGGTGTCTGTTTGCGTAAAACATTATATGGATAAATTAAATTTATCGTATTTTAACTGTTTTGATCAAAAGTTGATTTGTTTTACTCATTCGTGAAGAGGCCACACAAGAGTTGGTCACACAAAATCCGGTTGTAAATGAGTCAAAAGTAGCTTTTTAGTCAATCTAACCCTAGCGATCCAAACACATACGAGTTAGAGTTAGTTCGAGGTTAGAGTTGGATGAAACCAACTCTAACCTCTAACCGACTTAGAGTCTCCAAACAGGGGCCTAGTATATACCCACGGGCACATGGCGATCAATCCGACAGGCGAGCCCGGGGAAGCGTCGATCTGTGGCTGGACACGCGCGTCCATCACGATTCACGCGTCTCACGTGGGAGGCTCTGCTGTCGCCTCACGGGCCATGTCAGTAGGCGAATCTCCATGCACCGTGTACACTGTTCTTAAGGATGCTGTTCTCGGCTGATGCTGAATTACCACCACACCACCTGATGATTGAGCACAGTATAGCCAGCTTGCTGCACATGCCGATGCGTGGTTGTTTATGCATCCAGTTGCAATAACATGGTACTGCAGCAGGCCAAAAACGAACAAAAGCTGTTTCACCTTGTTCCGGAAATGAATAGCTCTAGGTAACTGCCCAGAATTTGCAGAGTACCCCGCCAGATCACATGACAGTGCCCTGATTCTTCTTGCTGGAAACTGAGCTTGCTGGAAACAGTACCCCGTCAGTACTACTCCTAGAGCTCATTCTCAATTCTGAAACAGAGGCCAGCTCGATCACGTGGTTCAACATCATATCGGTCTAGACGGATCCGAAATCTTTTCCGAAATTGATAATAAGCGCATACCACTCAAGGAGGGAGGGAATTACTAGTCAACTCACGCACCTTGGCCAGGTGGATGGGCCACGCCGTACAGCTACGCTTAGCGATGCCACCAATCGAAATCCAATCCCGTCCGTCGGGACCTCCACGATGGATGTGGCCACAATGCCGCGCCGGCGCGCGCAGCGGCAGAGCAGACAACAGCAGCAGCAGCAGGCAGGGACCTGTGCTGTGTTGGTGGGTATGTTCCGTTGAGACTACCGACGCCGGGAGATCGCTTCGGTGCGCGCGTCGTTTCTTCGCTGCCTCGCTGCATCACAGACAGCGCCGGCGCCGGAGAGGTGGTGCCAACTCGTCTTTTGTTGCCTTGTTGGGTGGCCGCAGCCGGTCGAGCGCCCCAGATTTTTCCTTTTTCTTCTTAATAATCTAAGCCGCCAGCATGTGGAAATTAATCTGGGATCAATGCCACTGTCAAGGCCGATAAAAAAAATGCCACTGTCAAGGAAATTACAAACGCTGAAACCATGAGCATAGCCGAGGTAGTTTGAGCACGTGTACATGACGACCGCCCTTAAGGTCTTAGAGCCTAGTAGCACCGTAGAAATTTCTTGGTGAGTGAAAGCTCATTTGTTTACGAACCACCAGCCGATTCTCCGGACGCAGGCTTCTTACGGGGTTTACAACAAATTGTTCTTACACCTACCGCCAATTCGCACTTTTAAATCTTGCTTCCACTTCTTCGGCACACTTGACACCTCGTCCTTTTATACTGGTCAACAGCGTGCTGAATGCAGTCTGAAAATGAAACAACAAACTTCCTCTCTCTAGTGATGAAAAACTAGACAAGCGGAAATCGGCTTACCTCCCCATGGCAATTAGCTGCAAGATCTTCTGTGGGATTATTATGGTTGAGTGAGGGCTAGACAAAACAGTATGATGTCATCAACACTCAATCATCTTCTTTGATGATCGTAGGCCAACTGGTCTTTTGTTGTCTTGTTGGGTGGGGATCTCCGCATAGGGCAGGCCACAACCAATCGAACGCCTTGTGTTTTTCTTTTTCTTTTATCTTTTCTTTATCAAAGCCGCCAGTATGTGGAAATCTGAACTCAATGTTGTTCCTATTACTTGCTCACTTTCTGTTGAAAATGATATCGTTCCGATAGCAGTCCGTAGTAGTAGGTATTTAGTTCAAATTGCATGAAACGTCAAGATTTTTAGAAATTTTTAAAGTTACTATGCACCACCAACCAGCTATTACACTTAAAAGTTGATGTAGAAAGATGTATAATTCACTTATGGTTCAACACTCTCCATCACGTACAACTCTCGTGGGGGTAGTAAATGTGTAAATATGAGCGACACAACGGAATATACAATCACGAAGACTTGAACTGAAGACCTCTAGCTCGATATCATGTTAATTAATTATGCACCAACCAGTTACATAAAAAAGACTGAATTGATTTAACAGAAACAAAGGAGCACAACCAAAGTACTTTCCCGGTCCCATTTTATAAGCTCATTTATATACACGGTACCACTGTACTAGTAGTAGTGTATGACATCATATTTTTTTTTTTGAAATAACGGCAGGAGCTCTGCCCTTCATTAAGAAGAAAAAGGAGGCATACATCCTAAAGATTACACGAAACTAACCCGACCATTGGCCAGGCTCCTCGGAGCGCATTTCACTCTCAGGAGAGACAAAACAAGAGAGCAGCGGCAAAAGCCTCAAAATACAAACGGCAACAGGTCCTAATGAGGGAAGCAACATCATCCCAAGTCCGCAGAATTAAAGAGCCTGATGTTCTCAATTATCAGCGAAGAGACATTTAGAAACGAACTCTCCTCCTGCTGGAAAATTCGTCCTGTTCCGTTCTTTCCAAATATTCCACCAGAAATAGAAGACTACCCCGGCTACTTGCCTTTGGTCTTTCTTAGAGCCATAGTTCTGAATTGCTTGAAGCCATTGTTTGACTCCGCCCTTGTTAAACCGACGGACTGGCTGTCTTAATTGTAGGGCCGTCGCAACTCGATCCCAGGTGGCCTCCGTGCAGTTGCATTCTGTCAGCAGATGGGCGGTCGTTTCCGGCTGACAGTAGCATAAGCTGCAGGTGGGATTGTGAGGCCAATTCTTTTTAGCGAGGTTCTCCGCGGTTTGGACTTTGTCATGAACTGCAAGCCGGACAAAGAATCTGCATTTGGGCTCCGTTTTTGCCTGCCACAATGTGGATGCCGTGTAGTCCGGGTACGATCCGATGAATTGTATTTGGTATACGAGATGATGTCGAGTAAACCCCGTCTGCCGTCCACCGCCATCCGATCTTGTCTTTTTGATTGTTGAGCTGCATGTTAGAGAGAGCTGTAAAAAGCAGCACAAATTCTTCCATTAGCGTTTCCGAATTCAGGGTACGCAGATTTTTTATCCAATTTCCATTACTTAGTTCCTGGTGGATCGTGCGAAATTTGAACTTCGCTTCCCTGTAGAGTGTTGGCGCAAGCTCCTTGGGTGAGACCCCATGTAACCATCGACCCTCCCGAACGGCGTGTTCTTACCATCCCCTATTGTAATTTCGGTGGAGATGAAGAATAGCTCACGATCTGCTTTGCTGCGATGTTTCGGGAGGCGCTTCCATGGTCTTTCACATTCATCCCACAAGTGCCATAGCCACCTAAGTCTCGGTGCTCTTCCAAAACGTTCTAGATCTTGTATTCCTAGACCACCCAACTTCTTTGGCCTTGTGCACATGGACCATTTTACCAGGCAATGACCTCCTCGCACCTTGTCCGGGTCTTCACCTCGCCATAGGAATGACCTTCACGTAGCGGTCAATTTGTTTGATTGCCCAAGCCGGAAGTTCAAATATTGTCATGAAGTATGTAGGCATGGCTGAGAGTACCGTCTTTGTGAGTAGTTCCCTTCCTGGATAAGTGAGTAAGTCTCTCTTCCACCCCGGCATTCGTCCGAGCAATCTTATTGACCAATGGCTGAACCGACGATCTTGGCAATTTGCGATAGTGGAGTGGTAGACCGAGATATGTACAGGGGAATTGAGAGATTTGATTGTCGGGGCCTATGATGTCCTGCAGATTAATGCCATGGCAGCGAATAGGGTAGAACTCGGTCTTGCCAATATTCGTTTTCAGTCCGGATGCCTGTCCAAATATGTCAAGGATCCTTGTTGTCACTTGGAGATCACATGACATCATATTATAATTTCTACTAAAGGCTCACTTCTGTACCAACTAGCTGATTCTCCGAATGCAGCCTTCTTACCGGCTGGTTTAGAGAAACTAAATTAAGAGAAATACTTTGGTGAACATAGGGGCATGTGCCCACCCTAACTTTTCTATTAATTATGGATAAACATAAATATTAAATCTTTGACTATACTATTAAACATGTCGGACTAGATATGTTGTCAAATCATAAATTGAAGAACGGAAATATCAAATTCTAACAAATTTATGAAATTCTGTTAAGTTTCATGAATTTCTCAGAATTTGATATTTCTGAACTTGAATTTATGATTTGACAACATGTGTACAACTAGTATGACATGTTTAATAGTATAATCGAGATTCAATATTTATATTTAACCATAATTAATAAAAACGCTAGGGTGGGCACATGTCATTATGTCCACAAAAGTCATTCTCATTAATTAATTCATGCTCTTAGAATTTGCTTTTACTTGTTCGTCACGACTGACATTTCCCACTTGTATTGGTCAAGCGTGCTGAATACAATGTGAAACGGAGCAACAAACTTTCTCCTAATCATGAAAAATTGGACTCGAAGCGGAAATCGCTCTAGTCTAAATAAATGGCTAGGCTTTTATCTAGACTAGTAGAACAAAAGAGGAACAAATGTTGGTGGTATGAGAGCTAGGCGAAGCTTCAGACATTGACTTGTCTTTCTTTGGATGATGAGCGTTGACCTTTGATCCAAGCAAGCCGCCACTTGAGAACGTTCGGCTAGTTTCGCTTGGAGATCAAGGAACCTTCTACCCCGTTCGTCAAGGTCAGTCCAGACGAAAGAGGCAGTCTAATTTTCTGGTTAAAAACAGTCGTTATCGGAAGCCCTAGCAGGTTACCAAGGCCAATTTGCCACCTGGAGGAATCAACTAACCACCACAAGCACAAACTAGGCCAGCACGGCTGCTGTTATCCTTGGTCCACCTCGTTTGACCCGACCCTCTTTGCACTTTCCACACATCGACACGAGCCATGCCAGAGATAAACAAAATTAGTACTACTACTCATCTCTCGTTTGCCATTTGGCTGTCTTGGTTTCTTTGGCAAGCAAACGTGCACTACTACAATCTCTTGCATAAATCTGTTTATTATAAAGTTCCCTGTGCATATGTTTACAAACAACTTAAACTTTCATATTGATTTTTTCTTCACGAAACAACACTTCACGGCAACAATAATAAGGTTGTTTTAATTTTAATTCCCCTCGCAAGTCGCGACAATAAAAGGTTGTTTTAATTCGGGTCGAAAGATTGGGGTTTCCAGATTCTGTGGCGTGGTCTGTTATCCTGTGGATGGAGTAGGGTTCATGGATTGATTCACGTTCCCCTTCCCCATTCCCGTATCCGCAGAGGTAGAGCCTCGTTTCTTCCACCTAGTAGCCTCCTCCTCCGGCCCGCGGGTGGCATCAGCCAATCCGTCACGGCCGTGCCAGCCAGGCGAAAAAGGCCGCCCTTTGACCGCAGATTCCCGCTCCAACCTTCCCTTCCCTTGCGCGCGGCGTGTCACATAAATATACCCATTAGAGTTTCGCCAGGCCCCCAAAGCCGAGAGCTTCCACTCCTCGGTCCCAATGTTGGCGGCGGCGATGGATTCGCTGCTGTCGGCCGGCGGTCTCCGCGCGGCGGCGCCGTTCCTGGTGGCTCTGGTGGCCTTGTACTTCCTGGTGGAGCAGCTCTCGTACCACCGCAAGAAGGGCCCCCTCCCGGGCCCTTCCGTGGTGGTCCCCTTCCTCGGCAGCGTGGCCCACATGATCCGCGACCCGACGGCGTTCTGGGACGCGCAGGCGGCGCGCGCCAGGGAGTCCGGGTCCGGGCTCGCCGCGGACTTCCTGGTGGGGCGGTTCATCGTGTTCATCCGCGACTCGGAGCTGTCGCAGCGCGTGTTCGCCAACGTTCGGCCCGACGCGTTCCACCTCATCGGGCACCCCTTCGGCAAGAAGCTCTTCGGCGAGCACAACCTCATCTACATGTTCGGCGAGGACCACAAGGACCTGCGCCGCCGCATCGCGCCCAACTTCACCCCGCGCGCGCTCTCCACCTACACCGCCATCCAGCAGCGCGTCATCGTCAAGCACCTCCACCGCTGGCTCCTGCAGAGCGACCGAGGAGGAGGAGGAGGAGGGGCGTTCCCGATCCGGGTGCCGTGCCGCGACATGAACCTCGAGACCTCGCAGACCGTGTTCGTCGGGCCGTATCTCAGCAGCGACGCGCGGCAGCGCTTCGAGCGCGACTACACGCTCTTCAACGTCGGCCTCATGGCCTTGCCCGTGGACCTTCCCGGCTTCGCGTTCCGCCGCGCGCGGCGCGGCGTGGCGAGGCTGGCGCGCACGCTCGGCGACTGCGCGCGGCAGAGCAAGGCGCGGATGCGCGCCGGCGGCGACCCCGAGTGCCTCGTGGACTACTGGATGCAGGACACGCTGCGGGAGATGGACGAGGCCGCCGCGGCCGGCCGCGACCCGCCGGCGCACACCGCCGACGAGGAGATCGGCGGGTTCCTCTTCGACTTCCTCTTCGCGGCGCAGGACGCGTCCACCTCCTCGCTCTGCTGGGCCGTGTCCGCGCTCGACTCGCACCCGGACATCCTCGCCCGCGTGCGGGCCGAGGTGAGCGCCGTGTGGTCGCCGGAGTCCGGCGAGCCCATCACCGCCGAGCAGGTCCAGGCGATGCGGTACACGCAGGCGGTGGCGAGGGAGGTGGTGCGGCACCGCCCGCCGGCGACGCTGGTGCCGCACATCGCGGGGGAGGCGTTCCAGCTCACGGACTGGTACACGGTGCCCAAGGGCGCCATCGTCTTCCCGTCCGTGTTCGAGTCCTCGTTCCAGGGCTTCCCGGAGCCGGACGCCTTCGACCCGGACCGCTTCTTCTCCGACGAGCGCAGGGAGGACGTGGCGTTCAAGCGCAACTTCCTGGCGTTCGGCGCCGGGCCGCACCAGTGCGTGGGCCAGCGGTACGCGCTCAACCACCTCGTGCTCTTCATGGCGCTCTTCGTCTCCGTCGTCGACTTCAAGAGGGACGCCACGCCGGGCTGCGACGACCCGGTCTACATGCCCACCATCGTGCCCAAGGACGGCTGCGCCGTGTACCTCAAGCAGCGATGCGCCAGCCTTCCATCCTTCTCATGATGGTGATCTTGTCCTCTTCCATTTCTTTTCTCTTTCTCGCTCCATTCACTCCATTTAGTACTAGAAAATTGGTCTTGGTCGTGTTGATTTGTAGGTTCTGCTGTTGGATTGCTCTGTGTTATTTGGCCGCCTCTGCTCGTGTACAATACTCGTGTAGGGATGGCCCATTCAATTATTTTGTTCGCCATTGGGTTTGCGTTGCATTGCGTTGGGGAGAAGCAGATACGATGAATAGTACAAAGTGGGGGTCGGTCACTGGGTGAATGTACTGTTTCCGTGAAGTTGGTGGTATCCATATCTGCAATGAATTTCGTCGAATGTTTTTGGCAAAATATAGGTGCTGTACCCGTCTGCACGGTTCATTTATTATGAACATGCGCTGCTGCTCTGATCTGATCTCATCTCTGCCCGTCGCATCCACATGACAATACGCTGCTCTGCTTCTTCCTTTTGTATTTTACCGCCAGAGCATCTGTGCGGATACCTGTAGCGTGAAATCCACGGTGGCCTTCGTCCACTGTCCGAAAAGAATTACCTTTGGAGTTTCTTCTTACTGAATTACCTTTAGTTATCAAACGAAATTTAGCAATACCTATGTCTGCGTAATTGCCCTCGCACTGGTGCTACCTCGTTTATCTCTGCGCACGCGCGTGATACTAACCGACCAAGAGGGGAAAAAAAAACACTGTGGCTAAGGTCCTGTATTCTGTTGTCGCAAAGAAAAAAAGATCTGACCCATTGAAAAAGTTACCGCAAGTCAAATCTTTATCAAGAGGGAAAAAATTTACCGCAACTCAAGTCTTTATCAAAAGAATTTTTTAAAAAGTTACCACTTACCACAAGTCAAGTCTTTATTAAAAGAAAGAGAGAGAGAGAAAGTTACTACTGCAAGTAGTACGTACTCCTGAGGTCGACGTAGAATTACGGCATCTCAGATCCGGTCCATCCCAGTTCAGAGCTTGAGCACAAGGTCTGGATGGCCTGGGCACACCACCCTGGCCACATTGCAAGCCCTAGTTGCAGGAATGCATGTGGTGATGAGCGCCGAGCTGGTCCATCATGTCTCTGCCAGGGTACGTGTTCATCATACCACAATCAGCATAAAAAGTTGACCAATCTTTCCGGATATCCTTCCATCTCCATCACGCCAGCAGGTACAAAGTGCCTTGTTAATTCTTGGAGCCACCATATATCTTGCATCAGTCACTGCAACGCGCGCGACAGTGTCGCCGCGGCACGGCACCGGCACCCCCGGCTCGGCCATCTTTCCTTCACGCCCTTCACGTGTTGCCGGGAACGCGCGCAAACCTGTTGCTTTTCTCTGTCGATGCCCGAAGCAATCAAGCAAGCGCTGTTGTTGTTCAGCACTTTTGCCATGCGCTGCTCAATCGTCGTCTTGCGCACTGCGACGGCAAGCTCCAGATTGTACGTGCGAAAAAGCGATGAGATGCGCATCGAATCGACGAGAAAAGTGTACTACCAACCAACGCGTCCGTGCGCAGGGCGTCGGCGCGACCGGCTGTGATTTTGCGGTCGATTTCAAGAGAGCTTCCATCATCAACAGCATGTTCCAGAATTAATTCGTCCAACTCAACAGCCCCATTCCTGGCTCCGCACAGTTGCCTGAAACGGACACATCGCCGGAAAGCAACCCCATGTCCCCATGCCTCTTTTTTTTTTTTCGATGGCCCATGTCACCATGCCGGATAGTAGTAGTAGATTGGACCACGCGTTCCTATCAATTGTGTGATGGCGATTTTCCGGTGGTTTTTATATGGACCATGGACGAGAGACCGGCCGGGCATGCTCGCTAGCAATCCATTTGTCGCAAAATCACGTGTTTCGGGTAAACAGTTACTACCACCGGTCACTGAAACGAAAACTAGATAATGTTGGAAGATATAGCATGTTTTTTTAGTGAAGAAGATATAGTATACATATTTCTGTGCAATTGATATTGTACACTCCCTTAGATATTGTATTTTGAATGTAACATCACAGCGTACGCATGGGGTTGGAATCTATCATGGCATGGGATCCAGCTCTCACGGGTCATGTTATTATGGGCTCATCCATTCGATCTTGCTGTTTACATTTTCCTGCTCATCATCGACGACGATGAACCAATCACGACTACCAGATCTTGTGTCGTCGCTGTGTGAGATCGACGACCCATACATACTCCTTTATGAGATCGAAGAGTGTGTGCCATGCTTTTGCCTCTGTTTGTATTTCTGCTGCTGCCTTCTTCTATAATGCATTGGCAGAGCACCTGCCTTTTTCCTTGAAAAAAAAAAAGAGTGTGTGCCATCACCATCGCTACCCACCGGCGGCGTGAGCCGGTAGAGCTAGTATTGCTTCCGGTGCCATCGATGCAACGGTAGCTGCTGCACGAAAGCATATCGGCCATCATCACTAGCCGCTGCACGGAAGCATGCTAGCCTGTCGTTCTTCCTGTTGCTGCTGGAATTGTCTGAAAGATGATGCATCGACACTCGTTGCATTCATGGCCGTCGACAAGAGCACCGCATGGCGGCGGACTGGAGGAGATCGAAAATGGCATAACTTAATAGCGGCACGGCAGCTGAATCGCCGCTCTTATCACTTTTACGTGAAGACCGACTGGCACCTCCCCGGCGATCCGAAACTCACTGACAGTCGCCTGACGATGTGCACGTCGCCCACATGCGAAAATTAAAGCTTTGCCTTGCAGACATGACCGGAGCGCGTGGGCGGCGTGCTTCGCAATCAACATTTATCCGATGATGATTCGATCAGTATTATTGTTATTTGGATTCCAGCACAGCAACCTCGCGGATTAACGCATTGCACACGCGCTGAGTACACATCGAGTCACGACCATAGCTTGTCAACCGGACGGTAGGCTTTCGTGTGGCTGCTGCGTGAAAGCCATGTTTTTTATGGTACTAATTATTACTCCCTTCGTTCAAAAATATAAGCATTTGTTGACTTTTCAGAATTACGTTTGACTACTTGTCTTATTCAATTATTTTATAAAAAATATAAAAACAAATACATTACATTGAGATATATGTAACAATAAATCAAATTATAAAAAAACAGTCAACATTTTTATAAAATTTTTAAATAAGACAAACGATCAAACACAATTCTAAAATATCAATAAATGCTTATATTTTGGAATGGAGATAGTAATAAATCATCATAGATAACGCAACCTTAAATATAACTTACTGAATCCTATTCCTACTCGCGAGTCGCGACCACAATAGCCATTGCTTGCTGGCTTATCCTTTTTGACTTTTGACTTGACTTTCCAACAGATTTCCTATTTATCCGTAAACATATAATAATACAGCTAGAAAAGACGTCGATGACAAGAGGGTCTTCGCTCACGGTTTGGAGAAGATTCGAGCACAATATTTTATTTATAATTTTGGAGCAAGGACACCGTATATATAATATAAGACTACCGCTACAGTTTCAACCTGATCGTCCTACTCATGTTCAACTCAAGCTATTATAGAAACTATATATCATCATTTGAAAATTTAAAACATTTAATTACCATATATTTATCCAGTCGGAACAGAGTTGGACATTCGGGTTGGCTCTACAGCAATTCCCATAATATAACTGATCAGTACTTATTGGTTGCGTATCTGCAAACCAAATCCTGCATCATATACTTGCAGCAGTTTTATACTCCGTATCTTTCTATTTTTTTTAAGGAAAAACGCCCTTTTGGGCTTTCATTATAAACAAGCAATTTTATAAACTTGAACCCAACTAGGCCAATTATTTAGAACAGCTCTCATTGGACAACCACTTACATGACTAGGATTAGAACAACTAAAAACAGGACTATGACAAGATTTGTTCAGAGCACTTCTTGCTAAGGAATCTGCTATGTGTACGATGAGATTTTGTAAATATTTTTCACATGAGTGTATGTTCTACACAAAAGGAAATTAAATATACACCATGATAACTTCTGTAATTTGATATAATAATAAGTATCAATTTAGTAAACTTCAAATCGTTTATGAGTAATGGGCTGTACTATGTAATGAAAGGCCCATGAGCTAAAAGACTCAGCGTCCATGATGGGAGGTCGTAGACACGTATACGTATACGAAACTTGGCGCTAATCTCTTGCTCTCCAGGCAAAGACTTGCATGTTGATCCAACTGACGACCGCATCTTGCGCGTGAATTGTTCGGCCGATTCCAGAAGCTATCGTCTTTCAGTTGGGATAACGAACAAGTTTAAGCTACCGGAGAAAATCTCGCGAGCTGATAACAACCACGACGGCGCCGTCCCGTGCGCTCTTATGTGCAGCTAACCCTACTCCTTGCCTATAAATAGAGCGAGCTTGACGCACAAAGAGGAGGGCTGGCTTCCCTGATCTAGAGAGGGACACAAGAAAAGAAATGGGCGAAGCCCTGCCGCCGCCACCATTGCCATCTATACATTATATACGTGAGGAGAGGATAGGTTGAAAGAAGACGCTGATGCCGATGCCCTGCTGCATTTGTTGATCTGCTGCGCCGTCGCTGGACAGGAGAAGGAAGGCCGAGGCCCTGCAGGTTTGATCTGCCATGCCAAAAGAAGATAAGAGAGGCAAGTGTTGATGTGATCTGCCATACCATCATCAAGAAGAACAGGCGCACAGGAGAAGGAAGGCCGATGCCCTTCTGCATTCGTCGATCTGCCACGCCGTCGGCAAAGAAGGTGGAAGAAGGCATTGAAACCCTTGGGGCCGGCATCTCCTCGTCGCCGCCACCGCACATGAGGCACTCGCAACCTGCAGGTCATCGCATCTTCAAGGGTGAGGCTGTAGGGAAATTATTTTGTTTCCCCTCCATTCTTGATTGTTAGACAGGTTTGCCAGTCATACAGATGGTCGCCTTCGAAAGAAGATGGGTTCATCCAAGCTCGGCCCCGAACCATGTGCTAGTTGAGGCCGACCCGTCTCGTCGCGATCTGCCGCAGGCTATCCAAGCATCACTTGCAGAAGTCATCGTGAAAAGAAACCCATCTCAGTTAGAAGTCTAGAACAGGTGTTGTGCAGGCCTGATGATCGTCATGACAGATTGGCAGAGAAGAAAACAAACTGTTGTAGAAATAACTCAATCAGTTAAGCAAACAAAACCAGAAGAGCAGTGCAGATCAAGTCTAAACTGTCATCAATAATCATTTAGTTGCCCGGCGGCCGTTTTGTTTCAGAGCAGGAAAAGGCCACGGGTAGTGCAGGTGATTCATTTAGCTTCATAAAGTCACAATATGTAAGCAGGGCATTATGCACCAGGTCGATGATTAAAACATTCAGAGAATCAAAGACCTCAAGTGATGAGAAGAAGAACAGATCAGCAGCCATGTATGCAGCAAATACTTATCCATTAGAAGCTGGTGTTAGCTAACTAGATCCACTTGACCTGAGACTGCAGATTACAGGTTTAATGCTGCCTGATGAGCATTTGCATGCCCGGCAATTCAGAAATACTTTTTAGCTCGTGCAATCAAATAAGTTCACACGCTATCAGGAGGCTACGATAGTTACTTGCTCCTGCATGATGTAACTCTACTGGTGTAAATTTATTTTGCTCTGAATAAAGGGATGTGTTGTCCAGTGTCTCAATTCTTTTGTTATCTTAAGCACAACCATGCAGGCAATTCCGTGTCTGTATGTTTTCAGATATCTAAAGCATGTAGCGAGACATCTTCTCGACAGTGAGAAATTGGCCTATCTTCAGTTAGTCCTAGACCTGCATATTTATGCGCGCGACCTCATTGTTAGTCGGGCCTGATATATTTTGTTAAACACAAACAGTGCTACGTTGGTATACATGGCAAGCTAAAGTCAATGTGCATGTCTGCCATCACAAGAGAGCAAACCAGCATGGCACCGAGTGTGTGCTCCAATAATCAAACAAGAATAATCTCCCAAGTATTGCATGAGTATAGTCAACTACTCACCTACATATTATTCATTCTCCGCAGAGTCAAGGCCGGAAACCTAATGAAGTCTCTATTTTCCCTGACCGACGAGGCTGGGATATTACCATTTTCCGTGACCGACGAGGCCGGAATCTTTTTAGTTCAACCGACGAGGCTGAGCGTCTTTTGTTCGTGACCGACGAGGCCGAACATTTCTCAAGATTTCATTATAGGAATCCACATGACGAGGCCGGATATCTTCGCTGGAGGCCGACGAGGCTCTAGCACTTCTTTCATATTTTATATAATTTGTGCTTATGCATATTTTGGAGATGACTCTTATTCACTCAGAGACAACAACCATCAGCGTAGCTTAATCGGAGGTTTTCTGCTTAATACAAGCAGATGTAATTAACCGGCGGCTTTTCGAGGCCACGGGAACCAAGAACTACACGACAGTCAACTGATTAGACAGATGTATTATTTGGCGCATATTGATGTAAATTCCAAGTGGGAATGTGTACTTTGTAATTCTTAAAAGAATTAATAAAGATCTGAGTTCCCTATGTTTGGTGTTTATTATTATTTTTATTATTTTGTATACTTATGTATACTGGCACGCTCGCACTTCATTATTTATTTATTGTACGCATTAGGACTACTCTTTTTCGGGAGAGTGTTTCCTTTTGTCGAAACAAAATGGCACGCCCAGTGGGACATGGTTCTCCTCCCATCTTCGCTACACTCTGATGGTCGTCAAAGTTGTCTCCCCATTTTCTGAGCTACGTTCCAGCTTATGTCTGTTGAGCGATTTGCAATCAATTATTTACTGGTGATATCTTCTTCATAGGATGGCCATCATCCTTAGGTCATCATGATTCCCCGATCAGAATGTTCCTAATGAGTGATGAGTGGGCAGATGAGCCTTATAAGATAAAGAAAATGGTGCCACTAGCTATCATGAGAGAATTTTGGAGGAGAGGCGTCAATCCTCCTAGGCCCAACAGTTCTTTTGAATGCTAACAAATGATCACCAACCAGGTTTCATGGCAGAGTTTCTTCATACCGGCATGATGGATTGCCCATCATGTACCCATCCCTGTGATCAAGCTGTCTCATTATAGGTGATTTGTTAATAATTTTTTAGTCATGCCAAGCCCATTGACAGGGGGCAAGTTCAGCGTCAAATGCTGGGGGCATACGTCGCTTCCTCACTCTTGCCACTTCGAATTATGTACAAGATGATGAGTCAGATTGGGAGTCATGTCAAATTATAGAGGAATTATCTTATTCCCCGGATGATGATAGTTCTTTTGACACAATTTTTTTTAAGCCTGGCAAGAAACTCCATTGTTTACAACATATATACAGGAGCCATGAAAAACAAAGTAAGGCTGACTAGCAACAAGCCTCCTAAGAACAAAGGCATCAATTCAGACGTTTCCACCAAACTCAAATACTAGTACTGGCTTCTAAATACAGGCACATGCTCTAGATGTGAGAACTCCACTCTCTTGCAGATATTCACCTGTAATAAAAACCAAAGGAAAACTGTTGGAACAGAAGCAAACACCAATGAAGCATTGCAAGCTTTTATGAGCAACTTCTAGATGGTCATGAGCCGTATCCCTAGTTATGAGCAGCAGCGAGCTTTTTATAGCTCGATCAATGAAGTATTGCAGGTTTCCCTGAAGTTAGTGATGAAACTATACAACAACTAGATTCGAGTCTCTAGCCATTTGTGTTCTGCTCATGAGGAAATTACACAAGAACATCAGTGCCGCACTTGAGGAAGGGTGCCCAGATTTTTTTTTTTAAAAAAAAACATCAACCTGTTTTGATGTTCCCCTTTCAATAAGGAAAGTGTGAACTCCATTTTTTTTTCCTTTCTGCATATTTTCAAAATTCTTTACAGAAAAAGGGTGGCACTCACCCTACACAAAATAAACAGGGTTGTTCCATAACACCACCGAGCTGGCCCATTGGAGTTTAGATTCTTGTGAATTAACCAACAGGTACAATGAAGAAATTGTGGATAATTTAGCTTGTGAGTACATGATCACACACCTTGCACAGAGAAGCTTGTGTTGCATGTTTGTTCTTGGGTATTGAAGCTGATCCGTCCTTGATCCAAAGCGACAAGCCGTTGTACATCTCGTATCTCCATTATCCACTTTACTCTCAGCCATAAACAGTAAGCTATGCTGGGACAACTATAGGAAGAAGAGCAAGAGAGGGCTACCTAGCCAGCACAAGCTGAAGTTTAGTGTGCAGCTACTTGCCACCCAGCATGGTGTAAACAAGGGTCCAAAAAATATTTTGTTGCCCGCGAGGTTTAGCTACACAAAGTGTGGAGCAGTGGGGTCTCAAAGGTATTGCCATTCAAAGCCAAGCTTAAGTAAGGAGCAGTCATGAAGCAATAACAGTCATGAAGATCTACGATAAATTTCAAGAAAAGCAGTCGCCAAGATGAAGATTGCAGAATAAAGTCAAGATCTCAAGTTTAATTAAGCACCATCAAGTCTAGCGGTGCCCAACATGCCCAATAAGCCTCAAGTTTGATGTGTGACAACATTCAAGAAAATCACACATTCAGTTTAAAAATGAAGCATATCGGCAGAAGACGTTTTGTGAAGCCTGCAACAACCTGAGAGTAACCATTGCTCCACCACCCTCGCAAGAAAAGTGAGGCAATTATTCCATATAGCCAACTATTCCTTTTATAGGATTTCCCCTTTTATTTTTAGAAACCCTATTTCACATGGAGTGCGAGGTTTGCAGCGTGCTCTAGCAGAAGAGACAGGTTGGAGAGGTTTTTGACACATGAACATCCAGTAAAACACCTGATCCTCACACACTATCACAAATGAAGGGCAATATAATAAACTGTAGTTGCTACAATTATTCAGTGTTACCTGAAGGTGAAATTCCTTGAAGCTATATTCCAAACCATCTCATAGCTCGGTGATAAGGAAAAAACCCTTTTTTCAAAAAAAAAAAAAGAAGAAGCATAAAACATTTATTTTTCATATCCATACATTATTTTCGATCAACCACAGCTTCTATTTTGCAGCTTTGGATGTCTATTCAAGGTCTCAGCAAAGTACACCAGTGCGGCATGTATGGATCTGTGAACCTTTCAACTCTACTAGTTGGCATCGTGGCAGCTATACGGTCGCAGGAGAGTTGATAAAATTCTTTTGAAGCGCGGCAGGGACTTTCGCTGTAGATCAAAAGAAAATCAAGGATATCTTCCATTGGCTGGCACCGTGGTGGCAAAACGGTCGCAATGGAGTATCCATGACATTTTGCGTTCATGGCATGGACTTTCGTCATGAAGCAAGCATGATTCTGTGGTCATATGACTGCTAAAACAGCCATCTATGGTTTATGTTTGGCATGGACTTTCGCTATTACGTAACCCAATTCAGTTCATGGCATGGACTTTCGTCATGATGCGACATGATTTTGCAGTCATTCAACTACAGAGGCAATCATCTATGGTTTATGTGTAGCATGGACTTTCGCTACCTTATAAGCCTAATTTTGTGGCATGGACTTTCGCTACATAAATTTACTTGTTTAGATAAGGCATGATCTTTTGCCTACAAATCATTTAAGTGGAATGGACTTCCGCTGTCCGGATTGACTCTATAAATATTTGCTACAATGGCATATTTATTTATTTCCATCTCTCAGTTGTTGAGTCTACTAGTAAACATATATGTAAACAAAAAAGCAGCACTACACATGGTTGAGATGATGCAAGTTGTGCTATTTTCACTCACAAGGGTATATCTGCTACAATAAAAAAAAAGTGCTACTCATTCCTTAACATGATAGTGTATGACAAGGGAGCGCAAGGCCTGTACAGGTGCCGGCAACCCATTATTATCTTCAGCAAGATTAAGGTGCTTGATTAGTGCCTCACCTTTTGCAATAACCATGTCAAGATTCGTAGAGGAGATATTGATGGCTTCTCCAACGGTCTGCTCCTCTCTGAAGAAATCACCGTTTTCTTCCTTTGATGTTTGCACAGTTTTGAGGGACTCCCTTACTTTGGCAAGGTCTGCTTCCAGCTTCTGTATGCGCTCAAGACAGTCAACTTCACATGAATTAAGCTCTTCTAGATATTTGTCCGCAGCAAGTCGCATTTGTTCAATCTCCAAACAAGATTGAGTAATTTGCTTGGTTATGAGTGCACCCTTTTCCAGCATAGTACCAATATGCTCATTCTTGACCGACAATTCAGTTGTAATAATTTTTGGCTGTTGATCAGATTCAAGTTTCAGCTGTAAAGCTCTCAGTTTTCCAATCATTAGCTTGACATCTTCAGTAAAGTGAGCAGAAAAGAATTGGTCCCACCCATTTGAAGTATTTGTTACTTCCTTCAAAAAGGAGTTCGGGTTGAAGTCTGCCGCATTTGCCAATGCTTTAAGATTCCTAAGACCTTCTGAAATTTGTTTAAAAGCAAACTGTGTAATAGGGCATGCAGATGTAGGAAATGTAAGGGCAGCACCAGGGGCTTCGCCAAGTTCTCCACGAGTTACAGGAAGAGCGCTAGCATGAAAAACAGCTGTTGCCTCCTTCAGATATTGCTGCACCTTCCCTTTAATGTTCTGTTTTATTTTACTCAATAACATGGTATTCTGAGCAAAGTTCAGCTCACCGGCATCTGATGTAAAATAGGCAACAGAAGCTAATAATGAGGTGAATAAGTAATAAAATGTAGAGAGATCTGCATGATTGAATAAGGAGTGAGAATGAGTCACCTTCTGCCATATTCGATTGTCGGAGAGCAGCAGCAGTTGTATTAGCATCATGTTCTTGCTGTTCTCCTGTATTGTCAGGAGGCGTAGTTCCTTTCTCATTGGCACTACCACAAGCCACAGTATTCCCATCATATTCAGCAGGGCTTGCATCTTTATTAGTTTGCTTAAAAGCTGTCAGGTTGGCATCCTTAAAGGAAGCAGGTGAAGCATCCTTTGGAGTAGCTTGGTGTTCAACCACGGCCTCAATATCAGTAGACACCTTTGTTGTAAGAGCATCATCAACGGGAGTCTTGATCTGAGCACTCCCTATAGTTTCACTACCCTGATCAATAGCCACCGCATCCTTTACATTAGCCATATCTACATCTTTTCTCACTCGACCAATGGGTTCTTGCATTATTTTGAGTCTGCTAGGCAGAGAAGATGTTGTGGCAGCAGGAGCTGATATTCAACATACATAAGGATATGGTCAATTATAAAAGTGCATTTAAAAATTAGCACTAGAATTAACAAAGCAAAAATGCATATGGATAGAGCAATTTTTTACCAGCAGAAAGACTTGATTTTCTCTTCGTTGCAGCACGAGGGCTTGGGATGGTACCACATATAATGTCAGATTTTTGCAGAAAAGATAGAGCAGATGTATACCACTTCATGTATTCATATGTGCATTGAGGTTGTCGTGTGCATGGCAACAGCTCAAAGTGATGTCCTCCAGGCCGCAGATGACTTAGAAGTCGATGAGTCAACAGTCCTGTAGTTCCTTCTACAGTATATTTCAGGTGATCAGAAAATTTTAACTGTCCATCCATGTAGAAATCAGGCACTTCTTGGTCACAGTTGTGAGCCCGAGCAAAATGCTGGGGGCAGTACACTTGATTATTCTGATGTTGGCACCGTGGGTGAGACACTCCGCCAACCATGCTGCTGATAATGATGTCCATATCATGTGTCTTCGAGGACTCATCCCCACCAGATGTTCCCTCAGAACAATTTAAGTGAATTGGACCTTGGTTTGAAAAATGAAGAGGCCCCTGGCGCCCTAGAAAATCTAAAGAAAGCAAACACTGAGTTTGCTCATCAATATCTAGGAATATATGATGAGCACCAGCAAAATCAATTTCTGGGACAGATAAGATGCCACAATCTGTAATAAAGGGAGGATTTCTTATAAAATTCTCAGGACATGAAGGTGCTGATGGCATAGCTTTCCAATATGCTGCATACCACCCCATAATAAAATGGGTAGGCAAAACTGATTTGTGATCACTGGCCGAAGAAACTCCCTTTACAACGCTATGGTAAAATTTGTCTAGGCTACTGTAGAGGAATGCTAAGCTCGCTATACCAATGGCTTTCCTAGTTCCTTTTGCAATACTGACAGCAGCTGTAAAGACTTCAGGGCGGATATATATACCTGCGTCAACAGGAACACAATACAAACACAACCAGGTGGCAACAAAAGCAGCCCGATATACGAGCCTAGAATGTTGAGCTCTGTAATCCACACGTAGCCCACTAAAATATGCTGTTGGACCTTCATTTTCTGAAACCCAAAAATGGATGGCTTGAAGAAAGGGATCTTCTGTTTCAGCATAGTGATTTATTGGGAGTGAGGTCTCATTGATTTCTGTATGTTGCTGCTTGTCAGTAAGAAAATAGTCGAGCCACTCTTTAGTTTTGACGAGGCCTCTTTTATCGTTACAGCCGTCTGACAGACGCCGCTTACAAATCTTAGCAAAAATACCTTGAAGGATGCCAACAGCTTTGTCATCAGCACATGAGGGTAGGGGAATGAACTCATCATATGTATGGCCAGAGAATGGGATCCCCATAGCATCATCAACTAGCAGAAGTGAATAACCAGTCTCTCCTTGGCTAGTAACAATAGTATGGCCATCTGCATTCCAGAAATCAATAAAGGCCTGAATAAGTGGCCACGACTTTTGAACATAGAACAAAGAGCCAAAGATTCCTCTTAGAACGCCAGCACGTTCTAGCTCTTTCCTGTCCTCATCCACCAGTAGCATCATTCGTGCCCATATGAAATACTTCTCATAATATGGCATTCCTACAAGAAGTTCTGGATCCCTGTCATGTAGCCATCGTTTTTCTGGATGCAGAATAAATTCTTGAGCAAGCGTGCATGTGGGAAACTGTGAAGCCTCATCAAGAACTGGATCCAATATTACTAGTGTGTCGGCAGTTGGAGTCTTTGTTGGTGCTTCCCATGGTTTGTTTTGAAAACCCACACTTCGCTCTAGTTGTCGCGTTAGCTGTAAAGGAGCTTTGGGTAATTGATCATCTAGAGCAATGGATGAAGAAGTGTCGATAACAAGTTTTGTGCCGCGCTCTAGGTTCAGGTACTTGCATGCAGAACTAAAGGTCTGCTCGATATCAACTTCAGGATCATCTCCTTGATTTGGTGTGTATCTACTATCCATACCAGCGCTTTTACCTTCTTTTGGAGCTTGATCCCATCGTGACAAGATCCGCTTCCTTTTGGGTGGATTAGCAGTCAACATCTTCTGGTCGTCCTCGAAAAAGGAGAAACAATATTTTAGCCAAATAAACAATCAAACAAGTTCTATAATTAATTTTGATAGTAGACAATTTTATACCAGTGAAGCAGCTAGACCCTTGTTCTCGCTCCTGGCTGCTTGGCTTCTCTTTGTGCCCATTCGTTCAGTATTGTAGGACGCGGTTGGAGGACTCTGATGATTATAGCTATGTTCAGCTGAACGAGGATGGCTCGGGCGGCCATGATCATGATAACTGCGATGCTCACGATCTGGGATAGATCTTTGCTGGAAAGGAGCATCTTGATGGCGGTAAGGTACAGGATGATAGCTTTGTTCTTGATCAAAAGGATCAGTTTTTGATGTCTCGGCTGGTCCTGTTCGGAATGGTTGCTGATTATGGTCTCTGTCAGGCCATTCCATCCAGTGTTGTCGTTGCCTTAATTTCTTATTTGTCCCTCTATGATGCCTATAATCTTCCTGATGATATCTCCAGTTGTCGTGCAGAATTGGACCCCCTCGACAATATGGCCTAGGTGGACCTTTGTTCCATCGTGAGTATGGAGTATCTTTATGATCATCCCATTGGTAGGGAGCCCTTGCAGGTGACTCATTCCGCCGTAATGAAGAGTTGTAGTCATGACTTTGAAAATGTTCATGCCTGGGAAGAGAGTACCTCCTGGAAGGTGCAACTGAAGGTGGTGGTCGATTCCTACCGTTGAAGTTCTTATTGAAGTCGCCCATGGATTACCTGAATTTTTGCAGACAAAAAAAATTAATATGACCATTGTAATGACAAAAATAGGTGACACATGCTAGACCTTACTATGTTCCTAAAAAACATCTCAAGCACAGCAGAAGGCCTGTTGTTTTCATTGAAGCAGCAAGCAAGATGCTAATCTTTGAAAGTGGGAAATACGGCAGTAAGCTCATGCTATGACTCTCATAATTCAGTTGCAGAGATATCTACGAGTAATGCCCTGCCCTGATTGCACGGGCAGCTTGTGCTAAATGCTAGTTTGTTCTGTCTTACCGCTAGGTCGGCATTATTGCAAACACCTAGCAGGCAAACTCTAAATTCAGGGGCCCGTACCAAATACACCAGAGCTGGCTAGCGTCGATCGCTGAAGGCTGGAGCATTGCGAACAAACAACTCCATCAAGTGAGAAAAATCTAGTGCCAGAAGTATTATTTGCTGAAATAATTGCATGAAGTACCTGCTGAGCACTGGGTCGCCAGATTGAGCTCCCGGATGATTCGAGACTTCACCAACTCAAACCAGCTAGAGATCGACGAAGTTGCGCAAGGGATTGGCTCCAATGACATCCTTGAATATAAAGAACGGTAGAAAGTGAGTCCTCGGTGGTATGGACTCGATCAAACCGAAGTTTCTCCTTCGTATCGTATATGTTGTAATTGCCAAAGACTCAATCAGACATGGATATGTACGTGACAGCCAATAGCAGCAAAGATTGGGCCGGCCTACTCTGAGGCCCATGACTCATCATAGTTTTTGTTATAAACAAAAAAAAAGGAAAAGAAGACAGGGGGCACCAAGTCAAGCCCGCTCCGCTACGCTTGCATGCTTAACTTGGTGGGGGGCATTTGTACGATGAGATTTTGTAAATATTTTTCACATGAGTGTATGTTCTACACAAAAGGAAATTAAATATACACCATGATAACTTCTGTAATTTGATATAATAATAAGTATCAATTTAGTAAACTTCAAATCGTTTATGAGTAATGGGCTGTACTATGTAATGAAAGGCCCATGAGCTAAAAGACTCAGCGTCCATGATGGGAGGTCGTAGACACGTATACGTATACGAAACTTGGCGCTAATCTCTTGCTCTCCAGGCAAAGACTTGCATGTTGATCCAACTGACGACCGCATCTTGCGCGTGAATTGTTCGGCCGATTCCAGAAGCTATCGTCTTTCAGTTGGGATAACGAACAAGTTTAAGCTACCGGAGAAAATCTCGCGAGCTGATAACAACCACGACGGCGCCGTCCCGTGCGCTCTTATGTGCAGCTAACCCTACTCCTTGCCTATAAATAGAGCGAGCTTGACGCACAAAGAGGAGGGCTGGCTTCCCTGATCTAGAGAGGGACACAAGAAAAGAAATGGGCGAAGCCCTGCCGCCGCCACCATTGCCATCTATACATTATATACGTGAGGAGAGGATAGGTTGAAAGAAGACGCTGATGCCGATGCCCTGCTGCATTTGTTGATCTGCTGCGCCGTCGCTGGACAGGAGAAGGAAGGCCGAGGCCCTGCAGGTTTGATCTGCCATGCCAAAAGAAGATAAGAGAGGCAAGTGTTGATGTGATCTGCCATACCATCATCAAGAAGAACAGGCGCACAGGAGAAGGAAGGCCGATGCCCTTCTGCATTCGTCGATCTGCCACGCCGTCGGCAAAGAAGGTGGAAGAAGGCATTGAAACCCTTGGGGCCGGCATCTCCTCGTCGCCGCCACCGCACATGAGGCACTCGCAACCTGCAGGTCATCGCATCTTCAAGGGTGAGGCTGTAGGGAAATTATTTTGTTTCCCCTCCATTCTTGATTGTTAGACAGGTTTGCCAGTCATACAGATGGTCGCCTTCGAAAGAAGATGGGTTCATCCAAGCTCGGCCCCGAACCATGTGCTAGTTGAGGCCGACCCGTCTCGTCGCGATCTGCCGCAGGCTATCCAAGCATCACTTGCAGAAGTCATCGTGAAAAGAAACCCATCTCAGTTAGAAGTCTAGAACAGGTGTTGTGCAGGCCTGATGATCGTCATGACAGATTGGCAGAGAAGAAAACAAACTGTTGTAGAAATAACTCAATCAGTTAAGCAAACAAAACCAGAAGAGCAGTGCAGATCAAGTCTAAACTGTCATCAATAATCATTTAGTTGCCCGGCGGCCGTTTTGTTTCAGAGCAGGAAAAGGCCACGGGTAGTGCAGGTGATTCATTTAGCTTCATAAAGTCACAATATGTAAGCAGGGCATTATGCACCAGGTCGATGATTAAAACATTCAGAGAATCAAAGACCTCAAGTGATGAGAAGAAGAACAGATCAGCAGCCATGTATGCAGCAAATACTTATCCATTAGAAGCTGGTGTTAGCTAACTAGATCCACTTGACCTGAGACTGCAGATTACAGGTTTAATGCTGCCTGATGAGCATTTGCATGCCCGGCAATTCAGAAATACTTTTTAGCTCGTGCAATCAAATAAGTTCACACGCTATCAGGAGGCTACGATAGTTACTTGCTCCTGCATGATGTAACTCTACTGGTGTAAATTTATTTTGCTCTGAATAAAGGGATGTGTTGTCCAGTGTCTCAATTCTTTTGTTATCTTAAGCACAACCATGCAGGCAATTCCGTGTCTGTATGTTTTCAGATATCTAAAGCATGTAGCGAGACATCTTCTCGACAGTGAGAAATTGGCCTATCTTCAGTTAGTCCTAGACCTGCATATTTATGCGCGCGACCTCATTGTTAGTCGGGCCTGATATATTTTGTTAAACACAAACAGTGCTACGTTGGTATACATGGCAAGCTAAAGTCAATGTGCATGTCTGCCATCACAAGAGAGCAAACCAGCATGGCACCGAGTGTGTGCTCCAATAATCAAACAAGAATAATCTCCCAAGTATTGCATGAGTATAGTCAACTACTCACCTACATATTATTCATTCTCCGCAGAGTCAAGGCCGGAAACCTAATGAAGTCTCCATTTTCCCTGACCGACGAGGCTGGGATATTACCATTTTCCGTGACCGACGAGGCCGGAATCTTTTTAGTTCAACCGACGAGGCTGAGCGTCTTTTGTTCGTGACCGACGAGGCCGAACATTTCTCAAGACTTCATTATAGGAATCCACATGACGAGGCCGGATATCTTCGCTGGAGGCCGACGAGGCTCTAGCACTTCTTTCATATTTTATATAATTTGTGCTTATGCATATTTTGGAGATGACTCTTATTCACTCAGAGACAACAACCATCAGCGTAGCTTAATCGGAGGTTTTCTGCTTAATACAAGCAGATGTAATTAACCGGCGGCTTTTCGAGGCCACGGGAACCAAGAACTACACGACAGTCAACTGATTAGACGATGTATTATTTGGCGCATATTGATGTAAATTCCAAGTGGGAATGTGTACTTTGTAATTCTTAAAAGAATTAATAAAGATCTGAGTTCCCTATGTTTGGTGTTTATTATTATTTTTATTATTTTGTATACTTATGTATACTGGCACGCTCGCACTTCATTATTTATTTATTGTACGCATTAGGACTACTCTTTTTCGGGAGAGTGTTTCCTTTTGTCGAAACA
>JAUNZO010003729.1:0-240814 GCA_031894775.1 Chloris gayana
ATATCAAATAAAATACCCAATGAGAATGACCTTATTAGCTTGCTTCATGATGTGTATGTCGAGGCAGTTGACTTAGGGGAGCGCGCGCGGCTAACGTTGTGTTTCGTATGAAATGATATAGAAATGGACACGTAGAAGGGCATGCATGCATGGCACTGGTGTGACTAGTATATAGTATGTAAATGTATCGTTGCAGAGGTTGCACGTTGCGGATGTTAGTGATGCAGAGTCAAACATGATGGCAGAGAGAGAGAATCCAAGAGTATTTCACATGCATGCCCGCCCATGCGTTAATAAGAGCTACTGTATGTAGCAATCTACAGCACTACTAGTTAGGACGCGCGAATTGAAGGGAGGAAAGAAATGGGACTAGTGGTGGAGATCGTGGAGTCATGCATGGTGACGCCCAGCGAGGCCACTCCCAAGCACAGCCTGTGGCTCTCCAACCTGGACCTTGTGTACAGGAACCACACGCCGATGATCTTCCTCTACCGGCGGCCTGCTGCTGCTGGTGGTGGTGGTGGTGGGTTGCTGTCACCGGCAACCCTCAAGGCGGCGCTGTCCAAGGCCCTGGTCCCCTACTACCCCTTCGCCGGCCGGCTCTCTAATAAGTCTTGTCACCGCCCGGAGATCCATTGCACGGGCGAGGGCGTGCTCTTCGTCACCGCCCGCGCCGAGGCCACCACCCTCCACGAGTTCTTGGGCAGTCATCCAGCGCCGTCCGATGGCCTGCGGCGAAGGCTCGTCCCATCCTCTTCCTCCTCCTCCGGCGACGACGACGAGGACGAGGCTAGTAGTGTGCTGGCCATGTTCCAGGTGACCTTGTTCAGGTGCGGCGGCGCGTGCCTCGGCACGGCCGTGCACCACATGGCCACGGACGGCCGCGCGTTTTCGGCCCTGCTGCGCACGTGGGCCGCCATCGCCAGGGGCGCCTACGCCGACGGTGACTTCGGCGGCGGGCTGCCGTGGCTGGACCGCACGCTGCTCCGGGCCCGGTCTCCGCCCTCCGTGCGCTTCGACCACGGCGAGTACTCCCGGCGCGGCGACGAGACGACGGCCGCCGTGTCCACGGCCACCGAGTCTGCAACAGCTATCCTCGGCATTTCCAGGGGCCAGGTCACGGCGCTCAGAGACGCCGTCGGCGCCAAGACGACGGCGTTCAACGCCGTCGCGGCTCACGTGTGGAGGTGCGCGTGCGTGGCCGTGGCCGGCACCTCCAGGAACAGCACGGCTACGACTCGGGCGTACCTGACCGCCGACGGCCGGACCCGCCTCCGCCCGCCGCTACCGGCGAACTACCTCGGCAACGCCGTCGTCCGCACGTCGGCGGTGGCCACGGTGGGGGACATCGCCTCCGGCCCCGTCGCCGCCGCCGCGGCCATTCTCGCCGGCGCGACCGCGCGGCTCAGCGACGAGTACGTCCGGTCCCTGCTGGACTACATGGAGCGGGCCAGGAGCTGCGCGCACGGGATGCTCCCGGAGGGGTGGTTCGACCCGGACACGGATCTCGTGTTCGTCAGCTACCTCGGCGCGTCCCTCTACTCCACCGTCGACTTCGGCTGGGGCCCACCCGCGTTCCTCGGCCGGGCCAGCTCCTTGGCCAACGGCTACGTTCACCTCGTGCCCGTCCCCCGCCGGACAGGGACCACGAAGATGGGCAGCACACTGTTATTAACGTCGTCGTTGCCATGGAGCCACGGAGGCTCTCTAGGTTCAAGCACATCTTCTACAAGGAGCTCAATCATGCTTCCCAGCTCAAACATTCCAAGCTTTAATTAGGGCCCCCTCTCTTCTCCATCGGTTTATTAATCCTCCTTCCGATCCTCCACACAAACCCCCTGGGAACATATTGCCACTAAGGCTCCGTTTGGCATGAAGGAAGCAAAACACAGGAATAGGAAAAAATACAGGAACGAGGAAAACACAGGAGTGAGAAAACCATAGGAATCCAAAACAGAGGAATGACAAAATTTTGGTGTTTGGATTGAAGGAATTTCAGCTGAAAAAAGATCCCTTGTACAAAGAGTATTGTACTCGTTGCACAAGGTGACCGTTAGTGCCTTTTGTTGTTTAGTGATACACCTTTGCCGTTGCACAAGGTGACCGTTGGTGCCTTTTGTTGTTTAGTGACACACTTTTTGTTACTATATAAGCTACTCACGGGAAGGCAAACTACAATAGTCTGTTCAATCTCCATGACTTGTTGATTACTTGGCATCCTCCCATCCTTTTGTAGGATTCAAGCAGTAGTTTTCTTTTCTATGGATACAAACTATCACCGTAGATCACAAAACGATGATGAATTCGTTTTTTTCGTATTGCCTACATTACAAGAAGATAGTTCCTCTCAAGCAACTCAAAAACAACCAATACACACATCTATCCGATTAAATCCCGTCTAAAGGCTTCTCTGCTACGGATTAAATCCCGTCCCAACCCACTATTGCAATATAGACAAGTCAATAAGGCATTCCTCTTACAAATTGTTATATGAGGATGGTGCTCATCCTCGCTTGTCCTTCCCATGCTCTTTATTTATTTTAGATAATGAAAACAAAGTTTACAATGTTTCCAGCCTCTACATACACTACGGGAGACAACAACTTTGCTGTGTGTCATTGCACACGGCAAAGGCCGAAAAACACACGACAAAGGGTTTGTCGTGTGCAACACACGACAAAGCTTACACGGCAAAAAAGCCGTCGGCAAAACCGGCTTGCCGTGTGCTTTTGTGCCGGCAAAGTTTTTTTTTTTGCAAAAAGTGAAAAAGCTCGAAAAAATAACAAATAAATGTTTTTTTCCTAGGGAGGACCCACCAGATCATCTACTCATCAAGTCCCTTGTCACACCTTATCTCACGAAATTGATGATCTCATCAAGTCCCTTGTCACACCTTATCTCACGAAATTTTCGCACACCATGTGGCTGTTGAGATTCAAACCCATGACCTCCACTTCACATGATAACACCTCTTCCATTGCGCCATATTGTCACATTTGACGAAGGACCATTTCAATTCTACACATATTATACTTAATGTAGTGTAAAGTACTTATTTAAAGCCCTAAACGAATTCAAATTAAAAAAATGGTCAACTACAAAGTTTTATAACTTTTCGAGATCAACTTTCAATTTGGTAGTTTCTCCATCGAGGTCGTTTACAAATTTTGAATTTTAAATTTGAGAAATTCAAACTTAATTTTTGTTGACAAGATGATTTCAAATAAAAAAGTTATCAACTACAAAGTTTCATAACTTTTTGAGATCTGCAACTTTTATGTTTACTGTTTCTCCATCTGAGGTCGTTTGGAAATTTCTAAATTTCAAATTTGAGAAATCCAAACGTACCTTTTTGTTAGACAAAATTAAGTCAAATTAAAAAGTGTTGAACTACAAAGTTGTATAACTTGTGAAGATCTATAACTTTTATTTTGGTCATTTTTTCGCCCACATGGTGGTATTAACATTTGCTTGGAAATATTATGTATCTCTTTCTAGTTTATGAAACTATACAAGAGATGTTGATTTTATGAACAATGTTACTTATCATTTTGTCGAATGAAAAAATCACCTAAATAAAAGATGTGGATCTTCAAAAGTTTAACAATTTTGTAGTTCAACACTTTTTAATTTGAATTTGTTTAGGGCTTTAAAATTTTGATTTCAATTTATATTTACCGAGTGCCTAAAATAAAAACACACGGCAAAGAGCTCTTTGCCGTGTGCCTAGAGAAGACACACAACAAAGAACACTATTTGCCATGTGCCTAAAAAACACACGGCAAAGAGCACTCTTTGCCGCGTGCCATCCTTTTTTGCACATGGCAAAGACTTTGCCGTGTTTTTTTTTCACACGCGGCAAACAAAATCTTTGCCGTGTGTTCGGAAAAAACACACGACAAAGTGGCAGGCACACGGCAAATATTGATTTTCCCATAGTGATAGTGCATACAACCATTGTTTTCATTATTACAAAAAACATAGTCATCCGACTGTCACATGGAAACACAATCAAGAAGAACCAAGTCTATTATTAAACCTCCAACCATGACTAGTAAAAAGTTCCATGACCACCACCTCCATAGATGCACAAACTGATCGGATATGGTTCTTGCTCTACTCAGACTGCAGCAGCGCCCAGTACTATTTATATTTGGCTTATTTCTATACCACTCTACGGTTCCCTATGTCGTATATGTATACTAAATGAATGATACTCTCTTGCGTTATGGTGGAACAAATAATTCAGGAGGGTAAATAAACAAGATAACTTGTTTGGTTAGATTGTATAATCCAGAGGTCAGATTATATAAATCAGAAACAAGCTTAATTCAGCTTATTTGGTAAAAGACCCATTATCCATGGCAGTTTGAAGGAAATTACATGAGATGTCATCCACTAAACCCCACCTAATTGAGGTCATCTCCAATATTAAGGGTATTAGAGCATCTCCAACTGCTCATTTAAATTGGCTTATTTGCTAGATATAGAGAACATGAGAAGAAAAATAGTTTCCAACAGCCTCTTCTTCTTCCTCCTCCTATTTTCTAGGAAGCTATCCCGGCATCTTGGCAAGCCAAGTTTGGCTAGGCTGCACCGCACTTCATCCTATGGTTAGAGAGAACAAAGGAATGAAATAATGACGTGGCAGTCATGCATGTGTTTGTTTCCTTTTGATTTGAGAGAAAAAAGGAAGTAAATAACAGTGTGGAGGAAGTTTGAATATAGAGAGTTCAGATTTACCTATTCTGTTGGAACAACCTATTATTTTTAGTGCTTCTATTTTTTTACAAAAGAGTAAAAATTGTTAATTTAGAAAATTGAATACATAAACTGTTGGAGATGCTCTTATTGTCTTCTCTCATTCACAATCAATAATCTGGGTAAACCAAAACCAGGGATTATATGATCCCGATCTAATACCAACAATATAGATTATATAATCTGCTTGAGAAACAAACAACCCCTTCCACATCACAACTGGATTTTTGCTCCACTCGCCCCAAATCCGCCGGCTGTCGTAGTTGCTCATACTTTCCCATGTTGATTGAAATAATAATAATAACTAAAGTGGAAAATTGTAGATGTAGCCCTACACCAACTGCTTATGCTGCCGTCGGCCGCCATGCAGCACTGTCAATCAGAAATAATACATATACGCATACACATTATTTCTAAAATTTTCATTGCAATATGTGCTTCTGTCAGTGAACGATTTACCTTCTAAACTAGGCCATGCTAGTGGACGGGTTGATCGACTAGTATTTACTAATTAGAGGCTCCTTTTCAGGTTTTTGGGGTTTTTTATAAAATAACCTTTTAGAAAATGAATAGCCACAAATACAGTAGAAAAAGGAAAGAAAAAGGTCCAGAAACTCTACTCCGCTAATCAAAACGTTTATCGCCAAGGGAATTGTTGTAGAGCGAACCCGATCGTCCAACTTTGTTTTGACTGGATGAATATATGATAACAAAATGTTTAAAGTTTTCAAATAATGACATCTATTTTTGTACATGAGTAAGACAATCTGGTTAGACCTATAGCAGCTCTCTATTGCCAAACAACAAAAGCATGCGAGGCACCAAAAATCCATGGGGAACACACGAACTCGCTCTTGATGTAGCATTAAGTTCAATCATTAATAAGCAACAATGGACAGATTAGGCTATTTATCCTCGCGAAAAGAAGAGAAAAAATAATAGTAAAGGATAAACACGACGGAGGCACTAGAGCTAGCCCATGCAAGCTGCGCCACATACAGAAAGGAGAATATATAACAAACAAGAAAAGTGGCAAGGGAAGATTCAGAGATATGCAGGCAAAGGAAACCATGGATGGAAGAATTTTTTTTATGAGAGGCTATTTTTTTCCCTTACCACTTTTCTTCTTATGATAGCCCATTCTTTTCTTATGATAGTATATGTGACTACATAAAACAGAGTTCATGACTCATTTTTTATGTGTAGAATGAATCAAAGGAGTACACTAGTGAAAGGGTCGGGTATTTGCACCTAGCTTGATATCCTAGAGCGCATTGAACCCTAAAAATTTGAACCAAAGGATGAAAAGTACAACGATCTTAAAGATAAGGAGATAAAGAAATTATATCAAAAGATGGTTCACGATGCTAGGTCATGTGTAGGGATCTATATTGGTAGGTGGGAAGACAAGAAAATCATAATGGCAGCATATAACTTCAAGTAAGTTTCTCCACCACTGCGAAACTTGAAAAACATTTGTCTCGTATCCTATATCTTCAAGTAAACTTACATGGTTGCATATCTTGTTTAGTAATCATTGGATTGCGATTTAGATAAGACCCAAGGAAGGAAATGTTTGGATATTTTACTCTCTTTTTTATTCTTCTGATCAATTTGACGATTTCAATAAAAGCCTCTACGTACAAACGATAAGCACCAAGTAGAAGTTTATTTTACTATTATTCATCTATTTATACTCACCAGCAATAGTTGAAGTCTTTTTATTTGATACTTGTAATAGCGCTTACAAGTACTATATCGAGACAAAGGAAGGGGACACATGGTGAAAAGAGGAAAACATTGTCTTTTGTCAATCTGAAATGGGTAATGATGAAGTGTAACTTAACTATTTACTTCTTATATTTTTGTTAGTGTATTAACTAAACTATCTAAATGTTAATTATAAGTAATTACTTTAACCTCAATTATTGATAGGATTATCGGCGGATATACCACTTGGCCTAGAGTGCTTCTTCGTCGCTATCGATCGACCATTAGTCGGGCATATCATCTTCAATCATTGTTAGTTATCAATCGGCTATGACAAATTCGCCTCCATTGGTTGGCTATGCTAGCTTTGACTATTGCCCTCACTCGACCACATTGGTCTTGAGTAGTTTCTACTTTATCGACGATTGGCTACATCAACTCTGTCCACCCTCTTTACTCGACCTCGTCGTTTTGAGCACTACTGCCGCTTGGACATGGTGTTCTGTGTTGAGTGTTGTTGCCACTCGGCTATAGGAGCATTGCTCGATTGTGATTGATATCACTCGGCTGAAACTATTTCTTACTTGGATTAGCCATGGGCCATTAATATCTGAGTTTGATGACTTGGATTTTGCTCAGGCAACCGATTCCATACTTCCAAGAGGCAGTGGCGAATATTTTGAAGGAAGGATTACTTGGCTATTCTTGTTTTGGACTGTCGCATTATTTGCAGTTTCCAAATAATAAAGAATCATGGGCTACACCTAATTAGGTGCACCTACTGAGTGCACCAATTATTTTTGTTATGTCAATTTTTGCATCTTTGAGACCTTTACAAGCTCGCTGGTATAAAGCTGAAGCACTCTACAATGGCAGAAACTAGTCGGGAGGCAATTGAAAATTATCTCCCTTGTCGGACAAGGAAAGTTAGAGCTAGATTCCTATTTGGATATGTATAGTAGACCGACTATGACTCGTTTCATGTAAGCCCGTATCTATGCAACGCATCGTCTAGATAACATCTAGACTCAAAATTACATGATCTATCATAATACGATACTACAAAACACATAGGACACATGGTTATTATCCTTTGGAAGCTTTGAACCTATCAAAATTGGTCGTCCTATGTTACCATCATCTCTCGACCACGCGAATACCCCCTGTGTTCATCCAAATCTATCATGGGTGACCTTAACCAATACTCACTCTCGACGAATACTTCTTCAACACCTCCTGTGTACCATACATTCATTTTTGTTTATTTTTTCCATGCATTTTATGATGCATCTCGTTTGCAGGAGTGTCAAATATTATTTTGGAAAATTCTATAGGTCCAACTCAACTGTAGAACCAGTGTGTCTAACCAAGACAAAAGTCATGTTTTTGAGCCCATTTACTGTGGTACTTTAGTATTGGTTAGACGCTGGTTAGACAATCGAGTTGGACCTGTAGCAGTAGTCTATTATTTTCTCGTTCGACTCTAATTTCCTGCGCCGGGTTTCCTGAAGATTCATGCACATGCATGTGGTCCTTGTTTAGTTTCGAATACTGCAAGTTCCATCCTTTCCTTAGCCGTGGACGTTTCTCTCGAAAAAGAAAGCTGCGAGGACAAGCAAAGAAGATACGAAACCCTTTCCCCAACCTTGGCCTTGGCATCATTCCACTCCCATGACGATATTACTTCATTTCTCCTCGCTCCATATATTCACTAGCTAGCCTGGTATTTAATTAATTGACCCAGGGCCAACAATTGCTTGTATCCATTGGCAGAATGTCGACGTCCTTCAGTGATGAGGAACTCCCTCCTGCAATTTCATCATCAGCAGGTTCAGATAATGTTTTTTTTTTCTTGAACGCCCAGAGTTGATGTCTTACTCATGTTCAATTTGATTGTATGGTGACATTAATTGTGAAGGACATGACATGGAGGAACATGATGCGTGCAGGGGCAGGGAGGAAGGCCGACAGAGTGCGGCTGGTGGCGTACCACAACAAGGAGGTGCCGCTGGAGCAGCACCGGCAGCAGGTGCTGCTCGAGGTCATGGACACGTCTCCCTCGGCCGCGGGACGCGCCGGGCTGGACCTCGTGGCTGTCCTCGACGTCAGCACAAGCATGTGGGGCTCGAAGCTCGAAAAGCTGAAGACCGCCATGAAGTTCGTCATCGGCAAGCTCGGCCCTATGGACCGCCTCTCCATCGTCTCCTTCTCCACGACCGCCGAGAAGCTGTGCCCGTTGCAATGCATGACCACGGCCAACAAGGAGAAGCTGATCAATGATACCGTCGAAAACAAACTGGCAGTCGGTGGATGGACCAATATGGAGGAGGGTCTCAAGATCGGCCTTGAGGTCCTCGCCCGCCGTCGGCACAGAGTCGGCCGCGTTGGCAGCATCATCCTCATGTCCGACGGCATGCAGACCTCAGGGAAAGCTGAGGACGTCGAGATCGCCGATAATACTGTGGCCGTGTACACGTTTGGTTTTGGTGCAGGCGAATACGCCATGGTGCTGGAGACGATCGCGAGCAAGAGCCAAGGAGGAACCTTCTACTTCGTCGAGGACGGCCCGGAGAGCCTCAGCAAGCACTTTTCGCAGGTCCTGGCCGGCCTCCTGAGCGTGGTGGTCCAAGACCTCAGGCTCACCATCTGGGAGCAGCCGGGCCACTCCACCATCGAGGTGGACGCCGGCGGCTACCCGACAGCGCCCAATAATGTCCCTGATCACCGTGGCCGAGCCTGGCGCTCGGTCACCATCAGCTTCGGCGATATCTACACCGGAGAGGCACGCAAAGGTCATGGTCAACCTCCACTTCCCTGCCATCGACAGGGGCGAGTACCGTGCCACTACTGTCCTCTTCGCCAAATGCAGCTACATGTTCGTATTATTATCTTTCTCACGATGATATATCTTCATGTTGCCTTACGACATTATATTACTAGTACGACATTATAGTACAGATCTGTTCCTAAATTGTTGTCGTCGTTGATTTTTTTTGTTACGTTTGATAATTCATCTTACTCAAATATGTTTTGAAGAAATATCATATATTTTATTCAAGTATGTTCTATTTCTAAAGAAACTTGAAATATAGTTTATATTTTTAAAAATATTTTGAATAAGATGAATGGTCAAAATTATTGACAAGAATAATTAGGAACTGAGGGACTAAGTAAATGTAATTAACTAACTCGCACTGCTCATATGTAACTCAGCATCCAAGGAAAAGTCATGGAGTCCCCTCCTGGTGGTGATTATTTGACGTGCGTGATGCGCCGTACCAGAACAGCCATGCCGCCGAACGTTGTGAGGCCGGAGGTAAAGGCCGAGCAGGTCCGTCGCCGTCAAGCACTAGAGTTACGGGAGGCGATCGAGGTCAAGGACTTGAGCCATGCCAAAAGGAAGCTGGAGAAGGCCAAAAGGGACCTGGACGCTGAGCAGCAGCAGTCTAGTTCCAGTTCCATCGTCAGCACGATGATCATCATCCTCAGGAAAGAGCTGACGCAGCTCCTGAGCATGGCCACCTGGGATGAGCTGCTCACGTGCCTCCTGGCGGCATGGACATCACACAATCGCCAGCGCTGTACGGGGAGGGGTGATGCTCATAGTGTCGGGATGTTCGTGACGCCGCTCATGCCCGTGTTCATGGACCAAGCCATTAAGTTCGAAGAGAATCCCGAGATGCAGCTGCAGCCGGTGGAGGAAGACATCAAGAAGATGGAAGAGGAAGCACGGGCAGCAGCCAGGGCGAGGCAGAGGTTCAATGATGATAGCGAGGCCGGTGAGGAAGCAGCAGCAGCAGCAGAGAGGCCACTTCCACCCATAAGGAGCAGCACAACCAAAATACAGAGGATAGGGGCAAGCCTGCGGGGCATCCTAAATGATAAGGCCTCCATGAACATCATCACCCCCGTGGCCGTGGCCATTGGTCCGTTCCATCATGGCTTGCCGGAGCTGCAGGAGATGGAGGAGGCCAAGCATGCTGCCGTGGAGGATTTTTGCCGTGCGGCCAGACTAGCTCCTGAGGTGGTACTTGAAAAGATGAGCCCGGTGGCTGCATCTGCCCGCAGCGGCTACACCGGCGATGGTATGCATGGAGACTTTGCAGAGATGATGTTGCTGGACGGCTGCTTCCTGCTGCAGTTCATGGTGTCCATGTGCCCCAGGAGCAACAATGCGCTGCCCGAGGCAGGCTTGCTCATGTGGAGGGCCGAGGTTCAAACCCGTATCGACGCCATCGTGAGGGATATCATGCTGCTAGAGAACCAGATCCCCTGGCCGGTGCTTGAGGCCCTCATGGAGCTGAGGCCGGAACCGTCCATGCCCATTGTGGAACGGTTCCTAGATCTTATGGCCTCCTTCCTGGACGTCGGCAACAACTCGTCGAGCGATTTGCTGCAGGGCCAGGGCCGAGCTGGACCTCCACCGGATCATCTCCTTGACCTCTTCTATCGCCGCCACATGGGCGCGGTGTCTACCCAAGAGCTGTTCGTCCCCAAGCTTTCTTCCATTTCAAGCACGGCGGTGGAGCTCGCGGAGATGGGCGTCAAGCTCACCGCCGGCAAGGACAACAACAAGTTCGGGGATATGATCGTCAAGAAACGGAAGTGGGAGGGAGATGGGCTCGGCCTCTTTGGTGAGCTCTCCCTGGCTCCGCTGGTCCTGAACGAGCTCACGGCGTGCTGGCTCATCAACATGGCGGCGTACGAGGCGTGCCTGGGCGCCACGCAGGCCGACAACTTCGCCGTCAGCTCCTACATCTCCGTCATTGCTCTCTTCATGAACAGGGAGGAAGACGTGCAGGAGCTGCGCAGCAAGGGTATCGTCCAGAGCGCATTCTCCAACGAGGAGACCCTCGCCTTCTTCAAGTGGGCTGCCCGGCACATCCGCGTTGGCCACCGCTACTACCAAGTCTTTGAGCAACTACAGAAGTACAAGCAGGAAAGGTATGTGTGGATCGCGATCCACCGATTCGTCTACAATAACTACAAGATCATCGCCACGCTTCTCTCCATCGCCGGCGTGCTCGTGGGGCTCTTTAAAACCATCCTCTCCCTCAAGCAATGATTACCTGACACCAGAATTTTATTACTAGTTCATCAACCCATGTGGACTAGCATGTATGTTGGAAATTTATCTTGCAGTCTTCTTCATGTTGAATATTCCAAAAGAAGGAAAGGATGTGTAACTCTGTTTTGGAATGACAAAAAAGTTATATCATTTTGCTGGTACAAATGTAAAGGATGTGGAAAATGTGTATGCACATTCCTCTAACTATATATAGATACAATTAACTGTTTACTAAGCTACAAATATAAGGCACTAAAAGAGAAATCGAGGTAAAACAGCAAATGAGAATCGAATATATCTCACAACTACAAAGGATTAATTGTTTTACCATAACTATCCATTGTTTTAGTCAAATTAAATGCCTATGAGAATTTATTAAATCCTATAGTTATTGGGTGCACAAAAATAATATGGTAGAGTAATTTGGATAAGCCAAGACTACGTTATCATTTGTGGACAATGAAACCATGTTTTGCTTTTTTAAAAAGAATTTCTAGGATTTTCTTCGATTAAAGTGGAGACCTCAAAAGGAGTCTTCAATTAGTAAATTTAAGATAATATTACTCCATACCAGCTGTATGGGCTCCCAAATCACAGTATTCCGCAAAGGTTTCATTTCCCTATGCACAATCATCCGTTGTGCAAATGGTTACCTCTCTCCAATATAAAGCTTATCATTGATGTTTCCTATATTTACCATGTTATTTAATCCTTGCATAGCGGTTGGTTAGATTTCCATATGAAATGAAACAATTATCTTAAATGTTAGTTCCATAGTATTGGAAACATAGCACAATCTTGTCAAAAATGAAAGTCTGATTTCTTATCTTTCTGTGTCATAGAGAGAAAAGAGAAAATAGTTTTTATTTTTAAAAAGTGGTCTAGCCATGAAAGAGAGGAGGACAGGAGAAAAGAGGGAAAAGAGAGGGCTTATGAAAATATAGAGGAAGAATAGGTGCAGCATAGGCAGTTATATATATTCTGCCTACATTGCATCAATATATCATCAATCACCAATCATCGATCAACAGAAATCAATGAGGAGAAAAAAAACAGTCATATGTGACTGAATCAGGGAAGAAGTAAGCAGGCATGACTGCAAGCAGTCGTATGTGGCAAGCACAATTATCATATTTGATCATAAATAGCAGGCTACCAGGCAGAACATGTTCAGTGCTAAGCAATAGACTAGGCAAGCAGGAGCACTAAGCACTAAACAGATGAGAAAGAAAGGAAAGAGAGGATATAAAGGGGAAAAAAGAGAAGAGGGGAGAGAAAAGAGAAAATAGTTTTTATCTTAGAAAAGTGGTCTAGCCATGAGAGAGAGGAAGACAGGAGAAAAGAAAGGAAATGGAGGAAAGGGATGAAAGGGAGGGCTTATGAAAAATAGAGGAAGACAAGAGATATATAGAGGTAATATATAATATGAGGCCTAATAGGCCTACTACATATCATATGAGAAGCAAGCAACATATCAAAGCCTAGAGGCAAAAGGAGACAAATTAAAAAAGCAAGCAAGATAGCAAAATTAATCATGCAAAATTAATTTGACATAATCCTATATAAATTTGCATCTATTGCACTTCTGTACAAAAGACACATCACACATGTCCAAATAGAGAGCATAAAGGCATAAAGAAACCAAATTATCTGAAAATAATAGCTACATGATGACTTTTATAAAAAAAAATAGCTACATGATGAACAACATGAGCATGAAATAATAAGGTCACACATTCAAATCAGGCTGCTCATTTAAAAAAGCAAGCAGGAGCACTGAGCAGCAGGAGCAATTCATCTCCTTCTGAGCTTACATTTAAAAAAGCAAGCGGGCAATTGTAAGGAAGCAGTAAATAACAGTAAGCAAGCAGGGATGCTGTTTATGGAACAACAGTAAGCAAGCTGGCAATTCATCTGAGCTTACATTTTATTGAACATAGCAGTAAACAACAGTAAGTGAGCAGGGTTCAGAACATCAAGTCATGGAAGTATCAAAATTATGAAGTCATAATGGTCAGAATCAACCAGTATTAGAAACACAGGTTCATTAAGTTCAAGTTGAGATCATTGTGCTTTGTGTAACTATCTTAGCGCTAATAGATTGAAAACTGAAACTATCCGGTAGTCATCTTGATATTTACATTAACTAAAAATTAATCGGTGCATCATCAAGATGATACATAGACCCGACCAGTATGTGAAGGGACAAACATAAGATAAAAACAAAACAAGTCCAAGATACACAAAAAGATAAATGTAAAAAGAAATATGCATGACTTGTTTCCTACTTCATGGTTCTAGCTTATCATCCATGCTAGTCAATCACCCTTAACTAGGTCTATTGGCTGTTCTTTCCATAATCCAAAAACCTACCAATCTTGCAACTTGCATTTAACCCAAAAACACGTCTTCAGGTTATGCTAAACATATTCTATTTGATTGCCTATAATTCATCTGTCTTTTGACGATATCGGTGCCTTTTTGCTAACCATCTTCGATGTTTTACATACGTCAACTTACGCGAGAAAGGAAGGTACAACGATGCAGTCTGGTCCACATATGTTGAACATGCTGTCTTCCCTTTGATCTGCCCATTGAGATCTGAGCGTGCCGGGTTATCACCGACGGTGCAAAGAAAGATGGCGTGCAGGGTGAACTCTTCCTGTCCGTACGCATCATAAACCTTCACCCCTTCTTCCCATAATAGTTTCATGTCTTTCATTAGTGGTTCAAGAAAGACATCAATATCAATTCCAGTTTGTTTCGGACCGAGAAATCGGTGTAATTAGTAGAAGGTACTTCCTCTTGTGGCACAACCATGAAGGAATATTGTAGAAGCAACTAATCACCGGCCAAGTATCTGTGCGAGTTTGTCATCTATCCGAAAGGATTCATTCCATCTATACTTAAGGCCATTCTTAGATTCCTCTTTTCTAACGCAAAATCAGGATGGTTAATGTCGAAGTTCTTCCACTGTCGAGCGTCGGTAGGGTGACGAATCATCCCATCCTTCTTGCGCCCGTCAACATCATCATGCCATGTCATGAGTTTAGCGTCTCTACTGTTGGCAAAAAGACACTTCAAGCGATCGATTATCAGAAGGTACCACATCACAAGGGCTGGCACTTTTCTTTCATCAACCACATCTTCTTGCACATCATGAGGAACACGATCAATATTGGTTTTCTTCCTCTTCCGCCCAGCTTTCATTCTACTTTTGGACTTATCCATGATGTCCGTATCATCAGTTCCATCATTAGTTTTCTATCGACGGGCGTTGCACGTTGGACATCTAGTCTTATTGGCATGCTCTTTACGGTACAATATGCAGTGGTTTGGACAAGCGTGTATTTTATGTACGCCTAGGATCAACGGTGCCAATACTTTCTTTGCATAGTATGTGTTGGTGCGCAAAGAGTTTGCTTTTGGTAAAATTTTGCCTAACAGCTCCAAAAGTTGGTTGAAGCTTGTGTCCGGCCACCCATTCTTAGCCTTAAGTGTGACAAGCTCTAGCACTGTCCGCAAGACCGTGCAATCCTTATGACACCCCTTGGATTCCTCGTACGAAACTTCTTTGATACCTTCTCCAATGCATTCAAGTTATCCAAAGCTCACCTTTTCTTTTGGACTAGGTTCTCGTTGTTATTGTGCATCAACAATTCTTCTACATCGAGATCGCCGTCAATGTCCTCGCTTTCATTGACAAGTTCCGGACCATCCGTGTGACCTGATGTCGTTGCATATTCTGTGCTACTTTCAGCCCTCACCCTACGCTCGTCGTGGACAACTCTTGCTCTTATCACCTCTTCAACGTGGTCACCTTGTGCATGAGGTCCTATATTTCGCCGTGTTATATCCAGATATAGTAGTCCATGATAAATCCCTTCTCCAACAAGTGCTCACGGATAGTCTCGGGTGTCTCAAACATAAACATGTTCTTGCAACGGGTACAAGGACAATAGATATATTGTGTACCCCTTCTTCTTGCGTGTCGCTTCGCTTCTTCAACGAAACCCGTGACCTTTTGGAAATATACAACAGCATCACCACCCCCACCAATGTACATCCAAAATCGATCTTCCATCTTTCTATACACATGTATCGTAAATAAAGAAATGAATAATAATTAAAATCTAAGTCAAAAAGAAATTTTATGCTAAAAAGCAAAAGTAGTTACACAAGAATATTACATACTATAGTTACGTGTGATTTAAAAGTTAATAATAAAATCTCTACATAAATTACTGTTAAAAAAAGATTTATGAATAAAACATAGATCCCAAACTAGGTCTATATCCAAAACTAGATCCCTACATATAAAAGCCTACATATATGTATGGAGAGGATAAGTTTAAGTACTAAACAACCTATGATATGCATGAGGAGCACTAACCATGCCATTTATAGGTAAAAAAATGGATCCAAACCCTAGGAAAAGTAACCATCAAAAAAGAGACTAAAATTATGGTTAAACACACACAAAAAACATGGAACGGTATGAATTTACCTCCTAGAACAATATCCTTCCAAAAAAAACAGGTTCAAAACCTTCCCCCCTTCTTTTTTGGCTTTTTCCGCCCTTCGTACGGACAGCTCGTCCGTGAGCTCGCGAAACAGAGCTCCTGTCGGGAGGAAGGGGACAAATTTATACACTATTGCCTTCAATAGCGGGCGTGATGACGTCACTCGGCGACGATATTACAGGAACTCGGTAATAACGGACTAGGTGACGTCACCGACGACCGCTATTGCGAGCTGCCCCAGTAATAGCGGCCTCCGGTGACGTCATCGGACGGCCGATATTACAGACTCACCCGAGTAATAGCGGACGACGGGTGATGTCACCAGCGGCCGCTATTACTGGGTGACCCCATCTGTAATAGCGTTGCCTCTGATGACGTCATCTGCGCCCACTATTGCAGGGGTCACTGTAATAACGTTACACCGTGATGACGTCAGCAATGGCATCCAGCAATAGCGTTTTTTGTGTGCCTGCTATTGCTGGAAAATGCCCCTGATATTGCTGGCTCTTTTTGTAGTAGTGTCTTCCTTTCCTCACAAACGTCCAGGTGCGGAGCAGGAGCAGGTGGCCGCCAAGACCTACCTCAATCATCGTGTGCAGATTGCAGACCTGAGTCTCCACATCATGTTGTATATCTAGTTAGGTGTTTCTTTTTTCCCTGTGTTGATGCGTGGACGGCGGCGACACGTCCATTGGTTGTGCAGCAGCATGAGAAATATGGCTCTGTCATGTGCTGAGCTTAGTGTGGATTGTTGTTTTTATGTATTACAGTGTAAAAATTTTATATTGTGAAATAATTTGTACTAGTTACCATCATAATCTATGATGTAGGTTTGTAAAATGTTTCAAAGTATTTGCAAAGAAACTTTGACACGACAAAATGACTTTTTTACAACAGTGCATTACCGGTGAAGAACTTATCGTCTAATTGTAAAATTTTATCTTAGTTGATTGAAATATATATTATCTCGTGGTTACTTTTTTATGATATAAAAACCACTTTGAGTGTAGCCTCTGATAAGATTTTGCTGTCCATCCTGCCTATTAACTCATGACCATTCGATTTATGGTTGTGTGATAACTTTTTTACTACTAAAGGTTGTGACTATAAATATTAATACAATTTTATTGTTAGATGACAAGGTTTTTATAGGCCTACGAGCTACTGATCTTAAAATATTTGTAGTTTGTGATCAATTTTTACTATCAAGTTTTGTGAACATAAAACTTAGAATATTTTGTTGTTAAATGAATAGTTTTTTGTTAGAAAACATGAAACTTTACTAGGAACTCCTTGCATGGGACCGTCTACAAAACAAACGATTTATACTCCCGTCAAAGAATCCAGTAATCAGACTATTAAAATGTCAATATTTTATTCCTCATTTCCCTAATCATAAAAAAATATTTGAGCAATCAGTTTAAATCTTGTAGCTTTTTATGATTACGAACATCCCAGCTAACTTTTAACCATAAAACCATGGTTACGGGATATAATTTTACTCTCAAATATTTTCATCATAAAACTAGTTTTATTTTATGGTTACAAGAAAAATCTTTTGTGACCTTTACACGTGAGCGTTATCATATGGCTATCCAATTTTTATGGTTCAAGCAAAATTTTCACTATAAAAATTATTATGAAACTTACAGTATTTATTGTTACATAAAAAGGTTTTTATAAGTAGGTTAATTTGTGTCCACAAACATTTTATGGTCTGGTTACGTGACAATATTTTGCACAGGGATTATGACCATAAACTCATAATGTTCGACAGTTGGATGAAAATGTTTATTATGGGCCCATTAACCGGTGGCACTAAAGAACTTTGTAGGTACAAGATAACGATTTTTTTACCATAAGCTGTGAACAGAATTGCAAAACATAACTTGTGATAGTATAAAACCATTACGGTTGAAAAATAAAGATTTTCCTATTGAGGGTTTTGACTATAAGAATTTACATACAAACCACAGAAATTCTTTATGATTATGACCTTCCATGAAGGAGGTACCAACCAATGTTTTTATGATCTAGAGTTCAAGACAATAGTTTGGTGTGTGTCTTTTTTCGATTCAGGAATGCTACTTTTACAGTTGAAATAACACTTGTTTATGGTTATATGACATTGTAGAAGATGGTACGGAGTAATATTTGTATTACTCATGATCTATTTAATTCTAAATTTCAATACATGAGTTATCATCTTCTTTGATTCTCGAAGTTGTACAATTGTTAAACTAGAAGTAATTTTTTTGTGTGTATAAATCTTAGGTCTTATTTGAAGGCACCAACCTAAGATGTATGCTCACAAACAATGCTATCCTCAGTTATTAAGTACAAATTTTATGGCCAAAGCACATGAAAGGACTTTGGTATTAGGCTACCACTTTTTTACGGTTATGTAATGGTCAATTTGAAGGATCCATCATGCTCAAGTATACTTGCCTATAAGATCCTATAGTTTATGACCCCATGATTGTGTTTTTATGGTTAAGAGATGGATCAACTGGAGATTTGGAGGTGTCCCCGAAGTTGTAAAATGCTTGTTTTACTAATAAATATTTTATTTTTATAAAAATGAATTATCATACTGTACTGGAGAAATTTATGTCATGTTAATACAGTTTTACGTGAGAGTAATGAACATTTTCTTTACTTGCACATCAGGAGAGATTTACAATCCTAGAACAATAGGTTTTATGCTAAAGCCAAATTGAGCCTTACGACTTCCACATATATGAGCTTCTGGTTTCGTGCAGGTGTAGACTTCCTAATAGCACGTGGATGTATGTATACTCTGAATGAACACCGGCTAGTAAATTTATGATTCGCACGGGGATCGCACGCTTAGGATGGATGGTCTGTGAGAGGCTCACACAAACGAACACACAACGATGTATACTGGTTCAGCATGAATCCCTACGTCTAGTTTCGGGCCCTGTTCGTGTTACTTACGGGAGTGTACAACGGTGGCGAGAGAGGAGGAAGCTCCAAGTCTCAAGGGTGCATGAATGGTGGGAATGGAAAAGCTTGTCGAGAAAGAAGATGCCCGACCCTTTTATATTTTCAAGGGTCGAGCCAGGTACATCTAGGAGAGAAGAAAAAAAAAGAAAAGATGCATATTAGATTTCATCAACTGTGGCTCCGCCGGTTCCCAATGCTACCCTGATAGGTTGTCAGCAGGTGTCACGCTTCGCTTGACCCTAGCCTCGTCGGTCGACCGAGGCGAGGAGTGAGTCCTCGCGAGGCGGAGGGATGGTTGACCCTCGTCGTTCCCCTCGGCCCTTTGTCGTGTTGCGGTTAGAGGCATGCTCTTGGATCGGATGCGCCTCATAAATGAGAAAGATTTGGGATATCCCTTTACGATCTCATCGGTCGAGACACCATCACCTCGTGTCCCATCACCTATATTTCCTGACAGGAGGGTTCGGTGTGATGTGACATTGCTAGAACGGCGTCCTTACTTTTGTGTGGGCGGTGGAGTAATAAGGTGAGACGGGGCACTGTGGCATAGGACCGTGTGCCTCATCCTAAATATGAGATCGGGTTGGATTTCCTTCCAGAGTTGTTTCGACATGTGGAGACCTCTACCCTTTCGTCGGGTTGAGCGAGGCGGGGCGGGGTCCAGTGAGGCGGGGCCTTGTCAACCCTTGCAGCGGGGGTCAAGCGAGGCGAGGCTAATCTGCCCCTCTTTGTTTGACTCGAGACCAACTCGCGCTTAGCCTATTCGGGCCGTTTATGGGCCCGGCTTTGGTCCCTTTCCGTGATGGTGGTTTAGCGGGTGTTTAGCTATACCACGTGGCACCGCTTGACACCCGACATTATCATTCTCTGCTGTTGGACGCTGGATAGAACAAAACTGATTTTAATTATAAACAATAGATATTGTAATTGTAGAATTTTATGTTGTAAAAAATAAAAGTATTTCAATAAAACCTGATCATGCGGATCTTATTTTGTAAGAAATCGATACTATTTTATGAATGAAACTTCCATTAAATAGTGGTACAAGAAAGAGCAAAAGAATTAGTGGCTTGTAGTGACGTAAGTGCAATTTATCCTAATCTATTCCATTAATCAATAGTGGTGTGCTGGATGGAAGGGCATTTAATGTTTTTCATCACTTTTCCTCTCGTGGGGTGGTGGAGCACGTCAGGCCTATAGGTGGGTTAGCTAGCTTGGTGTGCGTATGTCTGGTATGGTTTGATGTGCACGGTGTGGTCTGGGTACTGAATAACTATTCAGTATCCTGGGCACCCAATAGCGCGGGTCGGACAGGTAGGTTTCACACCCGGTTTCAACTGTTGAAACTGAATTCATATGTATGCATGCTCATGATATATTTTTCACGCACACATGACAAATTATATGATAAAAGAATAATATCTTTATAATTCATAATATATTACAATAAGTAGATCAAAAGAAAAGATAACATTGCACAGGAAGTCGACCGGAATACCGCAGGCCTAGATCACCACTTCATTGTCTCCTCGAATGATGTATCTCATCCTTCACTTCTAAATTATGGCATGATGTAAAGAGAGAGGCAACAAATGTATGAGTACATTACGTACACAACAAGTGGGAGAAAGTATGACATGTTTGGCCAAGTCAAGAAGCTAACATAGGGTTCAAAAGAATAGAGAGCACCTATGTCTAGTTTATTAATTAAGCAAGCAATTTACTATATGAGGTAACTCCCAAAGATCTGAACTTGATCCGTTATCCAAACCAGGCATGGCTTCTTCCCGAACCATACAACCAAACCATTACCATCCTCCCAATCCGCGTGAGGGTCTTTGCCGCTCTTGATCGTGAGCACGACTGTCATGACAGTTTTCACTCTGCAGAGGTTGTATACAATTCTCCACGAGAAAGTGATTCCATCCCCTATTGTCGGGTGGACTAAAAACCTCCATTACGCCTATGCCGGCCAAGCATTTACACACTTCCTTTGGTGTCCGACTAGGAGATCACTTCCAAGATGGTTCACGGGGTCCTCCAGCTTTGTGTGCGTCCACTAAGAGTTCCACCAACATGAGGAGTGAACCCTCCACTCAGGTAGCTTTACTCCCTTGTTCCGGATGGATCCAAGACCTCGTCTCTTCACCGCACCTCCCCTGGAACTACCGGTATGACACCAGCCATAGTCCCCTCTCCTCCGCATGAGGGCGCTTAGTCCACCGAACACAACAAACTAAATATGCAAGGAGTAAAAGAACAGGTGGCGAGATAACAACTCTTGATAGCGAAGTTAATTTAGTGATTACATCTGTGTTTACAGGTGACCATTGGTCTCTTTTTATAGTCATAGGGAACCACAACTTTACATGACCATTCTGCCCTTGGCCAACTGCCTTCGATACAACTAGAAGGCGGCAACCCTAGGGACAAACCGGACTTTGCGCTTATCGCGCGCAACCTACGCCCGCCTGGCACCTAGTTGGAGCACACTTTGTGCCGCACATCATTTTGCGCTGTCACTTCGTTCCTTCGCTCGATTCCCGCGCTTGGTGCTTTCGGGTGGCGTGCCACTCCGCGCCGTGCCATGCCGACGGCACTTCGCGTCGTTACTCCGCTGGATGCTTCGCTGGTCCCCTGCACATGTGGCAAAATGAGCTGGGTTAGTGTTAGAATTATCACAGGAGGGGCGTTCACCCCGCTACATAGGCCCTGTTCGTTTCCTTCCTTCTAAAATTTAGCACTGTCACATCAAAGAGAATCTTATTATTTATGAATATTTTGATCAATTTAATGACAAAACCCTTTTGACATATTGGTGCTAATTTTCGAGATGAATCTAATGAGCTTAATTAATCTATGTTTTGCTAAAGTGGTGCTACAGTAACCGTCTTTTAATCACGACTTAATTAACTTTATTAGATTCGTCTCATGAATTAGTCTAGGGACCTGTAATTTATTTTATAATTAAACTTTATTTAGTACTCCTAAATAGTAAGATTCTTTTTTATGTGACAGCTATAAAGTTTGGACCCTAGAAAACGAACACACCCATAGTAGACTTCGCACAGTGCTATAAGCTGGAAGAACCGATGGTGGTAGAGACGTCGGCAAGCAAATCAATGGTAGAGAATTGATGAACAGCAGTCCAATCAATCACATCCAAGAGGATGCCACGGCCTTTAGATAGGTAGAGATGATGTTTGTACCAAATAAACATCAACCTGTATTTTTAATTGTTGATCCGGCCGGAAAGGCAGGAGCCTCCCCTTTTTTTTTTTGGGGGGGGGGAGTTCTACCTCTAAAAGAATTTTTATTGGCAAAACTTTAAATTCAAAATCGTTTTTAAATTAAAAATTCTTCAAGACTTGGAGTTTTATATACTTTGTTTATGTTGTAGAGACCACTGGCAAAATTCAAAAAAATTATTTGAAATTATGTCTTGACAAGGTTCATTCAAAGAAATTAAGTCCTGGGTAGGTGCCATGGAAGAGTTTGAAGGTTCTCCATGAGCTTCAATTTGACATTTATTAGCAAAATTAACTTGAATTTGGAAAACAATTTCTTTTAAATTTGAATAATTCACTTCATTTACTCGTAACGCTGAGGCATTAGGATTAGTGACATGGGAAATGTGACACAGTGTTACCTTGGAGAACTGTATTTTGAGGGTGGACATAGGTATAGATTTTTTTTTCTGTATGTGTTATAATTGAAAAAACTGCATGTAACAAAATTGGATCTGTGTGCACCGTACCGTTGGAAGGAGATCGGGGAGGAATGGAAGGGAATGACAAGCGAGAGATGGTAAACGGTATTTTCTTTGCATTGAACCTTTCCATAATATATGGGACTAAACACATCCAAAGAAAATATTTTTTTGTAATAGTAACGAGACCCACGTGACAACGTGAACTACAGTATACCCAGTTTACAACTTTGAAGTTTGTATGGTAATATGCGGCTTAAGATTATTCCGTGCTGTAAGTGTTGACCTACGACATATGCTCCACATTCTTCTATTTTCACTCAGAACAGGCACCTCAAAACTCTTATCAAATTATGGTTCTGGCCTAGATTTGTTTATTTGACCGAAACTCTCTGGTCCATACCCAATTGTTATATAACAAAACTCATAAGGTCATAAAGATCCAAGCAGTATCTGGATTATCAACCCATTTTGTTTTGTCTATTTTTTCCATATTTATTCTGGCAAAGGTTGTAGTTATTGACTTTGAGAGTAGTGGAACTGGCTCAACTGATCGAACTGAAGTTTTAGACGCTGGACCATGTTGTGATGATCTGCACATGCTTGAGATTCTCTGCTGCTCTGCCTGAGCAGCGCAATGACATGCTCCATTTTCGAACTCATTTACACTAGCAATTTATTTTCATCATTTTAGGCTTTAGGTAGCCTCATCGGCCGATATACAATGACATAGAATCTGAACAAGTCTACAAAAACATCGGTGCCAGCGTGTGTTGTGCCGCTCCGGTTCAGATCTACATTAGTGCAAAGAATCTTACAATATGCCCAGTTTACAACTTTGAAGCTCTAGCTGTGGCCTACCACACATGCATTCTTCTATTTGCACTCAGAACGGGCACCTCAAAATTCCAATCGAATTATGATTCTGGCCCAGATTTGTTTATTTGACCGAATCTCGCCGATCCATATCCAATTGTTATTTAACAGAAACTCATAAGGTCATAAAGATCCAAGCAATGATCTGGATCAACAACCCATTTTAAGTTGTCTCTTTTTCCAATTTATTTTCGCAAAGGTTGTAGTTATAATGACTTCACGACTTGTGGGACTGGCTCAACTGATCAAACTGACGTTTTTGTTGCTGGACCATGTTTTGATGATCTCCACATGCTTGAGATTCTCTACTGACCTAACTGAGCATCGCAACGACACACTCCATTTGAAACTCATGTAAACTATCAATTTTTTTTCATCATTTTCGGCATTAGGTAGCCCCATCAGCTGATATACAATGACATAGCAACCAAACAAGTCTATAAAAATAAAGGTACCGACCCGAACAAGTCTATAAAAATATAGGTGCCGACGTGTATTGTGTCACTCCGATTCAGATCAATATTATATTTCAATGGGAACTACTTTAATCCTCCCTCGTGAAAGTTCTGGCCTAGATTTAGAGAGAGAGAGAGAGAGAGAGAGAGAGAGAGAGAGAGATTGGCCCAACATTTTAGTTTATCTGACGCAAATGAAACACACAGACGATTCATCAATATGGACACGTTTGTTTTGTTTTCATATCATTAACCTCCTTTTCTTCGTATTAGATGGCCACCAACATGCATGCACCTAGTGTTTGCTCAAAGCCAGGTGATGCCCTAGTCGGTCGGAAAGACTCGAGCCTCCCTTTGGGGGGCTCTAAGAGCATCTCCAACGGTTCTCAATAATTTTACTCACAAGTCACAAAAGACTCATTTTATAGAATTTTTATATCTTTTGAAAGTAAAGAAAAAAAGACATGCCCAATAATTGTTTCTTAAATATTTTAAATATCCTTTCGGGAGTGAGAATTAGGCGGCTAAATGTGGCAACCCCCAGGCTATGGGTTGGGAGTTGGTAAAATTACCAACTTCATTTAGGGAACGGTTGGAGAATAATTTTTTTACTAATGACATCCTATATTTTGATGGGACAATTGTGTTTTTACCCCTGGTTTTCATCCTCAATTGTGATTTTACCCTCCATTCTTCACTTTGTGATTTTACCCCTGTAATTTCAAAACGAAGACAACTTTTACCCCTAATAGGGGTAAAATCACAATACTTTTATTGTGATTTTACCCCCAGCAGGGGCAAACTTTGTCTTCATTTTGAAATCATAAGGGAAAAATCACAAAGTTGAAAAATGAGGGGTAAAATCACAATTGGACATTGGACCAAGGACAAAAACGCAATAGCCCCTACTTTGTTTTAGAAACTCATTTAGAGAAGAGGTGGAGATGCTCTAAACCTCTAAGAAAATGTTATTGGCAAAACTTTAAATTCAAAATCGTTTTTAAATTAAAAATTCTTCAAGACTCGGAGTTTGCATATTTAGTTTAATTTATCTAGACCTTTGATAAAATTCATTTTTTTTAAAAAAATTATATCTTGACAAGGTTGATTCGAAGAAATTAAGTCCAGGGTAGGTTCCATGAAAGAATTTCTGGATTCTCCGTGAGCTTCAATTTGACATTTATTAGCAAAATTAACTTGAATTTGGTAAACAATTTTTTAAAAAATTTGAATAATTCGCTTCATTTACTAGTTAGGCTGAGGCATTAGGATTAGTGACATCGGGGATGTCACACAATGTTACATGGGAAAACTGTATTTTGCTGGTGGAAATAGGTGTAGATATATTTTCGGTATGTGTTTTAATTGAAAAAACTGCATCTAACAAAATCGGACCTGTGTGCACCGTTGGGAGGAGATCAGGGAGGTATATGATAAGTGATAGATGGTAACTGGAAGAATATAATCAATGGCTGATATTTTCTTTCTTATTATCTTGCATAGGAAAACACTAAAGCGGGACTACAAAATATCCAAAGAATTTTTTTATAATAGTAACGAGACGCACACATGACAAGTTGAACTCAGATTGGTGGGTTGGTTCAGTCACAAAGAATCTTACAGTATACCCAGTTTATAACTTTGAAGCTTGTGTGGTAACATGCAGCTTAAGATTCCATGGTGTAGGTGTTGACCTACGACACATGCTGGAGATTCTTCTATTTGAACTCAGAACGGGCATCTCAAAACTCCAATCGAATTATAGTTCTGGCCCGAATTTGTTTATTTGACCGAAACTCTCCAATCCATATCCAATTGTTATTTAACTGAAACTTATAATGTCATAAAGATCCAAGCAATGTTCTAGATTAACAACCCATTTTGTTTCGCCTTTTTTTTAAAAAAAATCATTCTTGCAAAGGTTGTAGTTAATGACTTTGCGATTCTGGAAACTGATCGAACTGAACTTTTAGTCATTAGACCATGTTGTGATGATTTGCACAAGCTTGAGACCCCGAGCATCACAACGACATGCTCCATTTTGGAACTCAAAACACTATCAATTTATTTTCATGATTTTAGCCTTTAGGTTGCGTCATCGGCCGATATACAATGACGTATCATCCGAACATGTCTCTAAAAATATGGGTGCCAATGTGTATTGTGCCACTCCGATTCATATCTACATTACTACAAAGAATCTTACAATATGCATAGTTTACACCCTTGAATCTTGTGTGATAACATGCGTCATAAGATTGCACGGTCTAGGTGTTGACTTACGACACTTGTTGGAGATTCTTCTATTTGCACTCAGAACAGGCACCTCAAAACTCCAATCGAATTATGCCATTTTGTTTATTTGACCGAAACTCTCCGGTACATATCCCATTGTTATTTAACAGAAACTCATAAGGTCCTAAAGATCCAAGCAATGATCAGGACCAACAACCCATTTTGTTTTCTCTTTTTTTTTCCCAAATTATTCTCGGAAAGGTTGTAGTTAATGACTTCGTGAGTTGTGGAACTGGCTCAAGGTCATTTTACCATATGTTGTGATGATCTGCACGTGCTTGAGGTTTTTTGCTTCTGAACCTGAGCATCGCAATGACACGCTCCATTTTGGAACTCATTCACACTATCAATTTATTTTCATCATTTTAGGACTTAGGTAGCCTCATCGTCCGATATACAATGACGTAGCATCTGAACAAGTCAATAAATATATGGGTGCCAACGTGTATTGTGCCTCTCAGATTCACATCTACATTACGGCAAAGAATCTCACAATATGCCCAGTTTAGAACTTTGAAGCTTGTGTAGTAACATGTGGCTTATGATTCTATGGTCTAGGTGTTGACATACGACACATGTTGGAGATTCATCTATTTGCATTCAGAACAGGCACCTCAAAACTCCAATCGAATTATGGTTCTTGCACGGATTTGTTTATTTGACAGAAACTCTCGGGGCCATGTCCAATTGCCCATTGTGTTTTGCCTCTGTTTCCCCAATTTATTCACGGAAAGGTTGTAGTTAATGACTGTGAGTTGTGAAACTAGCTCAACTGATCGAACTGAACATTTAGTCACTGGACCATGTTGTGATGATCCGCACGTTCTTGAGACTCTCTGCTGCCCTGCCTGAGCATCGCAATGACACGCTGCATTTTGGAGCTCATTTACACTATCAATTTATTTTCATCATTTTACGATATACAATGATGTAGCATCTGAAGAAGTCTATAAAATATGGGTGCCAACGTCTATTTTGCTGCTCCAATTCAGATCTGCATTACCGCAAAGAATCTTACAATTTGCCTAGTCTACAACTTCAAAGCTTGCGTGGTAACATGCGGCTTAATATTCTATGGTCTGGGTGTTGACCTATGACACATGCTGGAGATTCCTATTTGCACTTAGAGCCGACACCTTAAAACTCCAATCGAATTATAGTTCTGGCCCAGATTTATTTATTTGACCGAAACTCTCTGGTCCATATCCAGTTGTTATTAAACAAAAACTAATAAGGTCATAATGATCTAAGCAATGATCTGGATTAACAACCCATTTTATTTTTTCTCTTTTTTTCCCAATTTCTTCTCGGAAAGGTTGTAGTTAATGACTTCGCGAGTTGTGGAACTGGCTCAATTGATCAAACTAAACTTTTAGTCGTCAGACCATGTTGTGATGATCTGCACATGCTTGAGAGTCTCTGCTACCCTGACTGAGCATTGCAACGACACGCTCCATTTTATAACTCATTTACACTATCAGTTTTTTTCATCATTTTCGGCATTAGGTAGCCTCATCGTATATATAATGACATATAGCAACTGAACAAGTCTATAAAAATATAGGTGCCGACGTGTATTGTGCCACTCCGATTCAGATCTACATTATTATATTTCAAGGGGAACTACTTTAATCCTCCCTCGTGAATGTTCTGGCCCAGATTTTTTTAAAAAAAAGAGAGAAATTAGCTCAACATTTTAGTTTATCTTATGCAAATGACAGACACAGACGATTCATCAAGATGGACACGTTTGTTTTCTTTTCAAATAATCAACCTCCTTTTCTTTGTATGGGGCAATTGCAAGACTGCCCTCCTTTTGGAGGTCAATTCTGATTTTGGACCTCTTTTCCAAACTTTGCAAAATCGGACCTCCTTTTGAATCTGAAACAGCAGGTTGCCCCTATTCTGTTAGGGGCAGTTAACGGTGTGAAACCCATGGTAAAAAGACGAAAATGCCCTTGGTAAAAAAAATTACAAAAAAACAGATTTTCGATATTTTTGAAAATGATTTGTGCGCATTCATTTTTTAGCATGATTTTGACATATTTTTTGAAATTATGTTGCGTGCTGATTTCTTGTGAAAAATCACTTCAAATCTTGCTGAAATTATGGTGATGTGTTGAATACTTGTCAAAGTTTAGTTCGTATGCTGCTGAAATGTTTCGAAAAATATGTCAAAATCATGCTAAAAAATGAATGAGCACAAATCATTTTCAAAAATATCGAAAATCTTTTTTTTTGCAATTTTTTACCAAGAGCATTTTTGTCTTTTTACCATGGGTTTCACACCGTTAACTGCCCCTAACAGAATAGGGGCAAACGGCTGCTTCAGATTCAAAAAGGAGGTCCGATTTTGCAAAGTTTGAAAAAGAGGTCTAAAATCAGAATTGACCTCCAAAAGGAGGGCAGTCTTGCAAATGCCCCTCTTTGTATTGGATGGCCACCGACATACATGCAGCTAGTGTTCGCTCAAAGCCAGGTGGATGCCCTGGTCGATGCCAATGCGCAGTGGGTAAGTATGGGAGATTGTTTGAGTGACTCCGTAATCAAACAGGATGACATGGTCGCGGTGTTCTAAGACATAACAATGTTGCTATAATAATGTTTCTAAAATCCAAACCCTTGATATGTCTATATCCCACCGTCGGTAACTGTGATGGCTCTGGATCCACCAATAGCTTATTGGGTATATATTAAAAATTTGAATAAAAACATAGAAATCAACCACTGAACATAGACTTTTAATTATTTTGAATTTTTTCCCTACTTTTGTTTTAGTTATTTAGTGAGGTTTCATTTTTGAAAAACAATTGGTGAATACCCTGAATTTTTTAAAAAATTGACAGAGTGATTTTGTTCAGTTATTTACAAAATTGAGAGTGCTACAGGACTTGCATATAAATGGCTAAACATACTAAACCTTTTGGCTACCGACTAAACTGTCGGGAAAGATGCATAATTAATCTACCTGTAGCAGCTGTCTTTGAAAAGTTACATTACGACGTGGAACGAATTAGATGTTGTGATCGACAGTCTTCCGAGCTAAGGGCATGTATAAGGGTAATAAATGAGAGGGCTCTTGAGCTGATGTGGCAGTGTATTTTTACAAATAGCCCCTCTAACCCTTGAAGAGACGGTTGGATGGGCTCTTGATGAAGAGACGGTCTCTATCACGTGTTCCGATATAAGAGACAACTCTGAGCACCGTTGTACAAGTGAAGATACGACTTATGTTATACAATAATTAATAATATGTATTTATTAAAAGACTACATGTAGAGTCTCTCCTTTGTATGACTAAAGTTGTTTTATATCTCTTTGCTTAGATATATGTGCCCAAAAGATCACAATAAGCTCTCCTTTGTACATGAGTACTCAATGCGTGGAGAGATAAATGCATTGGCCAAAGAGAACCTGAGGCCTAACGACGAGGTCATGTCAACATTAATTGATAGATATAGCTTTACTCATGTTGTTTTGCCTAGATAAAAATCAACCAGTCTTAATTAGTAGTATAATAAAAATATAGCTACTCACCCAATTGTTGGATTTTGAAGGTCACGGGAGCATGGCATCATGCAGCTCAAGATTCCCTGAACCGTGTTGAGATTCTTCTTGTGCCTGCACTGCACCGCAGCCGGGCACCACTACAAAGACGTCACGTTTTTGAAGTTAAAATTTATGGTAATTATCCTCTTATTATCAGTTCTTAGGTAGCTTCTTCGATCTTCACGGTGAATATAAACTGACCTTGTAGTTTTAAATGCAAGCAAGCAAAGTCCACGAAAATATGGATGCCAGCGAATATTACACGGCTGAGCATCGTGTTCTTCTCAATTTTATTTTACTTGGCGGAAATACTTGAGTCTAGATTTGAAATTTTGTTAGTGAATCAGTTTCAATTTCTTATAAACTGCTAGTTTTTTTTTGTTATACTTTATAGTAAGTGGCTTCGTCAAAAAAATAAAAAACAGATGGATTTTATTGGTTCTTTGGTTTCTAAACTCTAGAAACCAGTTTTTGAGTAATTAATGCTGTGCACAACATGATTGATTGGTCTGAAAGGAAATGAAGGGAAAGAAAATTAGCCCAAACAAGAAGTGAGAATTAAGTGCCGTGTCCATTTCTTTTGAAACACCAGAATGCAAAAATGCACTAGGTGACGCTCTTGGTGACAAAACAAAGGAGAAGACCCTCAATTGATATTTGCGTGATTAATACTGGGGACCAGCTTATTGCGCTTATATATTGGAAGTAAGAGTACAATGATTATAATACAAATTAAAAGGTGTGATTAAATTAAAAACAACCCAAGGAAGTACATGAGAAGCCTAGTTCATGATCACTTGGCAGGCCAGCATTTGGTGCCTTCACCGAAGATGGCAGGTGCCGCTACTCCAGGCGGCGGGAACCATAGCCAGCAGTTGTAGTTGCTGTAGAAGAAAGCATAATATACGGTTGTCAAGGATACACGCAGCCTGACGTGCACCATCCCCTCCTGCCGTTCCCGCTGCAGCTCCGATGCCACGCTGGGATACACGGCCACCGTGCCCCCGAAACTGGAGGGCCACTTCTGCACGCATCCATTCATATAAGGGAACAATGATGCAATTGTGTATATGATGTTGATGATGAGCAAAAAATATAAAATGTAGGTATATATATATCGTGTACGCGGGCAACGTACCCTTGCCTTAAAACTGCCCTCGCCCCGGTTCTTCGCCGCGATCCAGGTTGAGGGGACGCCGAGCATGCTGCCGTTGTATAAGGCTGTGACAGTAGTGTCACGGATTTGGAACCTGATGAGCTTGGGTCCGGTAACGGTGATGTTCACAGACAGGTCATACCGGAGAGTACTGGTGGAGTCTGGTGGCGACGAGGTGGACTCGAAGGCGGCGAGGACTGCGGAGTCGATGCTAGTGTGGAAGGTAATGGTTCTGAAGTACTCACCGCTAGGGGTATTGACCCCCGGATGATGAATATGGCCATGATGAGCACCATACAGAAAATGGAGAACTTTTGGGCCTTGTCTTTGGTGTCCTTCTTGAGATCCTCCATGAACGCCTCTTGAGAGCTCATTTTTCAATTCCTTGACAAGCTGCAACCTACTAGTATCTCTTGCTAACCTTTGTTGTTATACAGTAAGGGTATGGTCAATCCCCTATAGTGGCTACCTTTTATCTTGGCTGAGTTACTCCTCCAAGGCCGGGGTAGGCTCCATATATTATTCCTCAACCTTCCGGGCCCTGCACATGCTGATGTTGTCCAGCACTCCTAGAGCTCTCTCTCTCTCTCTCTCTCTCTCTCTCTCTCTCTCTCTCTCTCTCTCTCTCTCTCTCTCTCTCTCTCTCTCTCTCTCAGAGAGAGAGAAAATGAAATGAGCACAAAAGTTTCATCTAAGCTTGTTTTGACCAATCCCAATACAACAACTTAATATTGTAGAGTATCTATGAAACCATGAAAATGAAATTGTGCCTTGAGAGAGATCCTTTCACTTATTAAAGTGCTTATGCAGCACTCTTAGGGTCCCTTTGGTAGAGCTTATTGAGCAGCTTCAGCTCTAGATTATGTCTCAAGCTGTACCAAAGACCTGGTTGGGATAAGTGCTTATGGGTAAAAGCAGGTAGAAGCTGTTTTAATTTTTGTACTGGGAGGCCCAAGCTGCAAAACGCTGCTTATCACAGCTTACGCCTGCCCCCGAAACTTTTTTTTTTGCCTCCGCTGCCCCCGAAACGTCACGCATGCGCTCCTCTGCCTGACTCATGCATGCGAGCAGCGGCGGCGGTGGATGAATGGCTTCGGCGTGTCTCGTCTGCTGGGGGAAACGGCAGCCGGCCGCTGCATGCAGATGGTCGGATCCAGCACTGAATCGAGACTATTGGTGCCGCGGCGGCGGACGGGAGCTCTCGCGCGGCCGCCACAAAGGCGGATAGGGTCGCGCGCACGGCCAGCGGCCTGGTGGCGTCCGCGGCGGGCGCTGCAGGGGCGGACATCGGCGCGCGCGGGGCTGGCGGTCTGGCGGCGAGCGTGGGTGCAGGTGCAGCGACGACAGGCACGGGTGCAGGCGTAGCATCGGGTTGCGCCCAGGCGACGGGCACCTTAGGCGCCAGTGCGGTAGCTGGCCTGGGAGTCGGAGTGCATGGCTAGCGATTACATCGATCTTGTCTTATTCCTGTTGATGGAGGAGCTTCTACCGTTCTACATGCCGTTGTTGAGCATACCTTGAGTGAAGGTAATGGTCAGGTTGAGATTTCAGCTGGTCAGAGTGTGAATGTTCCTGAGATAGTTGTTGATTCTGAAGTCCATCTAGGAGAGAAAGTGGAGAGTGAAAAATTGTCATCATAAAGCTTTCTAAGAAATATTGGTTGATACCAATGCAACTGAACTTGTTAACCCATTATCGTTCTGAGTATGATTGAGGTTTATGGAATGGATGGAGTAGAAAAGATGCTGGAGAACTTGATTCCAGTTGAGAATAAAAAAGTTGAAGCTGACGATAAAATCTGAATTTTGAACATGTAATGCAAGCTAACATACGAATGTGCTTTCTTGATACATTTTAATACTTGTCATACATTACAATTAATTTATTTCAATACAGCGTTTAAAATTACATGAAACATATATCTATAGTTGTCTTAAAACTCAGGGGCATAATAGTCATTCATATGTACGATTCATTTCTCAACCGACGACATAAGTTGTTTTGCCAAACGAATTAAAAGCCAGAATAAGCTAGAAAAGCTGTTTTGACTCATAATCTAGAGCTGAAGCTGTTTTTTTCGTGAGCTGAAGCTCTACCGAACAGACCCTTAAGAAGCATGAAATGAAACTATGCACTGGATAACAGTAATTATTGAACAAACATGCATAACAAAGTATATTCCAATGACGACTATTGAAATTTTAGTAACTATTTACTACCGAGAAAAGTTTAGTAGTTTATGTGTTTTTGTTTAGTAATTTCTGTTGACTGAAACTTTGAGGTCCTTGTCATGATCCAAACCGGCGTTTTCCATATGCATAACAAAGTAAACATATAGTTTAAATTTTTATGGGAGATCGAGACGGCAAGTCTTTCTGTGTGGAGTTGGGCCTGTTTCATTCATTTAGAATGACATACATATAGACTATGAAGTGGGATGAGGTCTACCTATATTTTATTTTCTGACAGATACACCGTCGTCCTTGGTCCAGATCTGAAGCCATATTGTTCTTTTAAATTAGATGGAAACAATGAGGCTCCAAAACAGGAACATTGCTTCGTTTCTTAATTGGTATTATTTCGTCCCTAGCTACACTTATATTACATGCACCCCGGCCCCTATTGTTAGTATTAGAGGAACACAGCTAGAGAGGCGATCGTCCCTAGGTATGGATTCTTCTCCCTCCAGCAGCATGCTGGCCAATTTGGGCAAGAAGCTGCGCAAGCTAGGAAGGTTCATCTGCAAGTGTGCCATCGGCTTGATCATCTCCGGCATTATTACCTTAATCACTGGCTACCTCTGCCGGCTCATCTACTTCCGGCCTTACAGTCTCCATCCACGGGTGGAGTCCGCCGTCCTGGTGACCTTCCGTTATGTGGCCGCCCCGGCAGCACCATCATCAGGCAACGAGCTGGAGTACGACCTCAGGCTCAACGTGACATTACTCAACAAACACGGTCATGCAGGAGTCCATATGGACCACCTCACCGCGGGACTCTACTACAACGGCAACAAGATCGGACCCTCCGATGACACGCTCCCGAGCTTCAAATTGAAGCAGGAAGGGCGCCGGACGGTGCGTCCAGTGCTGCAGGGGCGGGCAAGCAACGTCAGCGCCGCCGTGGCGGAGGCGTTCTCGAGGGAGCGTGCGCTGGGGCAGTTCAACCTCAATGTCAGGATCAGGTCCACGCTCAGCTACCGTTTCTTTCCGCAAAGGGCCACCTACTACTACGAGTACGATTGCTGGCTGCAGTTCGCGCCGGTGCTGGGAGATGGCACGCCAGCAGTCACCGGAGGAGGCTTCAAGTGCGGCGTCGCCAAGTGATACAAAAATGTCTATGTGTGTGCTTTTTGCACCTTTTTTTTTCATTGTATTGCTTGAAGTTTTAATTTTGTTCGCCCGAGCGTGTTTGATTTATTTCTTTCGACAGATGTGTAATATTGTTACCATTGATCAAAATCATCATTAATAAAGTTGATCTTAATCCGTACCGTACCAAAGTATGCTGAAGATGTAGCAGCAAAACACAGCTAGCATATTTCTTCACCGTCGCGTCGCCCATCCTCGAGGAAAAAATATAATTTTCTGGGCAACATCTGTATGCTCGCATTGCTCCTTCGGGGGTAGCGTATTCTTACCACCTCCATCTATAGCTATGACCTGATCAGCGCGTGCTAGTCTAAGTGGAGATACTGCCACGTCATCTGAAATGCAAATAAAACACACCTCTCTCTCCAATGCATTATTGTTTCATTGTTTAATGTTTCATATACCTGCCATGTGATTTAAGGCGACTTCAGATTTTCACATGAAATGAAAGAGCTACTTCCAATGCCAGTTTCATAGCATTGGAAACAATGTACAATCTTGGAAACAGTGTATTCTCAATTTCATCTAGATGAAGCATGTTTTGTATCTCTCTTCATTCTTAACATGCTCATCACCTGGACCGCTAAGGCTAGTCTCAATGGAGAGTGTCATCGTACAGTTATCAAGAAGAAATTTTTAAGAACCGTGCCAGTGGAGGGTCATGGTGATGACACTCATCTCTCAGCCCATGACACTCTCTCTCTTCTCTCTCATACCATGTCAGCAAATTTAATGCTCATGACACTCCCATTTAGACTGGCCTAATATGACAGCTCACTTATTGAAAATAAAACTTCCATTGGGAGCAATTTGCCATTTGGACCCATTGAGCTCGTCATCGTGTGTTTCCACGCTCGCGCAAAATGCAATGACGTCAACTATGATGATTGCAGTGTGGGGCTCTCTCTCGGGGATTTGTCCAGAGAGCGAAAGAGAGAAATTGTATGGCTAATCCCAGTGGTGTATTTGATGCCGTAACAAAACTGAGCACGGGACTTAATTATACGGCTCAGCACAATGCACAATTTCATTTTGTGGTTACATGAAAGAGAGAAATTATGTTGGAAGTAATGTTCACATAATTTCATTTAGATAGAACTCATTGCATATCTCGGCTAAATAATCCCTTGTCAAATCATGACAACTGCCAATATGACGTCCAAGAATTAATGAAACTCCTTTTGGGACTTGGGGAGTCGCCATATGCATAGTGAGAGGTGTATTTCATTCACTCCGTGGCAACAGTTCATTTATTGTAAGGAATTATTGAAATCAAAATTAAAGGAAGGCTGGGAAAATAACCAGCAGGGAAGGTAAATATGTGGAACAACATAATTGGAAGAGAAATGGAATTCTCCATCTTGTAGCATCAATTCAATGGTCCCAATGGTCCCTCCACCCACAGATGTGTGGCGTATTACTTATTATCTTTAGACTGGATAGCCCAGCAAGGGGTGCCTCCAAGAAAGCTTGAGGGTGCAGCGCGGCGCGGAGGGGGAACCATAGCCGGCAGTCGTATTTGTAGAAGAAGATGTTGCTGATGGGCCACACCCTGTACATGAGGGTGATAGACACTCTCACAGTCACGTGCACCGTCCCTGCTGCAATCTCCCTTTCGAGCTCAGCCGCAATGGTGGAGTCCACGTCCAACGTGCCACGGAATGCCGGGTGTAGGACCTGCATACGCATAATGTTGTGTGAATTGGTGGATCCATGCATCATTATGCTAGACAACTGACGGGCGGCAGTTAGCTAAATCAAGTGTACCAAAATAAAAAAGTGTGGTTTGGACCAATGGTCGACTTCTACAGATCTGGGAATACAAGATCGATCAGATGTGAGAATGTAAATGCTGCGTACGTACTGTTGTGTTCTTTGGGCCCTGTTTGAAGGGCGACGGGAGCGCGTCGTTGGAGGGGCCAAGCTTGGTGCTGCCGTTGTAGAAGGCTGTGGCGCTGACGTCGAGATACCGGATGCTGAGGCGGCTGTGCGAGTTGCGGAAGCTAAGGTCGACGGCAAGATCGTACCGGAGGCTCGCCCTCTGATCCTTGGTCGCATTGGGCGAGGGTGCCGTGAGTTGCAGGGCAGCAAGGACGGCGGAGTCGACGGACGGGTGGAAGCGATCAGGGCGGTAGAGAAGCCAGAGGAACATGACGACTGTGCCCAGTGGCGTACAGAACTGCACGCACTCCCACACAAAACTAGCCACGACTGCTACGGCACCGAGGTTGATGAAACATTTTTGCCCTTCCCGTTGCTGCTCCTGCTGCAACGGCGCCTCCGGAGTATTGCTCATTAGGAGCTTCTATGAGTTACTACTACGCACTATCTTAGGATGCGCTGATGGAGAGAGACCACCCGGCCGGAACTAAATCCTGTTTAACGCGCTGAGTTGGTAGTTGGATCGGAAATGCCCTATTGGCCGTTGCCATTATACTAACTTAACATGGAAGATGGTCGTTGCTAGAGTCATAATAATTAAGTAATAAAGAACAATAGCTATATTCTCTAGTAGCTTTGGCGTAGGCTATTTTCTGTACAAAGTAATACTAATGTAATCCTCATTAAATTTTGTACTACTCAGATGATGGGTCTCACCGTAATGGATCAAAGGGTTTCGTGCTATCTTTACTAGTGTGAAAAAATTGGAAGACTATATATTATTTTTCTACTTATTATAACTGTTTGTCTCAACTACTACTGAAATTATTTCTTATATTTTCCTTCTTTGCCTTCAATTTTACTCCTATCAATGTTGTAATTTTTGGTTCTTCTTGGCGAACAAGGTGACTTCTTAATTTTTTTATAAGAAGACCATTATATTAATCCCAGCTTCGGTTTTGATGAAAGCTTAAGCCAAATAGCCTTAACTTCCAACAAGGTTATAGTGAAATATAATCACCAGTATCAGTCATGTCAGGCGTGTGTGTAATAGTCACATTGTTGATACAAAAAAGTTATTAGCTATGTCCGTGGAAAAAATATACGTTTTGTGTATAATAATGTTAAGAGGTTGGTGGCGGTGGCGTAAGGCGCCCCAAGATCGTCAATATGGAGCAACAGAGAATGTCGTTTCTTGACATTGGTGGCAAGATGAAGGCACCATCATCGATCCAGAATAAGGTACTCTATCCCTTCCTTGTCTCATTGTGGTTCTTCATAGTCATGACGGTGGGATAGTGGGTGCTAGTTTTCCAGCGACATCATCCTGCATTTCGGTTCGATTTGGGTTCTCCCACCATGACTTTGGTGAAAGAGACGACGATGGGTTCGATGGCGGTAAGTTCATGTTGTCTATGTGTGGAGGTTTAACAGTTTACTTCTTTTTATAAAATAGATGGGAATGAGGATGACGGTGGTAGATGGTGAGATGACCATGTTTGTTCAGATTGGAGTTTGTGTCCGTGGCATATCCGTTTGGGACGGTGATCCTAGATGATAGAATTTATGGCTTTTTTCAAGGTTTCTTTTCTCTCATCAGTGAAGTTGGAGTAGTTTGGATTTCTTTTGTAATTAGAGCATGTGATCTATTTCAATATTAGTGAAATTTTCTTTCAAAAAAAAAACGTTTTGAATGGACCCAAAGATATGGGAATCTATTTCATATTTTCTGAACAGGAAAAAGTGTGAACAGAGAGACTTATTAACCATCCTCGCTCCGCCCGTCTCAATAAATTTATACACGGAATCTCACTCAATCGAGGTATTGGCCCGAGCTCTAACACCAATAATGAGCAAGAGATGCTCTACTTTGCACATATTGAACTCGTTGCCATTTGTTTAATTTGGACCCACTGCCTTTGTAGATCAACAATTGTTTTTTTAGGGACAAATTATTTTTAAGGAATATATCGGTTTGGGTGGAATCTTTTCAAAAGATCACGTTTTCTTGTTGGCAGAAGTTGACCGTCGTTACCATTCATATTTTCTTACTTTACAGGGTATCTGGTGGCTCACAACTTTTTTTTTTTTTTAGCGAACGTCTCAGATCCAGACCATTACTTATTTGAATTTGATCTGACGTCCAGTGGTCAATATAATTGTTTAGATTGATGGGTAGGTGCCGAAACATGTCTAATACGCTTCATTATTTGACCACAAGTCTCCGATTCATATTTTGACACTTCTTTGTTTTCTTCATAACTAGTATGGTTACCTCCGCGTTTGCGCGGCTAGATTTACTATATTATTTAAAATATTTTATATTATTATATAAGTTTAAAATAGTTCTAATTGACTGGTATGGTTCTAATTGAAGCTTGATCCAGTTATAGGATCCATCCAATCTAATCGAAGTATAACATGAGGTGTTCCATACAACTTCTAGGTTATAATTAGCATGTAAAAACCAATATTATAACTATTAGCTAGCAAGCATTTAACATCAAAATAGTGAGTAGGTAAGTATGGTAGTGTGTTGAATAATAGATAAATCACGAGTATAATATAAAATAATAAATAAAATATGAACTCATGGTAGTTAAGTTATAAATATTACTTTTTGTGACTGCAGAATACATTTGGGGGTATAATTCAAGACCTTAATTGCATCATACCTCCGAGGATGCACAAATTTACCTATAATGACTTGCTGCTACTACTACTACTACTATTATTATTATTATTATTATTATTATTATTATTATTATTATTATTATTATTATCTATTTTGGATTTTCTAAAGATATTCATTTACAGCCCAGATAGACCTGATTTTGCTATAGAAGAGAGGTCGGTTCAAACGTGCCATGCTAAACAACCAACATATGTCCTAGTAAGAAAAGAACGTTTTGTGCTACAAATAAATCTTTTCAAGAAAATGTATCAAGCTAAAATTTAGGGATTGTGCCACTCTAGCAAGACATATAGTGGTGCATTTTTACAACAGTATCTAGAAGTAGGAATTAATTGTATTTCATATATTTTTATTATTTAAAAATTTAGTTATTTTGGACTCATAATGGTATGGTGGGTAGATTAATAATAAGAATTAGGGACACTTTATCAATTTTTGTATTCTGAATTTATTTATTTTATGGACATGTAATGGCATGACGGATCATTTAGAAATAGACCTGAAAGGTAATTTTGGTTATTTTTTATTATTCCGAATTTATCTATTTTCTTACTCATGTAGTGGTGCATTTTTACAACGGTGCATTTAGAAGTAGGAATCAATTGTAATTCAATATTTTTATTATTCCAAAATTTAGTTATTTTGGACTCATAATGGTATGGTGGGTAAGGGGATATTTTATCAAATTTTATATTCCAAATTTAGTTATTTTTCTGGAGTTGTAATGGCATGACGGGTCATTTAGAAATAGATCTGAAAACTACTTTTGGTTATTTTTATTATTCCGAATTTAGCTTTTTTTTGTGCTTATAATTGCATGGTGGGAAATTTAGAAATAGGAGCCAAGAGTTTTCTTGGCTATTTTTTATTATCCTGAATTTAGCATATTTTTTACTCATAACGGCATGGTGGGTAATTAAGAAATAGGTGCGGGGGTCATATATCATTCTTCCATGAACAGTTTCGAGTTTCTTGCGAGTGTCCTCATTTCCAAAATATATTTATGAACATCTACAATTTATATAACAAACATCAAGTCTTGCATCAAAACCTAGAACTCAGCAAAAAAAAAAGGCGTCAGATATCATGCATTAGAGAGTATATATGTCACAAATTCACTCATTACTCTCTTATGCTTTGTGATGTACTAACATTCCAGAAATTAGCAATACAGTTGATACAGTGAATGGAAATAGCAACCCAAGCATACGGGAATTCAAGGACATAGACAGGAGCATCTTAACCAAGTACAAAATGAGAAACCAAGTTTTTGTAGTTACTGAAAGAAATATAATTCACATTAAAGAAAGTTTGGATACAACAAATACATCAAATGAAGGGAATAATGTAAACATCATTGCTACTCGATCCCCCAAAGACAACTCCGGGTGGGCTTCACATTAACAATGTTTTTATTGAATGTATAGTACAGGAGAAATATTATGGAGGAACGGATGGGTGGGTCATTATTTCTTGACGGGCCAGCACCGGGTGCCGGCAGCGAACACGGCGGGCGTGGGTGGCTGGAACCATAACCAGCAGTCATAGTTGTAGCGGTGTACAGGCCGTTTGATGCCCCATGCCGTTATCCTAAGCTTCATTGACACTCTCACCCTCACATGCACCATGCCCGCCGCCCGCTCCCTCTCCACCTCCGCCGCCACGCTTGGGTACACGGCCACCGTGTTCTGAAATGCTGCCCGCAGCACCTGCATCATTTTTTAGTTCATTTTTTTGGCTGAAGAGTAAATATAATTAGAAGCAAATAAGCTAATATATATCATACCGTTGTGTTCTTGGGGCCCTGGCTGAAGGGCGTCGGGAATGTGCTGTAAGGGAGGCCAAGCATGAAGTCACCGTAGAACATGGAGGCGGTGACATCGAGGTGCCGGAAATTGAGGTGGCGATGCGAGTTGCGGAAGCTGATGTCCACGGAGAGGTTGTACTGGAGAGCGTTGGTGGATTTGGGCGGCGGGGTGCTGGTGTCGAAGCCGGCGAGGACGGCAGAGTCGACCCTCGGGTGGAAGCTGTAGGGGCTGAAAGCAAGCCCCAGGATGATGGAGGGGACGATGACGATCGCCGCCGTAAACACCACGCACAGGCTGCAGGACACGCTGGAACTGTTGGACATTTTCGCTTACCTGTGGTAGCGACTCTCTTTGGTGGGTCTGATCTATCTCCGTGGCTTTCGCTAGCTAATTAGCTTTATTCTTGCACACCTCAGTTTGAAGCCCCTACAGCTTCAAACTGAACTTAGAACCTCTTGATAGCAAGTATGCACATTCCCCTGGACCTAGTGTGGACCTGCACATGCTGAAGATTCTCTGCTGGACCGCCTCAAAAACAGCACATCGCAAGTTGGAACTCATTATCATATTGTTATTGTTACTCCTCCATACAATGATGTCCTTAGAGGACAACAAAATTAGTTCAAATCTGAACTAATTCAAATGTCCTAACGACATCAATTCAGGAAAGGAGGAGTATTTCTTAGCTAGGTAGCCTCATCCTCGCCCAGGATGATCGATCGAGGTCACGATGACCGCCGACGTAGAGAACGCCGTGCACACACAACGGCAAACGTCCAAGGACATTTTTATCTTATTACAACTGATAGCAATACTCTCAATACCTTCGTTCGCTTTGGTCGGTTTGAACTACATACAAAGTACGTACGTAGTAATCGCTAGCTCAGCTTTATCATTGCAGCTGAGTTCAGTTTGAAGGTTAGGAGCTTCTACAAACTGAACTTTCAGGGGCAGAGCTATGTGCATCCGTCGGGGTCGGCCGACCCCGACGATTTTTGGTAAAATCAGTAAAAAAACGTGATTTAGTGCCTTGCTAAACCTAGTTACAACAGCTTGCTGACCCCTGTGAACTTTGACCAGCACTTGCTGGAGATTCACGTTGCAAAAGTTGGAACGCATTTATCGTTATCATATTATTGTTATTGTTCTTTACAACAGCTACAATGCTGTTGCTATTAGGTCCAAAAATGTTACTCCTTCGTTTATCTTGAATTGTAAAAATGAAAAACTATATGTATCAATTGAATATTAATACCTATTCTTTTTTCTAAAAAATGGGTAGCCTCATCAATCATTATACAACGACGTAATGATAAAAAAGCAAGTCACCACTCACCAGGATAATATGGGTGTGACCGATCGAGCATTGCGCTCCATCCATCAGTGAATTGATTTATTTTGCTGAACACTATTTTTTTCTCCTATGCATCTGAACATGTCTATTTGACGGAAACACTCAAGTCCGGTCCAGATCCAACATTTTCTTATTTGACTGACAGAAACTCTCAAGGTCAACATCCGAACCCCCTGTTTTTGTTTTATATGGCAGATGCCTTTTTCATAATAGCATCACTACTTTCTTTCTCTTTCTTTAACCCCAGTGACGCCGATAAATTCCAAACTCTCGGAGTTAAACAAAATTCAACAAACATGCTGCTACGTTATGTAAACATCTACTGTTTTTTATCCATTTAATCACCGGTCTACTGGATCATGAAAAACTGTGTAGGGCATTTCGGCCCATGACTTTTCTTCCCTTCGATCCCGACCTGCCTTTTTGTATGCCCTGTGGGCCAAAATTCCATCAGCTTTTTCAGCCCCATCTCCATATTGATTCGTTTGGGAAAACAAAAGAAATCACGTCCTAGGAAAGAAAAAGGAATCTACATTAATTGATTCTCTGTCGCCGTAAGTATTAGTAATTAAATAATCCAATTTTTTTATGATGAGTAATTAAATAATCCAAAATTTTAATAGTAATAATTATGGATATTCTTAGCAAAAAAAAATTATGGATAAGTATTTACAAAAGTGGGAAGGACGTTAGGGACAACAGCCTCCAGATGTGGACGCTAATCGGAACAACGTCCGGCTCTGGCTGTTCTTATCATTGATAGAGCGTCCGGCCCTGCTCTACCTCGTGTACTCATTTTGAATTGAAAAGTTAGTCTGAAACCTATCCCTAATATAGTCTTCTTGGCTTCGGATCTCTCAACGTTGTCCATTCTTCCTGCATTGTTCTGCATCCTCTCCTTGGCACTATTCAGAACAAATCAACATGATATGGTTAAATCATCATTTCCCATAGGGACATGGTAGTAAATCATCTCTTCACAATTCGCATCTGCTAGTAAAAAAGCCTACCGTTTCCTTGCTACGAAGTGGGAAGAGAGGATGAGGATGTCAATACATCTGGTGCGTCGTCCAATCACTAGGTGCGCAGGTAAGGAAGATGGAAGTGTCGTCTAAAATAAAGGTGTTCTGGTGGAAGGGTGATTCATGACTCATGAGTTTCTTCCAGCTAGACAGATTCTTTGTCGGCAACGTATCGATCCAATCACGCAATGTGAGACTAACTCCAGCAAGATGATGCAAACCCATTTTTACATCTCATTTAACATTGTGCATATCACCAAGTCAACCTCCAATAGAGAATGCAAACAAAAGAGGCATTTTGCCATCCTATGAGAGAGGTGATGTAAAATATATATTTATTCCTCTCTCCTGGAATGCATCTGGGAGCGACCAATGACCGGGAGCCGGAAGAGAAGCAGTAGAGGAGCTCTCGTCACGCGGCTACGGTGTGCAGAACAAGCGACTCGACTGTTCTAGTGGCGTGCGGGCGAGCGACCAGCGGCGCAGGACGAGCAACCGGTGGTGCGCGCGACGAGCGAATGACACACGAACCTAGGGACGGAGGCACACAAGGAGAGCGACGTGTGGCAACTGGGGTGAGCAGCGCATGGCACACAGGGGATGGGGGAAGCTACAAAAACCTGCCAATGGGTCGGAACCCAAACCAAAACTCAAACCAGACCATTGTGCTTCTGTACATTCAGCCCAGATCACACCAACCCGCGAATGCACCTGCCAAAACCAAACCAAACCAAATCAAATACTAGAAAATAGGCCCATCTCTAACCAGCCCAATGCCCCACACTTCGGTTTGAAACCGGTTCCAACCCACGGTTCCCAACCCAAAGCACGGCACAACATCTGCGCCTCAGATATGGTCGACACAGTGGGTTGTTGCCTTTGCATTGCGACGGTGAGTAATTCGTGGATAGGCGGCTGCAGGTCGTATACCTACTAATACGAGAAGTTCACGGACAAGGCCTGTGTTGGCGTTGCTAAAAAGGCCTCTGTAAACGCCCTGGGATGTGCACTTCCAGATTAATTGCTGGCTCACTCGTGAATCACCATCTTCCAATAATACGACACACGTAAAGACCGATTGTTAAAAAGCAATATTACATACATAGGTAAAAAGAAAATTTACATGCCAGACGTGGACGGGAAAATGTGGCCTAGAAGTCCCTAGACGATTCACTACTTGTAACAACACAATTAAAGGAAAACCTACCAACATCCAGAAAATTAGTAAATTAATTTTCATCTGTTCGTTCAAATAAATATACAATTTGATTGATTAATGCCTGAAGACATTTTATCTGTACGAATGGCTGAACTTTAGTGGGTTCTTGCTAAAAATTCAAAATATGGCATATTTTATAAACTGGATGTTATATTGGCACAAAAGATTTTAACAATTTTCACAGAGAAATAAACATGCATGTCAAGGGAAAATAGTACCAACAATGACCCATGGTACGCAACACACGAGCCAATCTGTGTCATATTTTTTTATGATCCAATCGTTCACTAGTAGACCTGCTAATTTTGCATGGCTGTCAAACGAACAAAACAACTAAGTAATAAACTGGCTAGATGTGTTTCTATCTTGGATTATGGTAGCAGGCAGGCACCAAAAGTATGGGTTTACATCGAGTACATGCGGTGAGTACGCGTGACTTTGTACATGAACGTCTGTTTACCACCACCACCATGAACGACAGCTCCTCGTAGGATTCAGTCTGGCGGTGACGTACACGCCAGTCAAAGGCTGGGAGCTGCGCGTATAGCTGGCTTGATGAACCGTTACGTGCAACCGGTGCCAGGCCCATGGGGTGAAACCGTTGAGAACCGAACTATTAGAATCCAAACCAAACCGGACCAAACTCTTCTGCTGCTCCCGCCACACTAAACCAGCCCGCATAATTTGCCAGCCCATTTGAAACCAAACAAAAAAGACCCGAAGCAGGAACCGAATTGGTGGAACCGGTTTGGGTTGTAGCCTACAACCGGCGCGTGGCACGCGGGACGAACAGGGACCGACATGCGGCGGAGGCTGGGCCGCGCAGTGGCGGAAAATATTCTGCCTCTCGCGGGAGCACGGAACTTCACGTGTAGAGAAATTGTGTCTCTGCAGGGAGAGGAAAAATTACTATATTAGTTTGTTGGAGACTTACCGAATGCATCTTACTCTGTTACTGTACATGCGAGGCAAACCTGCATTTGGCTCATAAAAATGTGTTAGTCAGTCTGAAGCTTGTTGTTGGTGTCCAGGAAATTAACTATGTCAATGGGCGTCCACGTTTCTGCCCTCCGAAAGCATGTTGGCTTATTGTTGGTGTTATAAATCACCGGCTAGTAATTAATCGTGTATTGCATGTTTAGGTTGGGATGTGGTTCGTAAGAGGACACAAGGATTTATACTGCTTCCGACTAAATGTCTCTACGTCCACTTTTGGAGCTGCTTATGTTACTTTGCGTGAGTCGTAGAGGGGGAAGGGCTACAACATCGACATGAGAGAGCGGGTGTTCAGCTCTGGTGCGTGAATTTTTAGATAATGGAAACAAAGTTTCCGGTCTCTGCAAAGCATACGGCCACCATTTTTTGGTTTACTTAAGATTACACAAAAGTCAGTACGCAGACTAACCAAGGAGAACACAAAAAATAAAATCAAGGAGGTTACAATCTATTATTAAAATGCCATCCATAAGATGCAAAAAGCTCCAACGCAGTCCTCTCCGTCGGGCAGGAGCTGACGACATCCGGCAACGCCAAGAAATGGCTGGGGCTGCTGAGCGTCCTGCACGGGTTCAATGGTGTTGGACCTCTCAGCCTGATTGGGGCCTACACTGCCGGCATCTACCGGGACCGGGACGTGCCTGTTCGAACGTTATGTAGTGTTTTACCGGTTCGAACGTTATGTAGTGTTCTAGCCACGCTCTATCAGCGCGGGCCAAGCATGCTTTTGGTATTATTCTGTTGGCTATCATGTGTATTAACTACTGATCCAGCTGAGAGAGGCAGAGACTGGTACATGAGGTGCAAATGTGCAATAGAACCTGGAAACAGGGTGTGACACAAAAGTCCCCTGGCATGTGAGTATGTGGTGACCATAGCATGTGTTTGATTCAGTTAAGTGCAGGATGCATCGTCGTATATGGTTCCATATCAGTTAAGGAGATTTTTTTTGAGATTCAGTTAAGTGGAAATTAGTGCAGGCGAAGTGATTTCTGTTGAGGAGGGGCAAAGCGTTAGTCTTTAAATTTGATCATATTTGCACCCCAAAAATAAGCTGACTAATCAGAATAGAGTCTACCCCCACCCCAGCACACGCATATTTGATTTACCTCTACCTTCGCTGTTGACGGAGATGGCACAACCACATTTGCACATATTTTTCAGTAGCAGTTATTGTAGTAGTGTATTATAGTCGAAGACAGTGAAGACGATGCAAGTGATTGGTGTGTTGACGGAGTTACCGCAAGACATTTGCTCGTGTTTTGTCTCTTTGCTTGTCCAGCATATACGCAGAGTGTGAATTGGACCTTGCTCGGTTTACGTGACCAAACAAGACTTGAGTGTCTAATCCGACATATTGTTACTGCCTGCGCATCTGTCGCATATACTGGAGCAACACCAGTTATTAATCGAAGACGTAGAGCTTGGTGTTGACGTTTTCAGGTCCAAAATAATGGCCATTATTTTTCCTTAACTAATGATCATTAGTTCAAGGGTAGTTTAGTAATTGCACTAATAAATTAATATTTTTTATCATACAAACTTGTGTTAAATACACTAAAACTTGATTACAATAATAATGATGATGATAAATTAAATTTAAAATAAATATTTTATAACAAATTCATGTAAAAATTGACTAACTTATTAGTTATGATGAATTTTTGTATTATAATTATACTATTTTGACAATATTACCCTTACTAATGACTATTAGTTATTAACTTCTAAAATTTAATCTACACCGTTAGATCCAACTAATGGTCATTAGTTGACGAAAAATAATGGCCATTATTTTAGACCTGAAAACACACGCATTTTGCTCATATTTTGGCTTCACTAGTCTGCAGAGAGTGTGAATTGGACCCGGGTTTGTTACGGTGACCAGAGAAGACTCGAATATTCCTTGTTAGAAGTTTCTTGGCAGCAGACTAGGCGCTCGGGATCAACAACAAGTCCTTGATTCCCTATAAAACGAACTCCAAAATGGAGAGCATGAAGCACACATTTTGCACTCGATCTCGGCCACCACAGTAGCTAGCTTTAGGCCTTGTTCGGTTGTAGAGGAATGAAAAAGGGTCCAGAATGGTTCTAGGAGGGGAATGAGTGGAACCAGTTGGTTCACTTCAACCGGTTGGTTTCATTTTTTCAAGCAATTTCATTCCGGCCCGAATACTTCTTGTACAAATATGTTGTTCGGCCACAGATGATTGATTCCGGGCGGATTCAAATCAGTTTTCAAACTGAACTAATAACAATTGAAACTGAATTGACAAGCAAATATTTCAACAACGTTACAGGTAGCACTTCAATATTTAGGCCAGTAAACAGTAGTATTCTTGATACAAACATCAAGTATTCAAACTACAGTTACACAGTTTATACTTGCAGATTACATTGATCTAAACACAAGCAAATGTAATTGTTATGCAATGGAAAAAGAGACCAGATATCATTCCGACGATATTCCACAAGCAACTTGTATACTAGCACTTCCAGTAGTGCACTTCCTGAGCTGAGGTCTTACATCTGAAATGCAAAAAACTGTTCTAACAATCAGATCAATGGAGATGACCTCTCAAAAGTAAAGTATACACAAAGACGCATAGTCCACATTCGTAAGTGAGTATACACATTCATCGGCCAGCCTCCTCTCAATATGAAAACTAAATACAATGCCTAATTTAAGCCATTAGGAACAATCTGAAACTATAGATGCAATCTGACAAAATCAATAAACCAAGGTGAAAGTCAAGTACTTGGAGAGAATTGCAAAGATAGCAGTCAAATCTATATACATTCAGAACATGAGCATGTTCCCAAAGCAAGGTGACATTAGATATCGCACACATCAGCAAACTTAGGCCCTGTTCGTTTCCTGTCCTCTAAAATTTAGCACTGTCACATCAAAGAGAATCTTATTATTTATGAATATTTTTATCAATTTAATGACAAAACCCTATTGACAGATTGGTGCTAATTTTCGAGATGAATCTAATGAACTTAATTAATTTAGGTTTTGTTAAAGTGATACTACAGTACCCGTCTTCTAATCATGACTTAATTAACCTCATTAGATTCGTCTCGTAAATTAGTTTAGGGGCCTGTAATTTATTTTATAATTAAACTTTATTTAATACTCTTAAATAGTAAGATTTTTTTTTATGTGACAGCTCTAAAGTTTAGACCCCAGTAAACGAACACACCCATATATAAAGTAGGAACCTCAACAGATTAGAGTTCAATTTGGCAAGAATCTCTGAACTAAACTAATATTTTAAGGATCTGAATTAATTGACTATGTTTCAGAAAAAAATTATATTGCTCTTGAACTACATTATTTAAACAAGCTACAGTTACAATCACATTTGAGTTAGTTCTAAAACCATGTGAAGATTCACCAGACAAACTACAATAGAAAGAATTGGTCGAACTGACCATACAAGAACTAGATCGACATAATCTCTCATGTCATAAACTCATGTATACATACTGGCATGATTAGCTAGTTAATAAAAGGGCCATTTTTCTATAGTTTAATTCTTATTTTGCCGACATATGAAGATTCTGTGATGTATACACATTGATATGACGGTTACTAGTATTATAATGAGAAGTTTTCCCTGATTACCTCTCTGGCTCTTGACATCTAGCAAGCTACTCTATATGGGACATAGATCAAGAACACTTTCCTTAACCAACAATTAAGTGGTGTGTGACAAACTGTGAATACAGAGCTAAAGCGTAGGAAACTCTGAACCCTACTGTCCTTGTCATATCTTTTCTACTGAGCATAGAGGTAAACATCGTTTCTAAATCTCATGTTCAAGGCAATATCATTTCGTTCATTTGTGTATAGTAGAATAAAAATGGGTGCATGCAAAATAATGTGATCATCGCAAGAATACAATAGGATTTAGGAATAATGCAAGCTGGAATACCTGATTGACAAAAATACGCTGGAAGGGACTCTTATCTTCATTCAACTGCATAAGATAAGACAATGAGTCTGATAAATCAATTACAGTCAAATAGAAATAAAATTTCTAAATTGAAGCAGGCTCTTTGCCTCACAATGTTAATGTCATTTCTACAGTCACCACTGAAATAAATATAGCTTCCTTGTGCTTGTCTACAAAATTTTGAAAGTAATTGAGCGAAGGGGAGCATGTCTCCTGAGAAATGTAAAGCAACAATCATAGTAACGCAAAAGGTCGACAAACTCTCCTAATACCAGTTAATCCTTGAATCTTGATCACTCTTTTCAGAAAAATGCAACTGAAAAGGAAAACATGTTAGGCCGGCAACCAGTATGCGTCCTCTGTCCGGCGTTTATATCCTTCAATCTGTCACACGCATGTTAAGGTTGCATGTGACAGATTCTTAGATAATAGGATGTCACTTCCAGATTACTTTCTTTCATCCTACTACCTTAGATAATAGGATGTTAAGCAATATAATAATTATTTCCTCATCTCAATGACTTAATCAAGCAAAGAGAAAAGAATGGATATCTGAAAGAAAATATGAAATCAGAAATATTGTATACAACTATACATAACCCATCTTGGTCTGAATATATGTCTGGCTTCTTATCTCAAACTATTCAGAAAGTGAAGACAAGCGTGATAAAGAAGATAGTTAATCCAGTCTGGGACGAGGATCTCACTTTAGCTGTCAAGAGTGCAGCAGCACCAATCAAGCTAGTAAGTATCTGCATTCCTCTACCAGTTCAACGATATTATCGTCAACAAGCCTAGCACGCGGATCTAGCGAACCTTAACATTTCTGGGTACCCACCAATTCTATATCCGTGAGTTACCAGTGCCACCAGTTGACATACCAGAGCTGAGGCAAAGAATCAAGAAGAAAGGAACGCAAGAAGCCTAGGTACGTCTCAAGAAAAGAACTGAAGAACCCTAGCATGCGGATCTAGCGAAACCTAGGCAAAGAAATCATGCCGCCGGAGGAAGGGAAGAGGCCTTACAGGTGAGAAACCGACACCGGAGGTCGCCGTCGATGTAGTGGTGCCGAGCTGCTGCATCGTCGCCGGGTTGAGCCACCGCGCCATCGCCGGGTCGAGCCGCCGCACCGTTGCGAAGGTCCTGCGTTGCCGCGAAGGAGGAGCGTCGTCACAGACTCTCCTGGCCCTACTCTGCGACGCGTCATCGCCTCGGCTGCACGCTCGAACCCACGCTCGTGCCGTCGTCTCAGCTGCCACCTCCACCGCACGCTCGAGCCGCGCCGTCAAGGGATTTCGTTCCGCACCTCATGAGGTGGAGATCGATTCCGGGGGATATGTGGCCACGGAATGACCGATACGACCCATTTTCATTCTGGGCCAGGCCTAACCGAACGGTCCGTTTTCGAGGGAACCGATTTCATTCTACCTCATCTTATTCCGACCGGATTGAGCTCCATTCCGGCCCAATCCTATAGAACCGAACGAGGCCTTAGTGTGAGGAGGCAGAGAATGGCAGCGTCCACCGGTGAGTTGCCATGGGAGTACAGCCTTCGCAAGTACCTTCTGCTGCTGGCGACCGTGGTTGCCACGGTGACATACACGGCAGGTTTTACACCCCCGGGCGGTGCGTGGCAGGAAAAAGACCCCGCCGGCGGCTACCTTGCCGGCGACCCGATAATCCGTCACACCAGCTACCCCCGCTACGTGGCCTTCTTCTACCTGAACGCCGCCGCGTTCGCGTCGTCTCTGGTGGTCATGGTGCTCGTCCTCATCCTCTCCGTCCGGCAAGAGCTGACGACCTCCGGCAACGCGACGAAATGGCTGGTGGGGCCGCTGGGCGTCCTGCGCGGGTTCATGGTGTTGGACCTGCTCAGCCTGATTGGGGCCTACACCGCCGGCATCTACCGGGACCGGGACGTGCCTGTCTACACCATGGTCCTCGCCGGCCTCACCGTCGCCTACCTCGTCGTCTTTCACGTGGTGCTGTCACGCCGACGTCGAGGGAGGAACCACCGGCAACAGGACGACGACGGCAGCAGCGAGCCCGTGATCGTCGACCGCAAAAAGGTCAGCAAGGTGCTGATGCTTCTCGCAACCTTTGCGGTGAGCGTGACGTACTCGGCCGGGCTGAACGCACCGGGAGGCTTCTGGAACGACGCCAGGGGCGGGCACCAGCCGGGAGAGCCGATCCTCATGGGAGGGCGGCATGAGCTGCGGCTCAAGGCTTTCATCCACCTCAACTCCACGGCCTTCTTCTTCTCCCTGCTCATCACGGTGCAGCTACTGGACAAGAATCTGCGCATGGTAAGAGCTGAAAAGGTGCTGGTCCGTTTCGGTCTGCTCTGCATCTCCATTGTCTCTGCACTCCTTGGCCTCGTCGGCGCCTACGCTGCCGGGAGTAGCAGGGCGACGGCTACTACCATCTACGTCATCCTCTTGGGCGTTGCTGCTCCTGCCTGCACTATTCTCCTCTATGCGTTTCTTCCAAGGAAACGCGGGACTAAAATCGAACATGACAGGTGCGGTCCTTTTACATGTATTACATGTGTGCATTATTTGATCTACTAGTTGAGTACCAAAAAAAAATATTGGTCTCTGTATTTACCACCACTACTTTATTACCTGCCATCAGTGATAATAAGGAAGATGATCAGACAGAGGACAAGGCTCGCTCCCTTGTTCTGTTGCTGGCAACTCTTGCTGCCACCATCACCTACCAAGCAGGCCTCGACCCGCCGGGTGGCCTATGGGAGAGTGATGGTAAAGACTATAGGGCCGGAGACCCGATCCTCCGAACCATCAACCAGAGGCGATACAACGCCTTCTTCTACTGCAACTCGGTCGCCTTCGTGGCCTCCTTGGTCGCCATCATCCTCGTCAAGATGAAGAAAAGGATGCTGCTCCAGACCCACGCCCTAGAGGCCGCCATGATTCTGGACCTGTTTGGACTCATCGGAGCTTACGCTGCCGGGAGCTGCCGAGACGTGAGTACATCCATATACGCCGTGGCCCTAGCCGGCGCCGTCCTGGTATACGTGGTGATCCATGTCCTGTTCTTCACGCTGGACCGTGACGCCACCACAACCGGGAACGGTGACGACGTGGTGGAGAAGAGACGCAAGAGGCTGCTCCTCTTCGCAATCCTGGTCGCTACCATCACCTACCAAGCCGGCTTGACCCCGCCCGGCGGCTTCCGGCTCAAGGTCGACGACGAGTCCGGCTCCGGCCGCCACGCAGGCGACCCGGTCCTGCTCTACAACTTCCCGCGCCGTTACCGAGCATTCTTCTACTGCAACTCGGTGAGCTTCATGCTGTCCATCTCCATGATCCTTCTGCTCGTGAACAGGAACCTTTACAGGCCAGCCATACAGAGCCACGCCATTTCTGTTTGCACGGCGGCGGGCATGCTCAGTCTCGTGGGCGCCTATGCCGCTGGCAGCACGCAGAATCTCAGAACGTCCGTCAAAATCTTCGGCCTGGTGGCTGCCATCCTGGTCGTCCTGGTAGCGATTGTACTGATTTTTGTCATCCGTTCCAAGGGTTGCAACACTGACCTCGAGAGCAATAATACACCAGTAGTACCAGAGACTAAGAAGAAAAACACGGAATACCGTGAGCGGAAGAATCTGATGCTGCTTGGGATCCTTGCGGCGAGCGTCACCTATCAGGCCGGCCTCAAACCACCCGGCGGAGTGTGGCAACAAGACGATGACCTTGGGCACACCGCCGCCGGCAATCCCGTTATGTATGACAACGGAAGGGCCCGGTACCTCGCCTTCTTCTACATCAATTCTGCATCCTTTGTGGCGTCCATCATCGTCATCATCCTGCTGCTGCTGAAGCATCAGCGCCTCAGCGCGATGGACACAACGATCATGCTGGACCTGCTCGGCCTACTAGCCGCCTATGCAGTTGGGTCTAGCAGGTCACTGAGGACCACCGGATATGTTCTTATGCTTGTTCTCATCGTCTTGGTCTACATTGCTATACATGTCAGCCTCGTACACCTCATCAGGAATGGCTTCAAGGGAGCAAAGAAGGTAGGTGCGGCCCCTAACTCTCAATCGAGCGAAGGGGAAAATGGGGTCATTAATTGAGCACTGAATGTTTTGAGTGCAATCAGTGCTTATTTATCGGTTGGCACACCGTATGTAAGTGCAGGTGTAAGACTTATGATGTAACTCATTGTGATGGTGATGTCATGAAACAGTGTGTGGTGCAATCTACAAACCAAAGTGCAGTATTATAATGTTTATTCCTCTAATCAATCGGTTTGCAGCACGGACGTACCGCTGCAGAGAAGTTTCTCCCGGCAACTGGATCCTGTAACTGGATTCTTGCATTGCGACATGGACTTCATGCTCCTGGAAAACATTGACTAGGAATTTCCTATAGAAAACTACATTGACTTGGGACGTGAGTTATTGGACCGTGTGAGCCAGTAACATGCATGGCAACTGTCGAGAACAACAAATCCAAAGAATCTCTTGGAGAAAAAGAAGTCTACAGAATCCGGCTGAAACAAATCCTTGTTCTGCTATTGGTGATCAGTAGTACAGTATAAACTAATTTATTTTTTGTATCTCCGGACCAATCACACGCATGCTAGCAGTAGTATATACATTTTCTATCTGTAACGCGTGCCCAGATTTGTTTATTCGACAGAAGCTTTCTGGTCCAGATCGATATGCATGGTCACATGCATGCAGAGTGGAATTAGCTTTGCTGTGAATTGGACGTTGCTTATTATTAGTATACGTGGGAGGTGGGCAGAGAAGACTATTGGTACCTTGATCATCATCATTCTTGTTGAGGGATTGACATTTTGAGATAATAATAAAATAACATAAGCACGTGAGAGCTACCGAGGCAAACGGCTTTGTCCAGTTTCGAGATCGAGACATAGGATAATGCATGTCAGACGTGCCTATCTTTGAATGAAGTTTCCTGCATGCCATACTCCGCACGACGCGCTCATATCGGGGTCAAGTCTTTGTGCAAAACCTTATACAACTCCATGTACCTAGAACAGTGCACAATATTGCACTCGGACAACCATAATAGCTCGTGAGAGAACGAGACTTAATTATCAGAGGGGCCGGAACTAATGGCGTCTTCGGGGGGTAATGGGAGAAGGGAGAAAGATGAGCTGCCGTGGGAGTACAGCCTCCGCAAGTACCTCCTGCTGCTGGCGACACTGGTGGCCACGGTGACCTACACGGCAGGGTTCAGCCCCCGGGCGGCGTGTGGCAGGAGACCGAAGGCGGGCACCTCGCCGGCGACCCCGTGATCCGGGGCACCAGCTACCACCGCTACGTGCTCTTCTTCTACCTCAACGCGGCCGCCTTCGCGTCGTCGCTGGTGGTCATCGTTCTCATCCTCATCCTCTCCGTGCGGCACGAGCTGACCACCTCCGGCAACACGAGGAAATGGCTGGGCCCGCTGAGCGTGCTGCGCGGGTTCATGGTGCTGGACCTGCTCAGCCTCATGGGCGCCTACACCGCCGGCATCTACCGGGACCGCGACGTGCCCATGTACCCCACGGTCCTCGCCGTCCTCACCGTCGCCTACCTCGTCATGTTCCACATGGTGCTGCCGTGTAAACGGCGTGCCAGGAGGCGGCAGCGGCGGGAGGTGGAGGACGACGCCGACGCCGATGAGGAGCCCGTGCTCCACCGCAAGAAGCGCGAGAAGCTGAGCAAGGTACTGATGCTGCTCGCGACCTTCGCGATCAGCGTGACCTACTCGGCCGGGCTGAGCGTGCCGGGCGGGTTCTGGGACCACGCCGAGGAGGACGGGCACCGGCCCGGCGAGCCGGTCCTCATGGGAGGGCGGCACGAGCTGCGGCTCAAGGCCTTCGTCCACTTCAACTCCACGGCCTTCTTCTGCTCGCTGCTCATCACGCTGCAGCTGCTGGACAGGAAGCTGCGCGTTGCGGGAGATGACAAGGTGCTCTTCCGTTTCGCGCTGCTCTACGTCTCCATCGTCTTCGCGCTCCTTGGCCTCGTTGGCGCCTACGCCGCCGGCAGCTGCAGGGCCGCGGATACCACCGTCTACGTCATCCTTCTAGGCGGGGCTGTGCCTGCATCCATTGTGCTGCTCCGAGTGGTTGTTCATTATCATCGGAAAGGCACGGGAGATACCACGACGACCTCTCCTCCTCACGGGCAAGAAAGCCAGCAAACTGACGACCATGATGGCAGGTGCGATCTTTTTTCCATCTAAACTTATTACAAATTTGTTGCCTCCATATATAATGATGTACCTAGTATTAACAATCAAATATTAGATAATAATATCGTATTGTGTATTACTTAATTTAGTTGACTCAGTAACTTTATTTTGGCTCGTTTTTTCTAATGATAGTAGTAGGTAATCTATAAAGTATTATGTAGTGGTGGATAATTTAATATTAATAGTGATGGATAATATTATTCCATTTTTCCCCTATGCTAATTTCTAAATCTTGAAAGGAATTGTGTATTTTCGATATCAGATCTCTGCCGTTGGATCAAACTACTGCCCGGTATTGTGGACCGAAAAACTAGCAAACTAATTTATCTATCTGTACTTATAATTTGTCAGTGATGATGGAGATGAAGAGGAGGACAAGGCTCGCTCCCTTGTTCTGTTGCTCGCCACTCTTGCCGCCACCATCACCTACCAAGCAGCTCTGGACCCTCCAGGTGGCCTGTGGGATAGTGACGGCGTCAACTATATGGCCGGTGATCCCATCCTCCGTACTAAGAACCATAAGCGGTACAATGCCTTCTTCTACTGCAACTCGGTTGCCTTTGTGGCCTCCTTGGTCGCCATCATCCTAGTCAAGAAGAGTCTTCTGCTTCGAACCCACGCCCTGCAGGCCGCCATGATACTAGACCTGTTTGGCCTCATCGGCGCATACGCCGCCGGGAGTTGCCGGGATGTGAGCACGTCCATATACTCGATGGCCCTGGCCGGTGCTGTCCTGGTCTATGTGGTGATCCATATCTTGTTCCTCACGCTGGACCATGACATCAGCAAGAATATTGATGAGGAGAAGCTGAAGAAGGACCTTGAAGTTGTGGAGAAGAGACGCAAGAGGCTGCTGCTCTTTGCGATCTTGGCCGCAACCATCACCTACCAAGCGGGACTGACCCCTCCGGGTGGCTTCCGGCTCAAGGATGATGAGTTTGGGCACCACGCAGGTAACCCGGTCCTCCTATACAACCTCCCACGCCGCTACAAGGCGTTCTACTATTGCAACTCCGTGAGCTTCATGTTGTCCATCTCTATGATCCTACTCCTCGTGAACAAGAACCTTTACAAGCCAGCCATACAAAGCCATGCCATTTCTGTTTGTACGGCGGCAGGCATGCTCAGCCTTGTTGGTGCCTATGCTGCTGGCAGCACGCAGCATATGAGGACATCCATAAAAATCTTTGGCCTGGTGGCTGCCATCCTCATTGTCCTAGTAGCAGTCGTGCTAACTTTTCTTGTCCGTTCCAAGAGTGCCAATACTGATGCCCAAAAGGTGACAATAGCAGATATCATAACCAATACCAAGGAAGAAAAGAAGCAGCATGCAGAGAGGAAATATCTAATGCTGCTAGGGATCCTTGCAGCGAGCATCACGTACCAGGCCGGTCTCAAACCTCCTGGCGGAATGTGGCAAGGCAACTACCGTGGGCACACCGCTGGCAACCCGATAATGCATGACAACGGGAGGGCCCGGTACCTGACATTCTTCTATATCAATTCTGCGTTCTTCGTGGCGTCCATAATCGTCATCATCCTACTATTGATGAAGCCTCTTCACATGGTGCGGAAGTTATGGTTACGCGATGCGATGAACACAACAATCATGCTGGACCTTCTTGGCCTCTTAGTCGCCTATGCAGTCGGGTCTAGCAGATCGTTGAAGACCACCGGATGTGTTTTCATGCTCGTTTTCATGGTGCTAGCCTACATTGCTATACATGTAAGCCTGTCACACCTCATTAGGAATGGCTTCAAGAGGGAGGAAAAGGTAGCTACAGTTTCAGAATCTCAGCCAATTGAAATGCTGAATATATAGTTGTTCTATTGGGCACTGAAAATTTGATGAGTGTTGGTCACAAGGAGGAGGAGGCTACACTACGTAACTGTAAGGTTATTAGTAGGTCTATATGATTGTGTACCCCAGATATATAATTTGACATATGATGGCCACATCATCCAGTGATGTGGTGAAATGTACAGACCCAAAAGGGCAGTGGTGTGGTGTTGCTTGTTGTGTCTGTGGCTCCTTTTAAATGAAAACTCACTTAATTCTTTTTTTTGCATGAAAAAACTCACGTAATTCTATTAAAGGTCCCCTTCTTTTTATACCATTTCTTCTTCTATAAGGAGTACCAATACCCAACTGGAATGAAATTAATTGATGAGACTCAGTTGTAATGGCCGGTTGTAGTGTGTGCATGTTTTTTTTAAGGCCCCGTTCGTTTTCTGCCCTCTAAAATTTAGCACTGTCACATCAAAGAAAATCTTACTATTTATGAATATTTCGATTAATTTAATGACAAAACCCTATTGACAGATTGATGCTAATTTACGAGACGAATCTAATGAACTTAATTAATTTATGTTTTGCTAAAGTGATGCTACAGTAACCATCTTCTAATCATGACTTAATTAACCTCATTAGATTCGTCTCGTAAATTAGTCTAGGGGCCTATAATTTATTTTATAATTAAACTTTATTTAGTACTCCTAAATAATAAGATTTTTTTTGATGTGACAGCTTTAAAGTTTAGACCCCAGGAAACGAACACACCCTCCCTAGCAGAGATATTGTTACTTGGGTGTTCAGCTCCTGTGCTGGGCGCCCTACACATAATAGGTGCAGGGCCAGTAAGAACATGACATGTGTCCTTTGGGTTGGACCAGGATTAATAGGAGAATTATAAGCCTTATTTCATTGCTGGTACACGTCTCCATTGCCAAAATACTTTCACACACTGCGTTCGTCATGACTTTACGCGAGATCTCACGTTCTTCTCTACAAACTCCGTGCCATCGCTCATGCGTGCTAGATTGTCTTCACTGCTTGCTGCATCAATTATTATATATATATTTGAGCAAGAAAAGAAGCCACTATATTCACTCTCAAGACCTAAAAATTACCACATTAATCGAAGAAAAAAGTAAAAAATTACCCATCACTACCATTATAAAAAATCTAAACCAAAATGCCCATAGATAATTAATTAATTACACCTTTCTATTGCTGATTCCTCCTATCTAGGGGTGGATGTCGAGCTGGCTCGGCTCGGCTTGGCTCGTATTGGCTCGTTAGAAAAGCTGGCTTGGCTCGGCTCGTTACACGTGCACGAGCTAAAAACCTAGCTCGGCTCGACTCGATAATTAGCTCGAGCTAACTTGTTTGGCTCGCGAGCCAGGAATATAGAACAATTAAGATATTATATATTTTAAATCTGAAATATTTTATTATAAAATAGGTAAGATATATGATTTATACTTCATGAAAAAGATAATAACGTAGATTAATTTAAAATGTGTTTCAAAATATTCAAAAATTAACTCAATATATGACATTATATTGGTATTGAGCATTACTTATTCTCAGTCTTTCAGAGCTCATTGAGCTCGCAAGCAGCTCGTGAGGTAGCTCGGCTCGGCTCGCTAATCTGATGAGCTAAAATATAAGCTCGGCTCGGCTCGTTAAGAAACCGAGTCGAGCCGAGCTACTCACGAGTTGAGCCGAGCCACGAGTTTCGAGCTTTTCGTCCAGCCCTACTCCTATCCATCCCTCACGTATACAAATTCTTCCTCACAGATCAGATTACCAAAAACCGATCTCACCATCTATCCATCCCTCACGTATACAAATTCCTCCTCACAAATCAGATTACCAAAAACCGATCTCAGAACCTATCCATCCCTCACGTATACAAATTCCTCCTCAAAAATCATATTACCAAAAAACCAATCTCACCACTTTGCACTGCCACAAGTCAAAGACAACTAGCAGCAGGAAAAAAGGACAGATGCGCAACACACGATCACTAACTGATAACACGTTCACTGCTTGATCAGGCAAAAAGGCCTCATGGTACCAGACGGCAGAAAAATAAGAGATGTTTTTCGGTCCACAACACTAGTTTTGAAAAATACTTGCCAGTAATTTAAGGGTATTTTTGTAATTTTACTAATAATTAACGGATTTATATTTTTCATAAAATATAATTTTGATATATGAACCACTACTTTATTGTGAGAATAATATTGAACACATTATTAACATCAAAGATTAATTACATTATTGATTTTCATTTATATTATCAAAAAGTAAATATTAATCATGAGAAATATATCGCTTTGACCGTACTACCCTCAATATGGTAAAATACTTGCTAATAGTTATGTATTTCTGATCTCAAATCTTTACCGTTGGATCAAACTACTGCCAAGTAGTTTTGAAAAAGTATTGGCAAGTATTGTGGACCGAAAAACTCCTCAAAAATAAATCTCCAGTCTGCAGAACTGCAATATAACTATAAATTTCATGGGCACTGTAGACAGCAAAGATTTTAAATGTGATGAATGCCAACATGACATGAGTTTGGCAGAACTCGCATAGCACGCAGCGCTACTGTTTGTCATGCATGCAGGTCTTGAGGCGTTGGTATTAAACGATTGGTATCAGGGAGAAGACGAGACACGAGTAGAACAATCTTGATGACAATATGGTTGAAAGGTTGAACCAGCCCACTCATGTACGCTTGGCAGACGCGCGACGGCAAGGAGTCGAAGAAAACTACGATCTCACATGACGGCATGACCGGTACAGACTACAGAGCGTGAAAGTAAGTATTGAGTACATATGTAGCATACTTCCCCATAATTCGGGTTTGAACATGTGTCACATTTTTATTAGCCCTGCACCTAAATATGTGCAGAGCGCCCTGCACAGGAGCCGGACTTGTTACTTGGAACTGATGAGGAACCAAAAAAACAAAGATCATAAAATATTTAAGCTTGATAGGGTTTATGCCCAAAAATGAAATATCAAAAGTACACTACAATTGGAAAGCGCACCAAACGTGAAAGCTGTTTTTTTTTGTTTTTCCATACAAAACTAGACAATATGCCCGGGCATTCGCACGGCTAGACCATATAAATTATTGAAATGCACCAATATAGAACTCTGAATGAAATCATTCACTAATTCCAATTTCAATACCATTTGTAATCTAGTATGTTGTTCTACATCACATTGCATATATATATTTATCCACATGAGAAGGGAGCAACAGTTCATCTAACTGCATCAAATATTATACTTTCTATAGTCCAGCAAATATGATGACAAAATATGTGTATATTTATGAGACAGCTTATTCTTTACATTTATGAGACAGAGTTAATCATATTATCTTAACAAGTAACTAATTTGCTGAAGTATTTAATCCATTTGGTTATCAAAAATATTTCTTGTACGCTGCATTGCGATCCCTTTGGTCAATAAAGAGTGATATTTTTATTTGACAAGGTTTACAGGGACATGCTTTTACTAATGACTTGCTATAATAGCATCAATTTATACTTATCAGAGTATGATTGCTATTTTTTAAGATAAACCTGCAGAGGTGGCTTTAAATATTTATGTTAAGTTACGAGAGATATACCTCTACTGACTCAAGCTGCATATGGGATAAATGATTTCAGAAACACAATGCAATTTATTTGAAGGGAATAAGAAATATTCTATTGCCCTAACGCTTCAAATCATTCTACAATCACCTCATGGTAGACCAGATTACGTATATATAATATTTAATTTTTTTATTTCCTTGATGGCTCGCTCCAGACCTTTGTGCAGCACACGAGTGCCGCATGCAAAAGTTGTTGGGAAAGATGCAAATGGAACAATTTATCTTCTCTGACATGGTACGCAGGGCCATTGATGGCTCGCTCCAGACCTTTGTACGAGGAAGGTTTACAATCTTTTGCCCCAATCCAGTGCAAATAGTACATATGTATAATATATTTCTCACAATTACCAAATAGGGGAACGTATCCTATGAGAACTAGCTTCGTGTGAGAACTATGAGAACTCAAATCCAGGTCACATGATCTTGATCCAATGCGGTGCATGAAATCAGGTGGGAGGGGGATTTGCAAATCATTGCACACTTACAAATTCCTCCTCCCACCTCTCCCTGTACGTCCTCCTTGGATCAAGATCATGTGACCCAGATTTGAGTTCTCATAGTTCTCATATGATACGTTGTTTACTGTTTAAAATTGTACAATTTAATGCCCTTACGTTTGATAGTAGTATCTTCCAATATTGACCCTATAGCAGAATTGAGAATGCAAAAGGATAACTGACCTTGATCTCGTCTTCCTCCGACGGAATTCTTACTATGAGTCAAGCTCGTAGGTCCTACATCCAAACACTGAAGTCAAATTATTTAGATTCGATGGAGCCTCACGATCTCACTTGTATTTAAATTACTGGCGGCAATGTTGTGCCCTGGCGGCAACACCTTGTTGGATCGATGTTGTGCTCTGTTCCTCCTGCTGCTAGCGATTTATGTTCCCCGATGCTATCGTTGAACGGGATCAGGCATGGAGAATCAATGCCTGCAAACTATGTTTGTCTGGCGGGATCAGCGCAGCACCGAAGGAACATGGATGGGCCATGCACGGTGGGATCTTTGCCGGCCTATCTTCGTTGCTTATTTTTTTTAGATAATCTTCGTTGCTTATAGATTGGATCGGATGCTCAGATGAGTACGCGGTTTCTCTTGTTTTGTGGAGCCAAAAAGGATACGCTTTTCTGCTAGGGCCACCAAGGATGGCGAGAACTGTACGTGGAGATGGTTCAACGGCTTGATTTATTTCACAGTTAATATAGGAAGATGATGAAGGGTCGGATATTTTGTTTTTTTTTTAGAATTTCTAGCCTATTTCTCTTTTTTTCTAGACAATACGATAGAAAGTTCATCTCCCTTTATTAATAAATAGATATGACTTGATCTGTAATCTTATTTTCTAAGATTTGTTTAGGCAGCAAGCCTCTCGTCGACATCAAACATACAGACCGATGCACAGAGCACATTTGGGCTTCTCCTTTCGGCTTGGATGATGGCCCACGTTTATGCTCGTCATGTAAGCGATTCATCAATTGTCACTTTGACAGATCAGAGACATTCTTATGCTTTTATCGGAGTTCTCACCATATCATAAGTGGGTAGAAATACAATATTAATTTAACAAAAAGACAGGGTGTAACGGCGTGATATCTTTTGCCTCTCTTTTTTTTAAACACAGAAAACCATGTGAGTGCTTTTATCTATTTATTAATAAAAGGAGATAAAATTTCTACCACAATGGCTAGAAAAATAGAGAAATAGGCTAAAAATTCTCATAAAAAGAAAAACATCTGATCGTTAATCTTCTAATCATGTGAATTATAAAGAAAATCTAACCGTCGCCACATTCTCACATCTCCTCCGGAGGTCGGCCTAAGCCATGCCTCTTTGCCCCTAGCGATGGTCAACCTATTATGCAGAACATGATCTGCGCGGTGGCGAGAGCTATAACCGTTCATACTTCATGTCATGATAAAAAAGATGATTTTTAAATATATTATAAAGGATGTCAGGTGTCTAACCTGCGCAACCCCGCGGGCCATTCAATCTAGTTAGAATTAGAAAGAAGAGAAAGGCACCAGTGGTGCCTGTCGGTTCAGAGATACACAAATGACGCATAGGTCAAAAAAAATAAACACACAAACGCATGCCTAAGGCATTTTGGCACACAGGCCAGAGAACAAGGCACAGGCTGGAGGGGAAACTGAGGATAGATAAGAGTTATGCTGTGCCTATGAAGCATTTTCACGACTCTCCCTAAGTTATACCAAAGCTCGTGCTCCTACCTCGCACTACTCCCTAAGTTATACCAAAGCTCGTGCTCCTACCAGACCCCATAACATTACTTCTTCTCGCACTACTGGAAAACAAGAAGTCGTCGTGTGTGTCGGCCTGTTTACCGCGCGTTTTCCATCGGGCATAGGGCGAAGAGCGCTTTTGCCGTGTGTCATGGGGCATAGCGCATGACACAAACTGGGCACACGACAACCAAGCCTTCACTGTGTATGAAAACGCTAGCACGTGGCAAACAATGTCTTCGTCGTGTGTCGCCTGTCTGACACACAACAAACAATATCTTCGCCGTGTGTCGCCCATCAGGCACACGGCAAACTACACAGCATCGCAAACAAGACAGACTTTGTTGTGTGCCAGGTCGGCAGCACATAGCAAAGTTGTTAACGCCGTCGGGTTGCACGGGGGCTGACGCCGTCGTCGACTAGAGGTTGCCATGTGTCGCACCAGGCACACGACGAAGGCTTTACCGTGTGTCCGCGCTTTGGCGCACGGCGAAGCGGACCTTGCCGCCATCAGGCAGGCATTCGCCGTGGGCACCTACGGCAAACGTCTAGATTCCGGTAGTGTCGATTCTCATATTGAATCAACTCCTGTTCGGAACACACACACAAATCTGAGTTCTGAATAAGGCTAAAACACACTCGAAAACACATACAAACGACAGGGAACGGTCGTCCGGTGTTCACTGGACGGGCCAGCACCGGGTGCCTTCTCCGAAGACGGCAGGCGCGTCGCCGCCCCCAGGTGACGGGAACCATAGCCAGCAGTCGTAGTCGCTGTACTGGACCATTGTGGGATTTGACGGCAGCATTGTCGCCGATGACAGACGCACTCGGATATGCACCGTCCCCGCTGCCCGTTCCCTCGCTAGATCTGTGGCGACACTAGGGTAAACGGCCACCGTGCCCTGGAACGCGACGTCGGTCCATTTCTGCAGATAAATGCAAGATGTTAAGCGCTTCTCTCTACAGATCGATGATCATATGTACTTGTATATATTAATATGGATCTGCGTGCGCAACAAGGAAATGAATGAATGAAAACAACTCACTAATTCCTTGATAGGATCTTTGCCCTGATCCGGGATCCAATCTTGGGGGGCGTCGAGCATGGTGTCCTTGTACCAGGCAGTGGCGGAACAGTCGCGGTACCCGGTGCCACCGACAGCAGTTTCGAAGGTAATGTTCAGCGTCAGTTGGTACTGGATGCTACTCGTTGTGGAAGAGAAGTTTGCACCAGGGTGAAGGGCCGTGAGGACGGCATAGTCCACGTTGGCACGGTAGATCCATTGGGACGACATGCTGAGGATGTATATGATCCGGACCGCGAGGAAGCTGGAGATGAGCAACAAACAGATAACCGCGCACTTGATGAACGCGCACTTGGTGGCAGTAAGGTCCATTTGTTTGCTTATTTGGTGTTCCATCCTCTTGCTTGGATTCCCCAGCTTTATCTTTGCAGCAAGTTGGAATTCCTTTTTTTTTCAGAGTAAGAGGAAACCACCATGCAAGTTGAAAATTCATTGTCGTTATCAGTCATACCAGGTAGTAGCCTCGCTCGTCCCAGGAGTAATAAATTATGCACTAGCTATACAAAAAATCGCCGGAATATAATGCAAAAACGCAACCAGTAGGCCTCATCGTCGTAGAAGGCTGACAGTAATGTGTGAACACGTACCGATTATATTACCAAGTTGCCAATACTTATAGAACTTGTGGAACTTCTATTCAAGTTCATCGCGGCCGGCATTTGAAATGGAGAGGGGAAGGCACAGTGTCCACCGTTGGATGAGTAAGATGTGAACTGATGAATCAACCTTTTTACTCTCTGATACTGTTTAGCGTGGTTGGTATTGTGTATGAGAGAGGTCAGGGGCTGCCCGAGAAGGCACCTTAGGTTTTGCATTTCCCTTTTTTTTTAGAGGTTTTCAGGTCTAAAATAATGACCATTATTTTTCCTCAACTAATGGCCATTAGTCAAGGGTAGTTTAGTAATTGTATTAAAAATTAATATTTTTATTCATACAAACTTGTGTTAAATACATTAAAATTTTACTACAATAATAATGATGATGATTAATCAAATTTAGAATAAGTATTTGATAACAAATTCATGTAAAAATGGACTAACTTATTAGTTATGATGAATTTTTGTATTATAAACATATTATTTTGGCAATATTACCTTTACTAATGGCTATTAGTTGTTAACTTTTAAAATTTAATCGACACCGTTAAATTCAACTAATGACTATTAGTTATGAAAAAATAATGGCTATTATTTTGGACCAGAAAACTCGTATTACTCCCGGCTCTCTACGTAACCCTGGTAATTATTACCAGCTGCCGGTCGATGTGGCAACAAGTCTTCTCTCAAGTCAAGTACTGAGGGAACCGGGTTTTGGAATTCATTGATTGTCGTTATCGATTGTCCCAGGTAGCAGTCTCACTCATCCCATCCCATCCCGTGAGTAAGAAATAATGTACACTAGCTACAAAACTGGCCTGAAGGCCTGATAGCAATGTGTCACTGATTATTGATGTGACCATGTTGCTAATAATTCCTACGAATGTTAGGAAAAAAATAATAATTCTTACGAAACTTCTGTTCAAGTTCATCTTATGACAGATGAAAGCTCACTAGTCCAGATCAATTTTATTATTTTCTTTTGGAAGGAAATTAATAAATTGACCATCAACTTGCACGCACCCTTTGCTTTTTCCTCCTCTCGGCGCCAATTTCTCAACCACCCATCATGCTGATCATGTTGGTGCGTGCAGTCATCTCCACCATGCTGCACGCCATTTTTAACAAGGTGCGTTCTGGCTTCCAAGGGCTCATCACCGACGCTCGGGCTGATTTCCGAGGTTTCATCCGCCAGAAGCTGCATCAGATATTAAACTACATCTGCAAAATCATCATCAACTTTGTCATCTCCACCGCCCTCACATCATTTTCTGCATTCGTCTGCTGGCTCATCTACTTCCGCCCATTCAATCTCCATCCGCGTGTCCACTCTGCCGCCCTCGTCACCTTCGATCTCGCTCCGGCGGCTAGCAACAACATCCTGCACTATGACCTCAGCCTCAACTTGACCTTGCTCAACAAGGGTGGCTGGTCCACGGTCCACTTCGACCACCTCGCCGCGGAGCTCTACTACAATGGCGTCAAGATTGGCCCCTCCGACGACACGCTCCCCAGCTTTAAGCTGGAGCAGGATGGCGGTAGGATAGTGCAGTCGGTGCTTCGTGGGCGGGCCAGCGCCAGTGCCGCAGTGGCGGAGGCGTTCACGTGGGAGAGCGCGCAGGGTAACTTCAACCTCAATGTCAGGATCAAGACCACGCTCAGCTACTGGTTCTTTCCCCACAAGGGCACCTACTACTATGAGTATGATTGCTGGCTGCAGTTCCCGCCGGTGCCAAACGATGATGCCACGCCGGCATTCGCCGGAGGAGGCTTCAAATGTGGTGTCGCCAAATGATTGATAGATGTATGCTAAGTTTGTCTACCAATGCTTTTTTAATAATTAATTTTGCCTGCTCCAATTCTTGCTCGTTCCTCCGTGATCAAAATCTTTGATAATGCCCATCTCAAAGTTAAAGTTGTTGCCAGAGGGGTCTTGGTAGAATGATCAAGGCGCCCGAGTGGCACCTCTCCCTTTGTCATGGTGGAGAGGGGATTTCAAAGGTTTTCTCGATTTGTGTGATTTTCATGACTTAGATGGTGCTCTAGGCTTGTTGATTTTCATGTCAACAGTATTTTACACCTGCAAACACTTATTGTAGACAAAGGCTTGATACGTTGAACATTTCTCCACGGATCAATCTAAAGAAACGTTGCACAAGTCGCAGCAGTGTAATCTGCACATGTGCTCACATCATGTTCCTTGTGTCAGCGCTTGTCCACCGTGAGCTACCCATGTACTCCCTCCATTCCAATATGTAAGCATTTGAGGGATTCAAATATTGTTCCACAATATAAGCATTCCTAGAGACAAGACAAAACTTGATGGGTTGGTGGGTGGGTAGGGAATTGATGAGGTAGTGTAAAATGAAGGGTATACATGTCCTTTTTACACTTGACTATTTTTTTCTTGGGATTCTAGAAATGCTTATATATAGAAATGGAGGGAGTAGTCACTATAATAAGAATTAACTTGTCATGACTTGAGGGGAATGAATTATCACAATTTGCTTTCACGTTACAAAATAAATTGTCAAAAATGATTTTTTTTCTTGTACAACCACAGGTGATAAAAAAATTGTCTAAAAATTGTGTTAAATTGTGTTCTCCCAACATTTGGAGAAAAAATCTCTACACACATTACATACCATAATTATATTGTCTCGTACTTTGAAAGAGTGAAATTCCGAGCTTGCCCTCCCAGGAAGGTAGCCTAGGAGCTAATTGGTTTTATGCACATTTACATATATATTTACTAATTGGAGACTCCTATTGAGACCTCCACGATAATCGGAGAAATAAGTCTATAAATTATCACAAAAAACAAAATATCTAGCCATCAAACTATATAAATTAAAATTACCTTTTTTTGGAACAGAGTATTGGATGCTATCAAGTCATGTGTTTGGACTACAACTTCTATATACAAAGGATAAAAAATGTGATAAGATGGGGTCACACAAAAAAATCGTCTGAGTGTTAGAAAATGTGGTATTTAGTATTACATTTATTAGTAAATGAAAACAAGATGTAAAATAAGTTAGGAAATTTATGTAGTACAATAGTGATATAATGAAGTATTATACTATAGTATGAAACTAAACTATAGAGTGACTAGAGTTGGGTTCAAATTCATTGTACATGCATTTAATATTATGAAAAAGTATATGTTTCAACTCAAAAGGAAGTTAATAGTTTTTTTAATGTCAACAGGGATGGAGATTCCATTTTGTTTAAAATGGGTAGCCTAAAATGGCTCAAGTGAAATTTACAACACCTCGCCTGAAGCACAACAAGCTTACATAAATTAAGATAACAGGAACTGTGGAAACAACAAAGGGTGGTTAATAAGAAAACAACCATCAATCTCCCAACAACTAGCCCTAAACACAAACACAAGTAGAAGGCAAACATTGATCATTGTCAAAAGCATTACCACTAAACAACATGCTTGCCTTCACCACAATGACCATTTTGTACTCCCACATCACTCCTCTTAGCCGTGCCGGCCTATTTTCACCCTCCACTTAGAAGGACAAAAGGTCTACCCAATTGGGACAAAGAGTTGGGAAGCATGCCAACCATTGTGATCCGGACAACACCGATGTCCCTTGAAGCCGATGGAGACAAGTGCAGAGCAAATGGTCTTCATGAGCTGTCATCCAACACCTTTTGTGGGGAGAAACCTGCAAAAGAGGGCGGTATAGCAAGCATGGACACACATGACATACGATTTGCTAATTCCATCAACCAAAAAACACCAGTGACAAAGCATAGATGCCACCAGCAATCTTCCATTGGGCCGCAGTGATACAAAAGGTCAATCATAGACCAGCTCCCTAGTGATGAGGGGAAAGGGGGCACAAAGACACATAGATCCCCAAATCATTTAACAACAAGAGGGCGAGAGTGACGTGTCAACAAAAATAGAACCAAGTCAGACTGTCCGAAGGTAGAAACCTCCATGCATTCCTTTGCAACACTTTCGTGGGACCTCATCCAGGCTTGAGCTTCCATCAGCAAGATGTAAGTAGGTACTATGACCACCATGGACACCATACCTACTAGCCACATATCATAGAGAGCAAATGTCCCGGACGCTGCCATTGTGTCAAGAGCAAGTGATGAACAAGCACAATAGCCAAGCTCAGTCAAAAGGGGGCAGGGGGTCGATGAGGATGCCACAATAATGCCTCGAAGCTGGAAATCATGCTTAATGACCTTGCCCCTAGTGCCGGGGTGTCAAGGTGGGTGGTTGGCGGTGAGGGTTGGTTCAGCCTCGAGTCACCCTAGGGAGGATGATGTGAGGGGTTGATTTCCAGCCATCCCTATGAGGAAGTTCATTGCAATGAAGAAATGCAACACACACATTTCTTCCTACATATATATTTTTTCATATGTAACTTCAAATTTTAGTAGTTCATAGAGATGCAAGGGTTGATAGACTAGTTACTCTCAATTGACAAGTTTATCTACTTCTTGTTCACTCGTCTACAAATTATTTTTTTATTTTCTTCGGAAGAAATATATTTTTGGATAATAGGTTAGATTAGATCACCTAGACTTGGATCTTAGAAAGAAATACATGTCGAAGTGAAAGGAAGGATAGGCAACATATAATTACCGAAATGTTCCCAAAGACAAATTTATAGAACAGTTGTAGACACTTCCATTCCAAGTAGTAGTAACTAGCATAAACCATTTCTCAAAGTATGTTTCCGGATAGCTCAAAGTCTCTGTAGTTAGGAATTGACAACCCAGCACCGGGTGCCTGCATCAAAGATGGTTGGCGTGGCGAAGCGTGGTGGTGGGAACCATAGCCAGCAATCGTACTTGTAGAAGAAGATGTTACTGAAGGGCCAGAATTTGTACTTGATTGTAAGAGACAATCTCAGTTTTATGTGCACCATCCCTGCTTCAAGCTCCTTCTTCAACCACTCTTCCACCATGGAATCCACGACCACCATGCCCCGGAATGCCGGGTGCAGTACCTGCATTCATCAGCCATGAAGGTACCATCATCTGTTCCACCAAATTGGCCTCTAGAATCTACGGCTGGCTGACTAAAGTGCGTTTCACCAAATAGGTAGAAGAGCCATGGATAATTAGCATAGAGTACACGTACGGTCGTGTTCTTAGGGCCCTGGCGAAAGGGTGTTGGAAGTGCGTCGTCGGCTGGGCCGAGCTTGGTGCCACTACTGTAGAAAGTGGTGGCGCTGATGTCAAGATACCGGATGCTGAGGCGGCTGTGCGAGTTGTGAAGACTGAGGTTCACGGCCATGTCGTACTGGAGACTCGGTGGCTGATCCGTCGTGAGGTTGAGGGCGGCGAGGACGGCAGAATCGACGGTGGGGTAGTAACGGTCGGGGCGGTACAAAAGCCAGAGGAGCAAGATCACTGAGGTAAGCGGCGTCCAGAACTCGATGCACTCCCACGCTTGGCCGAGGATGGAGGACGGGGCCTCCTTGATGATCGACTTTACAGATACGCACGGCATCTCAAAACTGCTTACTTGCTGCTTACTGTAGATTGGAACAATAAAAGATCTTATGTATAGTTGCTCTCTTTCTCATCCCTGAGTGAACTGAATTAAGCAGTTCAAGCAAGGCCTTTTGGTAACGAGGATGCTATAGTCCACCAAACCCATCGTTGTTATCTATTTATATTATTATTACTAGTCCAACAACCCGTTTGTAGATGCACTTGGCTAATTCATAATAATTATAAAATATTTCTGGAAAATGGATAATAATTCATCCTCACAACCTTCATATGATTACAAAACATTCAGTCTTAATCACTGACGGCAACAGCAAAAACCAAACAAAACAAACTGTAACAATCTATCATTGTGTTTACATCCATGATTAGCATGCTCCAAAGCGATGACTTTCACAGTATAGTTCACCTTTACGAAGACCCCTTTGTTTTGTTATCATGCTTAACTATAACATATGAAAAAACAAATTAACATGAACAATAGAACCACTTGATTAGTGAAAATTTCATTCCTCCCTCAAGTCGTCCCCCATATATCAATGCTCGCGGGATTTTTCATGCTACCCGAGGGCTAGGCTGAGTTAAGATTGATCCCTCCGTGAAATGCAAGTGTCATGTGTCACCATAAACTCTCCGTAAATCAAACTGATGGTATAATCTGAAAACAAAGATCTCCATCAGCTCCTCAAAATAACTCACATATTTATTCTTCCCTTAAACTCAACTCATTTCTAGTTAACCCATGCATTTCTAACAGACTAGGGCTGCTACTAATATTAGGTTTTTGGAATCAATTGTTTTAGACTCTTGGAGATACTCTTACCTTCTAGTGACCTCTGCATGGTACCTCATCATATCTGTCGTGTAAGCTAGTATGTGCTATTTTGTGTAGTTCAAGGTCTTGTTTGGATCCAAACAACTAATTGTTAGTCCTGAACTAATTAGTCAACTAACAATTACTTGGGTGGATCCAAACAGGACCTAAACATATGGACTCTTTCTTTTGGGAAGCCTAATGGATTATTTTACGGATTCATGATTCAGTCAAACAAGAAAGATCTCAAAAAAAATATGCAGTCAAAGAAAGAAGAAATTGAGTATATCTATATTGTTACCGTACCGTAGACACCACGCACGTATGTATTGTTTCTTTCAACCTCAACCTTCATTAGGGTGTTGGTTGATAGGTTTGTGTACGTATAGACTATCCACTATTATATACTAACGACGTGGCAAATATTGTCCTAACTATTAGTTATACATACACTACCACCCTCGACTGCGTCTTAACACAGTTGGTAGTTGGAATACCATTGCCATTTTGATTAGTTTTGGAGATTGAGATGTTGATTTTTGTTGTTGCAGTCGTAAAACCAACTCAAAAATGGACAAGCGTGGCATCTTCAACCTCCTCTCGAGATGACTTAATTAATTACCAGTGGAATCTTATGCTAGTATGTTCAAGTGACCTATATTATGATTCCCAACAGTCGCTACTCTACTTCTTAAAATTAAAAGTCAACATAAATACTTTCTTCCACTAATAGCAACTCCAATACACATAGTTCCTCAATCTCATCCTTAAGAGTAAATAAGCTGAAAAACATGCCCAAGCAGTTCCCAGTCTCATCCTCATCTTTCTCTATTTTCCACCAAAAACAAACAGTCCAGCACCCCACAGTAGTAAGGATCTTCTATTGTTCCACAATAACTAGAATAATGGCCTTCGCAATAGCACGGGTACCTTTAAATGCTCAATTTAAATATTGTATTCGAAAAAATCCTTTTAAAATTCTAACGTTGGATTGTACGTTTCCAATTCTAAAATATTATTTCTTCCAATACAGATTTAATGCAATATGACAAAATATAACATTATTGTCCAAAGCTATGAGAGAATACTTTTTATATCACTGACATTAATTTTCAATAGTCAAATAATCGATTCAAATGATTAGAAGTATGTTCATATATGTGACATATTTTTTAGTCAATTCATGCTACCAATTTTCTTTTTCATATATATGTCCTTAGGTTGAACCTTTAATACTTTGACTAAATATGGGTAGTAGTGGAATCATATTTAAATGAATGCATGCCATGTACAACCTAGTAAAATAATGCTTGTTAATTCAGAGTGAGAGAATTATACTGACCTGAGAGCGGAGACTCATCATGTTAACATATATTTTTCAAGTTTCCCTTTAACCACTGTTTTGAACCATTAAATATAGCAAGTGAAGAATATGGTTTTGCACGGTTTAATAAACAACTACTTAATCCAACTGCACCAAGATTCTGGCGTGATCAAGGACATATAAATCAAATACAGTTGCTTACCATGAATTGGATGCACATGTGGTTTGTAGTAAGTTATTCACGTAGTCTTTCTAACCCAGATTTTTACTCCCTAAGCTTGACACTGCCACCATATGTACACGATCTGATCCCATTGTGAGAGACAATAGATTTCTGCACTCTAAACTCAGTTAGAATCACGATCAAGGGAGCTCCATGGATCTCTAAATAGTTTGTGCTACCAGACTGTAAGAAATTTGGTTAAATTCCTAGCATACTACCCCTTCTGGTCACGAACTAAAACTCGACCTGCGGGGGTATGACGGCCCCGGGCATTTTGTTAAGAAGAAGACCTTCTCACGCAGGTCGAGAAAATTCCCGAACCCTCCCCCAAACCATACGTAGGGACTCAGCTGGCCGTGTGAGCTATGGCGCGAGTCTTTACCATACGCTTTGATTTGAGGAGAGCGAGGGAATTTTTTCTCCACACTGCAGCTCACGCTACAGTGCAGGTGCGAGATCGTGGGTCGAACCCACGACCTGGCGGCAGCCAACCCGGCGCCTTGCCACCAGGCCAAACGCCTGTTCGCCTTCTGGTCACGAACTGCTGCATGTGTGTTGCCAATTAACGACACAAGCGATTGTAGTTGGAGTCCTGGCAAGCGAAGGCGGCACCTTGGTCACCATTGTCGCCTCTTATGTCCACAGGATGCATATGTATGTTGATTAGTATAAAAAGCCTGCAAGCCCATCACAAAGAACTATCACACCACATAGTAGATGGGAAAAGCAGTTCAGATCGACATACAAGGCACCTGCTGTAGGAGATTCCCATCATGCGTTACATCCCCAGGAACAACGTTGTAACCTGTCGTAGGCCTATACAGCTCTAATAGTCTTAGCCTGTCCCTGTCGCCCCAGATCGTCCACCACCATGTGGGCAGCCGTCCGCGTGCTTCGTGCGGCGAAACTGGCAAGGGTACGTAAGGGGATATAGAGCTGAAACCGATCTATGCGTTCTTTTTAGATGTACTCATCTAACTTATGTGGAGGACCAGATTTTAATATGACATTAATGGAAAGGAGATTAAGGGCAAGATGTTTTGTTTTTTTATAGGAATTTCTAGCCTATTTCTCTTTTTGTCTAGGCACTCCAATAGAAAAGTCATCTCCTTTTATTAATAATAAATAGATAGATTTGTTGGACTTGCACCAAAATTCCTTCTCCCACCCTTCTGATGTAACTCCTACACTTTTGTCGAGCGCCACAACCAACCCCACCGGATCCAGCCTACCATATTTAGCAGCAAAACAGCAAACTTACCCACATCCGTGCGACCCAATTTGTTCGAAGGGTGGCTTCTCTCTGCTACCCGACAACGGGGCCAGCACACCACAGTAGTCATGGTTCCCACGGTTAGCCCATAGCCTATCGCTCGCTCATCAGGCGTCGCTACTATGGGCCATCGCGGATCTGACTTGTGTGCCACTCTAAATTGTGCCCCTCAACTGCCTTTTTGGTCACTATTTTCCTTTGCTGCAGAATAGTAAGGCCATTGCCACTGCTAGAGTTCCTCTCCTACATGTATAGTTTAAGTTTCTCCCTCGCCAGTCCAAAAAGGTCTAGATTCTCGCATGTAACCCGACTCGGCTTCCCATCCTGCCCCGACGCTCTTGCTTCGGGCCTTCGGCGGTCACGACAGATGGGAGTTTTTTAGAAAAGAGAATATATTGATATTCCAGCCTCTACATCAAAAAGATACATATATCCATCATTATTAGTACATGCTAAAAAAAAAGCTTCAACACTTATGGCACACAGGCCTAGCAAAAAAGGAGCAAAGAACAAAAGAAAAGGTCATCAATACACATCTGACACAACCACCAACAAACTAAAAAATACTAAAACTAATTCTCTCAGCTACCGCAGAACACAGAAGTAGACTTCCATAAAAGAAAGAAAATGATGCCCGAGCCCTAGACCATGCCTTCAAGAAGGATTATCATGCCCACAAACGCCATCGTTGACTTAACGAACCAAGAGATTTCTCCCATGAATGACACTTCGGTTGCATTACCGGTAAGCCGCCACGACTTAGCAACCATCTTTCCACAAAAGCTTGACACTAACACCATGGGAGAACAGATACGCTATCAATTTCGGATCCGCGAGTCATGGCGAAAGCGATAACCTGCATACCGGAGGTCCGAAAAGGTCTTAAATCATAATTAGATAGAAGAATCATATATGACACTGCTTTTATTATTGGACTGGTGGGCATATCATTGGACGGGTAAGCATTGGGTGCCGGCATCGAAGACGGCGGGCGCGGCGACGCTCGGCGGCGGCTGGAACCACAGCGAGCAGTCGTAGCGGTAGGAGTGAGCAAGCCGTTTGATGGTCCACACCGTAAATCTAAGCTCCATAGACACCCTCACCCTCAGATGAAGCAATCCCGCTGCCCGCTCCCTTTCGAGCTCCGCCGCCACGGCGGGGAACACGGCCACCCTGCCCTGCAACGACGAGCGAAGCACCTGCGGCACTCACTCACCACCATTATTATTGTTGGTCTTAAATTCAACCTCGTGAACAACTGAAGACGAACGTACCGTTGTGTTGTTGGGGCCCTGGAGGAAGGGCGTCGGAAATGTTCTGTTAGGAGTGCCGAGCATGAAGTCGCCGTACAACGCCGCCACGGCCATGTTGAGGTACTGGATTTCGACGTTGGGATGCGAGTTGCTGAAGCTGAGGTCCACGGACAGGTTGTACTGGATAGCATCCGTGGAGTCCGGCGGCGGCGTGGTGATGTGGTCGAGGGCGCCAAGGACGGCCGAGTCCACTCTGGGGTAGAAGCTCAAGGGGCGGTACACAACAAAGCAGACGACGATTACACAGGCCACCAGCACGCACAGGAAGCCGTACGCGTCGGAATTGTCGTCCGACATTTTCTGATCAGCTACAATTGTTGCTCCTTAATTTATTGTCTTTACAAACCTAGTACATTGTTGCGTGGTTGTCACCAGGGCCAGCGGGAAAATATATGCGCTGGGGAGTGTCACCAGCTGTCGTGAACAAATTCTACCCAGAATATAAGAGACCAGGGGTCTCAAGTCTCCCTTCGGAGGTAAGATAATAATGATGTCCCTTAAATTTTATGTTTAGTAAGGTATTCACTTGATCATGTTAGCTGGTTACCTTCCCCCATAGAGCAACCGAGCATAAGATGTTTGTTTTCTCTCATTACTGCTTTTTTTCTCCTCCACTAAATTTCGCCCCTCAGGGTTTTCACTACTTTCCATAAATTGAACTAAATACCTAACTTCCTCTACTGCCCGGAAAGGATAGTTGACGAATTAAACAAAAATTTCCTACATTTCATCCGGAGAGAGGTCACAGTTCCTTCCATTTCTCTCTTCATTAACTAAACAACAAAGTTGTTTCGTCAAATCCACCTTCCAAAAGGTGGGTATTTTCCTTATATGGGCCGGATGGAGTAATAGACAACATGTCACTACCACTTCTAGCGATAGATTGCTTCCCACGCAACACTGATTGATTTGTGTTGGCCTATATTATTCGGAATTTCATAGCACGCACTAGTTTTGTCTGTTAGAGCGTCGTTAATGGAAGACTCTAACAAGGCTCCTATCCTCTTTTATAAGTGGTGGACTCAAAAATCCTTTTCAGCAGGACTCTCAAATGAACTCAAAAATTATCTTCAGCTAGAATCTCAAATGAGTTCCTATTTTGATGCCATCCTACATTCTACCACCGAGCCCCTAGGTATGGAATACTTCCATTCACCCTTCCTACCCTTTTTCCTCCTTTCTCTCTCCACTCATCCACGCCGCTATGCCGACGTTTACGGTCTACAAAGTACACTCTACTTTAGTGAGTCATTACTTCTTTCTGTGATCATCACATTCCAAAAGAATCTAAATCTATAACAACAGTCAAGTTTTTGGTGATCACTCCTTGGGACCTCACAAAAAAAACAAATACATCGCTAAACTAGTTATGACTGAATTGATTAGGTCCAGCCTACCTCCCTCCCTCCAATAGATGGAAGCTTTCATTTTCAACTACTCAGATTTTTTTGTAGTTTCTAATGATGCGTACGGATTCCAAGGTATTTAAAAGGAAAGTTGTCACACTTGAAGTCAAAAAGTTTAACATAATCATACTCATACTAGTTCACTTTTGTGGAAATTAATCTTTAACCCGGATAATTGCTCAAAGGTACTTAAAACTAGTTTAAAATCCCTAGCTTGCAAGGTTGTGATCTAAAAATAATAGTATTGTATCATCTGCATATACATTGGAGGATCAACAAAACAATTTCATCCACTAAGTGTGACACAACTCCCCTAAATTTTCCACCCTGGCCTTCTGAACAGTTGGCATATCAGCTGAGAAGTTAAAGATAACCGGTGACAAAGGATATGCATATTGTAGTCCTTTCTTGGATTGAAAATAATGACCAAGATCATCATTTACCTTAACCATCCGCCACCAACTCTGAGAAACCACCTCTTCACACTCACCCAAGTTCAAATTTGAATAAAGCTGGTTTGTTGCCATGAGTGCCCACACTGGTATTAAGAGTGAGGTATATATGAACTGAAATTTTCCTATTCAAGGTTTGAACTGTCCCTAAAAGAAATTTAGATTCCCATTCCGTATTAACCAAGATGCGATCGAGTTTCTCATAATTAAGTTGGCATGTCTCTCTAGAATTCCCCCATGTGAACTTACAATTAGATATCTCAAGTTCGTGAAGGTCCAAACCATCTATTACAGCATTGAGCAAAGAGGATCATCGATCTATCACTATAATTATCGTCATTCTTTTCTTGCCGGTTCCTAATAATGTTGAAATCACCTCCGACAAAAATCGGGTGTGTTTCTCCGGACCAAGTTTGGACCAATTCCGCGAGGAATACTTCATTGAATTTGTTTGTGTTGATCCATATAATGCAAAGAACACCCAGGACGCTAGGAGGGTTGAGGAAGCAAACCAGGCTAATTTGCTGGCCTCTTGCCGATTAAATCTGTGCTCAAAACAAACGCTAGCTCCAACAATAACAAACTAATAACTGAAAACTTCAGATCGACCAGAATAAAGAACACGAAGAAGAACACTACAGCAAGAAAAGGAATATAAGACATGCGGAGAGTCATCATCACGACTATTGACGTGGACACAGAGGAAAATAGGTCAAGTTTTGGATACAGTTTACGAACGGCCGCATTCACAGGAGCGGAAGGAAACATAGCAGACTGGAACACATTCAGACAGAGTTCCGTAAAAAAACGTTCCGAAAGAGAATCTTTAAGTGGTAGAAATACTAAATTCAGTAAGCAGTAGAGATAAGGTATTATAATATAATTACAGATTAATCCAAATCATAAGAAAAAGGTTAAACCAATTGATCGACTTGTTTTGCGCGGTGCAAAGAAACCATATATAAGTTGTAGTGAGTTACAAGGAAGGAGGCAGCTTGAAATATTAGCGGTTTCATGAAAATTATTCGTCTGGAAGTTGCCTTGAAACTGTCAAAGACTGAAAATCAGTGAAGTTATAACATCCGTCAAATGAAACTGCCAAAGACTGAAATATATCATGAGACAGCCAAAGATTGAAAATGTCAGGAAACAGCCAAAGACTAAAAATCAAATTAATATATAATCACACATTGTCATTACGATGGCTAACTGTCTTCCTATCGAAAATCCAGAAGCCAAAATAAACAAATCAAATGAACTCTACAATCGAACAAGCATATGTTCCTTGAAACCGGGCTGAACAAGAGACTTTTTTATTATGGCCCAATAGTGGAACCTACAGATTTCCCAGCCCATGTTTGTTTAACCGCGTTGGGTTCAAACTTTCAAAACCGGGCTGGCCCAATGGTGACCGGACCTGTTTTCGCGAAAATCGGACCAATCCGTCCAGTACCATCAGTTCTCCGGTTTTCGGTTTAATTTTTTGAAAATTTGGAAAAAAAAACAGATAAGAAAATTCGCAAAAAAAACTACACGTAAAATAAAGATCTATTGTGAAAATACTTTCGAAAAATACGCTCATTTGACCTTCCCAAAAAATCGAGAAAGAAACGTTGAAGAAGAAATAAAGGGAAAAAAGAAATATTCCATCTTTTTCCACCGCCATAGTTAGGGAAGAAAATTAAATGGATGCAGGAGTCCAACCGTCTAACAAATGCCGGAGAGTAATTAGGGACCAAAAATCAAAGCAATTAAGGTAGTATCCCATGTTATATGTCTTTCATTGACTAAAAATAACACCGGAGTCGAAGGACCCCTCACGTAAGCCGAGAATACATGGGATCTATGAAGAAGGTTAATGTCATTATTACTTCCAGACATGCCAATAAGCATGTCGTATATCCATAGATCATGTGATGCAACCGCCTTCAAGATCATAGAGGCATGCTTTCCTCTGCTTGTGAACTGACACTTTCAAGATGTCGGGAAGTTCTTCCACTCCCAGTACATGCAACCAATACTGCCGAGCATCCTCGAGAACTCAGCATGCCATGGTGGCAAAACTACAATCTGTATCCTTGTGTCCTAGCAAGATAAATGGGCACAAATATACATCCAATCGAAGTTGAAATGGGCAGACATCTCAAACACCTAACTGAAATGGGCAAATCGAAGTGAAATCAGACATTCCTGAGACTGAAAGGTTAGCTGCCAGTTGCGGCAGATCTATTACTTGGCAGGCCAGCACTCGGTGCCTTCACCGAAGATGGCAGGCGCCCCGTCTCCGGGCGGGGGAACCATAGCCAGCAGTCGAACATGCTGAGGTCGTCGAAAACGTAGTGCGACCTTGGTTGGCTACTCCACACGATGGCTGAGGCAGACACGCGCACCCGGACATGCACAGTACCCTCCGCCCGTTCCCTCTCCAGCTCCGTCGCGACGCTCGGGTATACGACCACCGTGCCCTGGAAGCTGGAGGACCACCCCTGCAATTCAATAAATTCGTTCAGGCTAATGGTAAGCTGGTGAGATAGAGTGCCAGGAAATTAAGCAAGATATTATTATGCAGTGCACGCACCGTTTCTTGCACCCAGTCACCGTCGCAATCCGTCGGGATCCAGTTCTCCGGGAGGCCGAGCATGGAGTCCTTATAGAAGGCTGTGGTGATGAAGTCGTGGCACATCATGGAATCATGGTCAATTCGGAAACTGATGTTCACAGCCAGGTTGTACCGAAGAGTACTTGTTGAGGGGGAGGTAGTAGGGTTGAGGACAGTGAGGACGGCCGACTCCACGGTGGTTGTGTATGCGTCGTTTGGGTAACTACTAAGCATCCGGGAGATGAATGCAATGAAGATGAGCACCAAACACAACACCCCGGACCTGCATAAGGTGGCCTTGGTGCTCATGGTTTGCTTGACTGTTCAATCTTTCGATTTGTTGTTTTCTCTCATATATGTCGCTAAGCTTGTAGTAGGTATAAAGCATGTTCCATACACCCAATCATCTCCGTCCTAGAATAAGTGTTATTTTAAAATTTGTCAAAAATAAAAAATATAAATTAAGTGTGACTAGTTTTATAGTTAAAATATTCAATTTCCCCAATATGCATGAAATACCTATATTATAAAAGAATGTATTGTACAATGAAGCTGATGATTTTGATTGAATATATTTTTCTATAAACTCAGTTAAGATTGAGATAGAAATGTATTCGAAAGAAAAAAAGAAGCAAATAGAGATCGAGAGAAAGGTGCATTGGAAAGTAAGGATGACAATTACTTCTAGAAAACTAGAGATGGTTAAAGTGAAAAATATTTTGGGATGGAGTGAATACATATGTTGAGAACGTTTATATTTGGATAAAAATCAAAGTGCCAGGACGTCCTATAATATTAAACCAAGGGAGTAATGACTTGAGATGTTGCTGTAAACGTTCCTCCCTACAATCCTAACATAATGCTCCCATCTGCCTAATTCTACAATTAATTGCTGGGAGAAACAACCTACTCCCTTGGATCTAATTTTTATTGTTGCCGCAACAAACATATTACATTGACAAACTTTAGCGGCAATCCGTGGGTCACTGATTTAATTACATGCATTATTGGTCCCTCCAGTCCACGTCAACGCCACGTTATGCCGGTTCTATTCAAGTCACCTATATACTTAAATATGTGATTCCCTCGTATGCCGTCATCAATCACAGGTTCACGACTACTTTGCTTCCTATGTTGACCAGCCGGAACACGCAAACCACCAACGACCCAAGGACTCCAGATTGCGTGGCATGCCCACGCATCCTTTTCTAATTAAGGGTGGTATTTTGAACTCCCATTGGCATTTTTATTCGATTGGAGCATCTCCAATAATTCTTGTATCTAAATTAACAATTTTTATTCTTTTATAAAAATATAGAAACACTTAAAATAATATGTTGTTCTAACAGAATAGTTAAATCTGGACTCTTTATATTCGAACTTCCTCCACGCTATTATTTACTTCCTTTTTCTCGCGAATCAAAAGGAACCGAACACATGTATGACTGTCACATCATTATTTCATTCCTTTTTTCTCTCCAATCGTAGCATGGAGTGTTGTGCATTCTAAACAAACTTGGCTGTGATGGCTTCCTAGAAAATAGGAGGAAGACGATGTTATTGGAACTCGTTTTTCTTCTGATGTTTTCTATATCTGGCAAATAAGTCAATTTACAAGACTACTCTTAGCTAGGTGGTCTGCCCATTTACGAAACAAGCATGGGTCAATAAAAGTAAAAAATAAACTTATGGGCACCAAAGAGCATATGCATAATTTCACTTTCCGTGTCTTTTTGTCTATTTTCCTTATCCTTTTCGCATTGATAAAAGGAGTATCTAAGACGCATACTATCACACAACTCATTTTGTTATGATTTTTTGTGCTATAAATTACACATTCAGTTCAAATTAGGATTGACATTTTGTACGTTAGAGTTAAGAAAAATCAGTCATAGTCGATGACTTTTGTCGATTGAATGGTATGTGCTCTGCCCATTTACGAAACAAGCATATAAACGTCAAAAATAAACATGTTGGCTCCAACGAGCATCTGCCTCATTTTGCATTCCACGCGTCCTTTCGTCAATTTCCCTTTGTCCCCTTCACATTGTTAAAAGAGAGAATCCAAGTCGCATACTGCACGCAACTCATTTAGTTAAGATTCTTTGTGCTACAAATTACTCGTTAGAGTTAATTATTTTTTCAGTCATAGTCGATGCCTTTTGTCGATTGAATGGTATGTGTTAACTGTTGGTCAATCTAGAGCCCAGCTAGTCTAGTCTCTACAATATTGATAAAATTCCCGTATCTTCATACTACCGCCGTTCCAAAATGTAAGTATTTGTTGACTTTTTAGAATTGTGTTTGACCGTTTGTCTTATTCAAAAATTTGTGAAAAAATAAAAACAAATACATCATATTTAAAATCAAAATAATAATTTTTTTGTAAATTTTTTGAATAAGACAAACGGTTAAACCTAATTCTAAAAAATCAATAAATGCTTACATTTTGAAACGGAGGTAGTAGTTAATCTCTCCGTCCTAGAATGATTGTTGTTCTACCTGAATTAATTAAAACTGAGGGGTGAGTGAAAATTACACCACTGCCCTTCGTTGAAAGGTGTTGAAATTATATATCTGCTCTCCATTGAATTGTGTTGAAATTACACTGCTGCCCTCCGTTCCAGCCAAATTCATTGGAAGGTGTTGCCAATGGAGTTCGACCTCATCCCCCGATCCCTGGAGCACAGGCATTCGTGTGTTGCAGCCACGTAGACACCACCATCACCTCGAGCAGGTCATCAAGATCAAGAATCTTTAAGCCCTGTTCGTTTTCAGGTATATAATTTTTAGAGGGGTCAAATCAAAGAGAATTTTATCATTTTGGAGTACTAAATAAAGTCTAATCTCGAAACTAATTGCAGACCCCCTATCTAATTTACGAGACGAATCCAACGAGGGTAATTATGGTGTTATTAGAAGATGTTTACTGTAGCATCACTGTAGCAAAACATAGATTAATTAGGATCATTAGATTCGTCTCGCAAATTAGAGGGGAGGTCGTGACATAGGTTTTGTTATTAAATTAATAAAAGTACTACTAAATAGTAAGATTCTCTTTGATGTGACAGTGCTAAATTTTAGAGGGCAGGAAACGAATTACTCACTTTTGCATCCAAACCAATCTTCTTCTTAGGGATAATTGTGTTCCTACCTCTGATTTCAACCTCACTTGTGATTTTATCTTTCATTTTTTAACTTTGCCATTTGAAAACGAAGACAAAGTATATCCCTACCTGGATTAAAATTGTAATATTTTTATTGTGATTTTACCTCTAGTAGGGGTAAACTTTGCCTTTATTTTGAAATCACGGGGTAAATCACAAAGCTAAAAAACAAGGGATAAAACTACAACTGGACACTGAACAAGGGTAAAAACGCAGTAGTCCCTTTTCTTAATTAACTAAGGATATTTGGATGTGGCTAAGTGCTCGCTTGTTTAAGCTTTTACAAATAGAGCTTAAAAAAACTAAAATTTGTTGTTGACTTTTGACTGTTGGCTTTTAACCTTTGGTTGTTATAATTTTTTTCAAAATGTAACTCTAAGTGTGTTTTTCAGCTTTTAGTTCATTTTCTAAAAACCTGGAATTTCAGCAGCAATTCAACACAGCTTCACCAAAAAAATTACTACTTGTTTAGATTTCTGACTTTTCAAAACAGTATAAAACCCCAAATAAACACTATCTAAATCATACAATGCATAGGGGCCCTTGGCCTGGTGGTGGGAGCATGCGGTCGCGAGCCACCCACTAGCGTTCGAGCCCCGTGCTCGACATCGTGCCTCATCGGAACTTTTAGTCCCAATATAAATTTGCAGGTGTGCCTCTCTTCGCATGGTACCATGCACCCTGGGGGGTGATGTTCCCATCGCACATCATCGGATTCTAAAGAATGTGGCAATCTCCCGGAAGATGCGATCGTCAAGACTACATGTAGTTGTAGGCATGTACAGATCACGTAGGTGTGCATGTCAGCGCAGCGTAGAGGAAACGCACCCCCAACTTTGGTCAAGATTAGCGGATGGGATGGGCTAAGGAAGTAAAGCGCGTTGACAATGTCCTTTTCGTTGCAAGCCTACTTTATCCACTGTTTCCGCGTAAACCCTCACGTCCATCAGGGAGCGTGTTGACAGTGTCCTTTTTAAGCCTATTTTATCTATTATTTCCACTGAACCATTTCCTTTTGTCCTTTTCCAAACCATCAAAGAGAGAATCCAAGTAGGAATCCTCCTCCTCGTGGCTCGGAGTCCTATGAATTGGTTCCATCAATTCGGAGGCAACATTAGCTCCCATTAGTCTTGGGTATTCAGTTGCAAATATTACGGTCCAGTTATTTTGGTCTTACGAAAATTTGGTTTTAGCAAAATTGAAAATCAAATTTTTTTATGGAAATTTCAAAACCAAAACTAATTAACCGAAATATTTCAGTTTTCGGTTTTAACCTAAATTTGAAAAATAACCCTATTTTGTGTAAAACTTTTAAGATATTAACTAGAAAAAAATACAAATATGATAGTAACAAATCAATCTAAGTCTTAAATATTAATATATGTAATGTTGTGTGGTAACTAAATCTTTGTACATCAATCCTTCTTCTAGATAATATGCAAGTGAGCACAGAGAAAAACAAATAATAGATCTTAAAATATGTATAAAAGAAGTTTGATTATTTTGGTTATTTCGGGTTTATAATTAAAACCTAAATAAGCTCAGTTAACCTAATTACTCATTTTAGTAACCGAAATATATTTCAGTTAAGCAAACAAAGTTAAATTGGTTCGATTTCGGTTTCAGATTTTTTACCTAGACCTAGCTCCCATATATCTCACCCCTCCAACAAAAGCCAGTCGCACTGAAGGCTATGATTTCTCATGTTGGGTAGAAAGCTGCCGTTGTTTTGTCGTTTTTTTTTCGTTATTCCCAGTTTCCCACGCGCTCTAGTCCTTTCTCCTTTCTCCCACGCATCACTATTTTTTATCTCATTAGTTAATTGCTTACCTTTTTTTCCTCTATTCATACTTTTCCCCAGCTTACTCACAGATCTCAATCGCGTTAGGGGAAGGAGGACCCAGAAATATACTTGTTTCTTCTCGAACGCCGGCAGCAGGGACCAGGGAGAGGTAGCCATGCCGGAAGACACGGCCCCGACGAGCGTCGGACCTGCTGTCGTCCCAGCTGCCACCATTCCGTCGGCCCTTGGTGTTGAAGCTGATCCGCCTGCAAATGTTACTAGATCAATGTCCAGGTACCTCATCGAGTTTGGCAGCATGGTGCAGCCCATGTTGTCCAGCTTGCCCGGGTTCCTCTGGCAAACCATCGTCAACTTAAGCATTTCCAGCGCCCTCGCTCTTAGCACCGGATTCCTCTGCTGGCTCATCTACTTCCGCCCTTTCAACATCCGGCCACGAATCCAATCCGCCGTTCTCATCACCTTCGAACACGCCCCAGCCTCAAACCAGCTCCTCTACGACCTCAGCCTCAACATTGCCTTCCTCAACTCACCTGGCTCCTCGGCCGTCCATTTCGACCACCTCACCACCGGACTCTACTACAATGGCACCAAGATCGGCCCCTCCGACGACACGCTGCCGAGCTTCAAGCTGGAACCCGAGCGGCGCAGGATTGTACAGTCGGTGCTGCACGGGCGGTCCACTGCCCTGGTGGCGGAGGCATTCACCATGGAGCGCGAGAAGGGACAGTTCAACCTCAACATCAGGGTCAGGACCACGCTCAGCTACTGGTTCTATCCCCACAAGGGCACCTACTACCGTGAGTACGATTGCGCGCTGCAGTTCCCGCCGGTGCCAGGAGACGGCACGCCGGCGGTCACCGGAGGAGGCTTCAAATGTGGCATCGTTAAATGATCCCGGCCCAGAGAAAGAATATGTTATGTACGTGTGTTGGGCATATACACTCACAACCAGGACCTTTTTGTTTAGGTAAATCTGTGTTGCTTAGTTGTAGTTTAACCCGCCCTCTTCCCCCGATAATTAGAATAATACTCTCTCCGTTGTTGTTGTCATCATTGACTTTTTTTGTTACAATTGACCATTTGTCTCGTTCAAAATATTTATTCAAATATAAAAAATTATATGTTTTTTTTGTTTTTTTCTGTTGGGAATGTAGTAGCGGGTTTTTGGCCTGGTAGTGGCGGTCTTTTATCTGCTACTACTACTTCATTTAGCGACCGTTTTATTTCCACCACTAAGATTTTTCATTCGTAGTGATAATAGCGTAGTGACGAAAATTGATTCCGCCACTATGTCCACTTTTTAGCCCATCACTATAGAGCTTTTATTATAGTAGTGAATGAAAAAAGTCAACGATGTCAACAATGTAAGAATGGAGGGAGTATGATGTTTGGTAGTCTTGTTGCTTAGCATGTAATTGTTCTGCTACAATTCGTGTATTTGTTTTTTGAAAAGAACAGGAGCAGCGTGAATATGATGAAGACTGTTAGTGCTGATGCGAAAGCAATGAAGAGAGGCGTGGTGCACCATGAACTCATTCAATAGAGCAGTCTTAATGTTCAATCGAATTGCAACAGTCTTAAACCTCTTAATAACTAGAATAATCGATCACAACGTTCATTGGCCATACAGGAAATTTAGGATTTGCAAACGAGATTATAATGGAACGAATATGAAGGGGCGGATGATCATTTCTTGACGGGCCAGCACCGGGTGCCAGCATCGAACACGGCGGGCAGGGGCGGCTGGAACCATATCCAGCAGTCGTACTTGTAGCGGTGTACGGGCCGTTTGATGCCCCACGCCGTGATCCTGAGCTTCATCGACAGTCTCACCCTCACATGGAGCATGCCCGCCGCCTTCTCCCTCTCCACCTCCGCCGCCACGCTCGGGTACACGGCCACCTTGTTCTGGAACGCTGCCTGAAATACCTGCGTCGCATTGATTTTATTTAGTTCATTTCTGAGCTGAAGATGAGTAATTAGAAGCAAACAAGCTAATTGATAGTATCGTACAGTCGTGTTCTTGGGGCCCTGGCGGAAGGGCGTCGGGAATGTTCTGTCAGGGAAGCCGAGCATGAAGTCGCCGTAGAAGGCGGCGGCGGCGACGTCGAGGTGCCGGAAATTGAGGTGGCGATGCGAGTTGCGGAAGCTGAGGTCCACGGACAGGTTGTAGCGGAGAGCGTTGGTGGATTTGGGCGGCGGCGTGCTGATGTCGAAGGCGGCGAGGATGGCGGAGTCGACCCTGGGGTGGAAGCGGTAGGGGCTGAAGGCAAGGCCCAGGATGATCGAGGGGACGATGAGCACTGCAGACGACACGCCCACGCACCACCACTTGCAGCTTCCCGACATTTTTTTTATTGTCTCTCTCTCTCTCTCTCTCTCTCTCTCTCTCTCTCTCTCTCTCTCTCTCTCTCTCTCTCTCTCTCTCTCTCTCTCTCTCTCTCTCTCTCTCTCAATTAGCGATGGTGGGGGAGAGGTAAATGCATTAGCGAGAGTGAACCAAGAGCGACATACGACCGTGCCAAACTATGTAATAGATGTTTTGCCTAGACCAGAAATCTACCAGTACAATAGTATAATATAAGTCTATCCACTTGCTGAATTTTTTAAAGCTCGTGGGAGCCATGCGGCTCAAGCTTCCTGGACCATGTTGACCAGTACATGCTGGAGATTCATTTGTACCGGCTCACAAAACCTCACGTTACAAGTCGAAGCTCATTGTCATCATGAGGAGGGCGGTATCCGGTATGGGAGAGAGAGGAGTGGGAGAGTTGCGTGGGAGAGAAGCTGAGGAATTATTTATGTGGAGCGGGCCTATGTATATGGCGGTTGACGTCAACTCACGGTGCATTGGTTGCTTAAAAACAGCACTAAAAGTTTATCTTTCTTTCAAATTTTATCTAAGGGTGTGTTCGTTTCTTCACCTCTAAAATTTAGCACTGTCACATCAAAGAGAATCTTATTATTTATGAATATTTCGATCAATTTAATGACAAAACCCTATTGACAGATTGGTGCTAATTTTCGAGATGAATCTAATGAGCTTAATTAATCTATATTTTGCTAAAGTGGTGCTACAGTAACTATCTTCTAATCACGACTTAATTAATCTCATTAGATTCTGTCTCGTAAATTAGTCTAGGGGCCTATAATTTGTTTTATAATTAAACTTTATTTAATACTCTTAAATAATAAGATTCTTTTTGATATGACAGCTCTAAAATTTAGACCCCAGAAAACGAACACACCCAAAAAATAAACAAAGTTGCACAAAATATTCAAGGTACAATCAACAAGTATAATCATCATATTTCACTTCTTACTATGATGTGATAGCATTCATTAGTGATATGTAGTACTCAATAACCGCGATGTACCTTGCTTCCTATTTCCTATATATGTTGACCAGCCGGAACACACATCCAACCACCCATGGACTACACATTGCGTGTCGTGCCCTCACATCCTTTTTTAACCGAGGTCGGTATTTTGTTCTCCCATTTGCATTTTTATGCAATTAGCAAGGTGGTCTGCGCATTTATGCGACTCTATATCACTACAAAACAAAAACATTATATTGTTTTTTCACAAATAATACAAATTGCATAAGAGAGTAGATTGTACCGACTTGAATTGTTTGAGGGAGTAGATCGAGTCGTGATTTTGTTGGGACTAAATTGAACAAAGTGAATTGTTCGGATGAGTAAAAAGGAATTGTCCCAAAACATTCCTTCATATAATCCAAACATAATGCTCTCTATAGTCCGGTTTTACTATTGCCACGAGAATCAATCTACTCCCTTGGATCTAGTTTATATTGTTGTCCCAACATATCACACTACAAACTTTAGCGGCAACCCGTGGGGAACTCACTAATTTAGTTTCATGCATTATTGGTTCCTCCGGTCCACATCATCGTCAACTTATGCTAGTGCTTATTCAAGTCACCTATATACTTGAATATGTCTGATTCACATATACTTTGCTTCCTACTTCCTATGTTGATTGACCAGCCCGAACACGCACCCATAGTTTAAGAAACCGACGGTAACCGCGGTAACCGGACAAACCGAGCCGGTCTGGTAGCACCGCGGATGACCAGATTTCAATAAAAACCGAAGTTGATTACTGTAGCAAGTATGGTTACCATTCGGTTTCTTCGGTTTACCGTTTGATTTTTGGTGAAAATGAAAACCGGTACTGTATAGCGGTTTTGTTAATCCTACAAGCACCCAACCATCCACGGACTCCACATTGTGTGTCGTGCCCTCACCTCCTTTTCTAATTGAGGTTAGTATTTTGATTCCCCATTTGCATTTGCCCCACTACAATAACTTATGTTCTCTTGATTCATCTTTAGAAACAGATCACTCAGTCCCCTATTATAAAAGGGTGAGGAACTGTAAAGCAAGGCAAGGGGTAAGAGATGGTAAAAGTGAAACAACATACACTTTCAACTCTAGGTAACTTATCCCTCGGCGCATCCGAGAAGTATAGTAGCTGCTCACCGGGAACTTGAAGTTTCAACGCTGCATGTACTCACTTTGTTTTGTTAACCAAAGAGGCACGTACTCACTCTGTTTTGTACATATATTCTTAAAAATTCCGCAGCAACGTGGAGGGTATCACCTAGTCTATCTAGTTAATATGGATTGTCCATAGGTTTTTCTTTTCGCCACTATGGAATTGGCCGTAAAACTGTTCTTTTCCAGCATTTTGAGAAACAACTATATACATTACATACGAGAGCACTCTCTTCTATCGTACTCTCATGTCCCAAAATAATTATCATTTTGGCGTTTGACATGAGAATTAACGAGAAGTGACAAAAATTATGGATAGAAAGCAAGAAAGTGTGACTCCAAATATTTTGGGGTTGGGAGGGTGTGGGGGGGGGGGGTGATTAGTTTAGAGCATCCGGCTCCCATAAAATTAATCAATATCACTCTCCGATAGAAGTTCTCTCTAAAGTGGATTAAAAACACTTTTAATTGGTCATGTATGTATTTTGGTCACAATAGTGTAGTTTCTCTTGGAAGAAGTAGTATTAGAGAAATCAAAACTTTTCATGTTTCTAGAAACAAATAAGGTGAGTTTAGGAGGAACTAAAAGTTGGAGTTGGTTTAAGTGATCCAGAGTGTCGTATTTTTGGACTAAACTCCAAAACCTTGTTTTAGGTAGTGTTTTGACTTTTCTTTTGGTACTCATAGACCATCTCCAAGAGAATACCAAAAAATTTACTTGTAATTATGTTTTTTGCAAGCGAATCAAATGGTTATATTTTAACAAAAGTTCATAATTTGATTAAGGAATAGTTTATGAGGCTCTATCGAAGATGCTCTTAGTTGCTCATAATTTGATTAAGGCATGTGTTTTTTGTTTCTTGTGGGGCGAGGCACATTTGGTATTGTACATTAGTACTCAATTGAGAAGTTTCTCTACTTGTGGCACAACATATATATATATATATATAGGGATCAATAAGTCAGAAAGATATTTTTCTTATTTAATCCCCAAGGGAAATAAAACAACACAGAAAAACACATAATATCTTGGAAACACACATCGATGTAGTAACCATCTCTAGGTTGCATGGGAATAACTTGTCCTCCACCATAAGAAGATTGATTGGTTTACTTTTCTTTGGACTTGGCGGCCCAGCACCGGGCGCCGGCATCAAAGATGGCCGGTGAAGCAACGCGTGGGGACGGGAACCATAGCCAGCAATCGTATTTGTAGAAGACGACCTCACCGAGGGGCCATACCTTGTACATTAGTGTCAATGACACTTTCACATTGACGTGGACCGTCCCTGCTACGAGTTCCCTCTTCAGCTCCGCCGCCACTATGGAATCCACGGCTACCGTGCCTCGGAATGCAGGGTGTAGCATCTACAGTTAGTTAATCATCAGCCATGAACATACTCTCTCCATCTAGAAATATAAGGATTTGTTGACTTCCAGAGATTATGTTTGGCCATTCTTCGTTTTATTCAAAATATTGATGAAAAAAATATATTTTTACAACTTGTTTTATAACTAGATACATTGTAAGTATGATTTACTTATTTTTATATTTTTATAATTTTTTAAAAAAATACAAAGTGATCAAACGTAGTATCGGGAAATGAACAAAACATTATCTTTCTGGACTAGAGGGGGTCATCATATCATAGCACGGCTGGCTAACTAACTATTACTATTTTTTTAATAATGAAGAGAACTACTAATAATTTCTACTAGCTGTAAAAAAATTACTACTAGCTAGGTACTAGAACCAATGAAACATGGATTAGCAAAGTGTACGTACCGTTGTGTTTCTTGGGCCCTGGCGGAAGGGAGTCGGGAGGGCGTCGAAGGCAGTGCCGAGTTTGGTTTTGCCGCTATAGAAGGCTGTGGCGCTGATGTCGAGATACCGGATGCTGAGGCGGCTGTGCGAGTTGCGGAAGCTGAGGTCGACGGCAAGATCGTACCGGAGACATGACTGATTATGATCAGCCATGGCGTTTGTGATGTTGAGGTCGGTGAGGACGGCAGAGTCGACGGTGGGGTAGAAGTGGTCGGGGCGGTAGAGAAGCCAGAGGATGATGACCACTAAGGTGAGCGGCGTCCAGAACAGCATGCAGTCCCACGCTTCACCGAGGAGGACCTTTACGATCCGATTTACAGACACACAAGGCATCTTGGAACAATTAATAAGCTCGGTTGCTGCTTACTGTAAACTACTCCATCCAGCTTGCAACAATACGCTCTGCCATTGGGTAGTGCTGTAGAAACCATCTTATTACTATACTTGAATCAAGCAGGCTCTGCTTTCTAGGATGTCTAAATGTTTGACCTACAAGGTAAAATCCCGGAGGGCACTACTTTAGTTACATCAATTATTGGTAGGGCTCCAAAACCGCTAACCGCTCAGTTTTTTTACAATAAAACCGGTCAGTAAACATCTAAAACCGAATGAAAACCGTTTTTGCTACGGTAACTTGGTTCGGTTTTGTCAAAAACCGACCGTATTAGAAACTGAGCCCAACCAATAAATCCGGTTTCAACGGTTTTCGAGTGATTTTCAACGGTTTTAGAAATCATGATTACTGGTCCCTTTGGTCCACGTCAACTCCTACATAGGTACTTAAATATGCTTGATTCCGGCATGGCCTCACCAATCACTGCCACATTGCTTCCAATGTCGACCAACTGGAACATGCAACCAAGAAGATACAATACAAACATAGAAAAAATACATTAAGAAGTGATAGTGATAAATATTTTAAAAAATTAAATAAAATCACTGCCGCACTGTCTAGTATGAAGTATGTTGGGACCAGCCAAATTATATAGTACTCCTTCCGTCCCAGAATAATTATCATTCTAGCAATATGCCAAAATCATTGAACATTATATGAACCTAGACAACCACATTATCCAAATTCAGGAAACATGTTATGAATTGAGACACCCAGAAACCTTCTTAGAATGACAAATAAACTAAGACATGAAGTGTATAATAAGCATAGATTAAAAAAAGGAGCATGTCCCTCACAGGGTCACGTTGGGTAGCAGTCCAACAAACGCGTCTCACAACTTGAGTTATAGTTAAACAACAAGACAGAATCCAAGTTGCATACTGCACTCGAGTTAAGATTTTTTGCACTAGAAATAACTAATTCAGTACAAATCAAGATTGACATATTGTACACTATAATTAATTATTTTATTCAGTCATAGTTGATGTCTTTCTGTCAATTAAGTTGGTCAATCTAGAGACAAGCCAGTCTAGTCTCTTTTTAATATTGCATAGTTATTCTCTCCATATTAGAAAGATTGTTGTTCTAGGCGAATTTGTTGAAACCAATGTATGAGTGAAACTACACTGCTGCCCTCTGTTGAAAGGTGTTGAAATTACACTTCTACTCTCCGTCGAAAGGTGTTGAAATTACACTGTTATCCTCCATTCTAGCCAATTTCATTTAGGCCTTCTTCGAAACAAAGGAATTATGAAAAAAAATAGAGAAATTGAATCTAAAGGAAATAATCATATGTGCACCCTTTGGATTGAAGGATTGCTTCATAGGAATTTTGAAGGATAGAAAATATCCTCCATATTCTGGAAGAATTCTAGCATGAGCTCCAACCTCATGTTAAATTTCATTGGAAGTTTCATGGCATGTGATCTATCTTTTTGTCTCTTTGTTCTCTCTCACTAATGAACATATAATCTTAAAATTCCTGTGTTTTTCTTGTGACACATCCAAACAACTTATGGGAGCAATTACCGTGTTTTTTCGTTCCATAGAATTCAAAAGCATATGCAACATCAATCATATATTTTTTCTATTCCTATATATTAAGAATCATGCGTTTCAAAACAGGCCTTAAATGTGTTGCCTATGGAGTTCCACCTCCTCTCCCATCCCTCGAGCACATGCCCTCGAGTGTTGCAGCCACGCAGACCCCACTGTCACCTTGCGCAAGGTCCAAGTCTAGCTCTAGCATCTTTACTCACTTGCTATTCAATCAAATATTTTTCATAATTAACCAGAGGATATTTGGGTGTGGCTAAGTGCTGATTCTTGTTTGAGCTTTTACCCAAGCACAACCGGTAGCCTCCTTTCGGGCTGACAGTACGAAATATTTTTGGGCCCTGGGCTTTTTTCTTGCTTTGAATCGGCCCACGAAGCCCAACACTACCACCATGTCCAACGTACAAGCTCATTTCTTTCAACCGACCCATGCATACCGTGGCCGTACTAGTTTTGTGAACCATCTAATTTTCGGGAGTGTGTTATTTATATTGCCAGGACAATATTAAATAGTATTGTGCTTATGCATGTGCCTATTCTTGTGGTCTAGCATTGCACTCCCTCCGTCCCAAAATAAGTGTTGTTACGATAACCGTACCGGTCAAACTTTCTCAAGTTTGACTAAATTTGTAGAAAACACGAATATCATTTGTATCTTTAAATAAACTTCTTATGAAAATAGATTTAACAATATATCTAATAATACTAAGTATGTATTATAACTGATAATATTTTTTGTGTATGTTTAGTTAAAGTTAAAAATAATTGACTCCTCAAAAAGTGATAAAAACACTTATTTCGAGATGAAAGTAGTAATTATGGTATTATTGCGACATTACGTTTGGCTATTATCGCTCACATTAAGTTTGAGTTCTAAAGTGTGTTGGGTTACGTTTCATGGGCCTAAAGGGGCTAAAACGGTTAAAGTTTAGCCTCAAGAAACCAACATGTGGACTACAAGGGGACTAAAAGGTGGGATAAAAGAGGGCTAAAACTTTAACCTCAAAAGAAACACTAAACTTTAGCATGCTAAAGAAAAAAAACAACTTCAATGTAGATTTGTACTTAGAGTAGTGCTTATGTCATGTGTGTTTGCTACCTTGTAAGAGTTGTAGTACCTTTTATAGAACAGTAACTGAAGATTGTTGTGGAAGGACACGACAACGTTACATACTTTTTGGCTTCTGACCAAGCCACTATAAGCTTTGCTTCTGCTCTGTTGACATTTAAGTCCCGCCGATGAGCGGTTAGGGTGTGTTCGTTTCTCGAGGTCTAAATTTTAGAGCTATCATATCAAAAAGAATCTTATTATTTAAGAGTATTAAATAAAGTTTAATTGTAAAACAAATTACAGGCCCCTAGACTAATTTACGAGACGAATCTAATGAGGTTAATTAAGTCGTGATTAGAAGACTGATTCATTGTAGCATCACTTTAGCAAAATATAGATTAATTAAGCTCATTAGATTCATCTCGAAAATTAGCACCAATTGTCATTAAATTGATCGAAATATTCATAAATAATAAGATTCTCTTTGATGTGACAGTGCTAAATTTTAGAGGAAGAAACGAACACACCCTTACTAGTGAGTGATTGAGTAACCCAAATAACATATGTTGTCATAAGCAGAAATTTTAACAAAACTGCATTACTAATCCCCGCCAGTAGAATTTCATCCTTGTTCCAATCATCTGAAACGACAAACAATCCGGAAAGTTAACAAAAAAAAAGGAAACATGATTGAATTTATTTCCATGAGTCAAAAAGAAGAAAACGACGCGGCTGCGTGTATTTATACCAGGCCATGGAGCCCAGTTAAACCCAGATCCAGCACCGTACAGGCCCATCTCTTTTCAGCGGCCCATGCACGCCGTGGCCGTTTCTGTCATTTCGCACCCGGCAAAAGTTTCTCTCCCTCCACCTCTTCCCTCCCGAACACGTCCGCCAAATTTCAAATCCCGAGGCGCCCGCGTGCATCTCAACCGCACGTCCCCCTTCCTGCCTCGGCCTCCGCGCATGGCTTCCCTGATACACCACCACCACCTCAGCAGCCAGCGATAACTACTCCGCGCGCCACGTCCCCCACTCCACTACTCCCCTTCCAAAATCTCAGGCTGAAACGGAAGCTTTCTCCCCGTTCCGTCGCGATCGATCGCCTCCTGCCTCTGCCTGCTCCGGGATCTCGCGAAGGGCTGCTGCGTCTGCGGTTGCGGCGGCGATGGGGGGAGGAGGAGGGATGGAGGTGGAGCTGTCGCACGGCGCGGTGGCGGCCATGTCTCAGATGGTGGAGGGCCTGCGCCCGGTGCTGCAGGTGGCGGACACGCCGCGGCTAGCGTCGCAGCGGTACCGCCTCCTTCTCTCCGACGGCCTGCACTCGCAGCAGGGCGTGCTTGCCATGTCCCTCAACCACCTCATCACGGACGGCAACCTCCGCCGCGGCACCGTGGTCCGCGTCCTCGACTATATCTGCACCATCGTCCAGCGCCAGAGGTGACGAATCGTTTCCCCTCCCCATCTACTTCTTGACTTCTTGTACGGTTGGATCCAGAATCAAGATCACATTTTTCCCCTTCTACTGTACGCTTGATTACCTTGTTGGGGGAAATGTTAGGTTTATGGGTTTTGTACATTATTTTGGGGAGGCTTATTCTGTGACGAGCGGTGGTTGTGCAAGCAAAGCAAGAATTGCATCGTGTGGTGATTCTCTGTTGCTTAATCTGTTAATCACATGTAGGCGTGGTGACTCATGTTAGTGTAGTCTGCGACTCCAGTTTTCCGGTTCTGGTTCCGTAGTGCTGTATAATTCGCTGACATATGAAACGTAGCTGCCTGGCCTGCCAGGAAAAAATGGTTTTTGCCGTTAGGGCTTACATGCAGGACTTAAGAGTGATATTATTTCCACACTGATGCACAATGTTGTCAACCTTTTCACACCGAAAGCCAAGAAAGTTTGAATTTCGAAGTAAAGTGGCATTGTGGCAATACCTGATACCTGTTTATTTTGCATTTCAACTTCAATTGATGTGTACTTTGTGTGATAGAAAATACAGATGGGGTTCATTTAACCCTTTATCTTTCTAGGACTAGAAATACTAAAGGATATGGACATTTTAACTTGCCTTCAGTTCATAGTCAATTTCTGCTCTTGTTTGTATGGTTGTGTTTCCTAAGCAGTGAAACACTCAGCTCTGGTTGACAGTTCTCCTATGGGGCTTGACAATTCCTTCTTTTTTACTCATCATAAATCCTGTATTGTTCCGTTTCTCTTCTTCTTTTGACTGTTTTTAATGTTCAGCAAATCAAATTCATTACTGAATCATATCTCCTTGTATTACTAACATTATATGTCTTGCTAAATCCTGTGGTGCTTTTTAATTGATTAATGCTTGTCCGTTATATTGACCATTCTCGCTTTTCTCCTTGACGTGTCCTTTTTTTTCTGTTCAGGGTCATTATTGTTATCCACCTTGAGGTGCTTCCAAGTGACTGCAAATTGATCGGTTGTCCCACAATGTATGACGCCACTCCAACTCAATCTAATGGTGTCCCTTGTTCTGGTGGCCTAGTCTACCATGAGCCTTATGTCCTGTCAGGGACTCAGCGAGTTGCTGATAGCTTATCATTGTTTCCTGGTCATGGCATGTTGGATTCTTCTTTTGCTCCTGGTCCAAAGCATGTTGCACATTATATGCGGTATGGTGGATGTAATGATTCAGTGCTACCACAGAACACAGTAGATGCAAACATGCAGAAACTTTCATTGGATGATAATCAGAAACAAAGGTTTCCGGTTACTGCCACTACCGAGAAGTTTGGCCTTGGTAGTGCTGCTAGAAGTTCATTGCCGCCTTCATATTTCGTGCCATCTCCGATGTGTAGAGACAGAAGCTCTGTTCCCATGAATGTTACCCCTATTGCTGCATTGAACCCATACCAAAGTAGATGGACCATCAAGGCAAGGGTCACTGCAAAGACAGATTTAAGGCGTTACAACAACTCAAGAAAAGTCTTCTCATTTGATCTCCTTGATGCAGAAGGTGGAGAAATTTGTGCAATATGCTTCAATTTGCAGGCAGATCAGTATTTTGACCTGATTGAGGTTGACAAGGTGTTCTTGATATCTAAAGGGACACTGAAGCTTGCAGACAAGAAATATAACCCCTTGAATAGTGACAGAGAAATAGTTGTGGATGACTCAACGTCTATTGAAATTTTCTCTGACGATAGTAGCATTCCTAAGCGAAAGTACAATTTCCGACAGATCAGTGAAATAGAGAACATGGAGATTGGTTCTTTGGTAGATTTGCTTGGGGTTGTCACTTTAGTTAGCTCTTCTGTCACTATAATGCGGAAGGATGGCACAGAAGCCCAGAAAAGAACTCTTCAACTGGAAGACATGTCTGATCGGAGCGTGAAAATAGCTTTCTGGGGTAAGTTATGTGATACGGAAGAAGGACAAAAGCTGCAGTATCTCTATGATTCTGGTTCAAATCCTATACTAGCTGTGAAAAGTTGTTGTATCAGTGATTTAAGTGGTAAATCTTTGGGCACTGTCGTTTCAACCCAGTTTAAAGTAAACCCAGACTTTCCTGAGGCTGAAAAGTTGAGACAGTGGTACGTAGATGCCAAGATGCAGAAACTTTCATTGGACGATCATCAAAATCAAAGGTTTCCTGTTACTGCTACTGTAGAGAATTTTAGTCCTGGTACTACCGCTAAAAGTCCAATTCCACCCTTATCTTTGCTGCCATCTGTGTGTACAGACAGACGTTGTGTTGCCATGAATGCAGCTTCTTGTCTTGCTATCCCTGTTGCTGCATTGAACCCATACAAACTTACATGGACAATCAAGGCTAGGGTCACTGCAAAAACTGATTTAAGGCATTACGGCAATGCAAGGGGCACCGGAAAAGTATTCTCCTTTGATCTCCTTGATGCACAAGGTGGAGAAATTCGTGTAACGTGCTTCAATTTGCAGGTGGATCGGTATTTTGATCTGATTGAGGTTGATAAGGTTTATTTGATATCTAGAGGGACAGTGAAACCTGTACAAAAGATGTATAACCCATTGGATAGTGACTATGAAATATTTACGGATCACTCAACATCTATAGAGGTTTGTTCTGATGATGATAGCAGCATCCCCAAGCAGCAGTATGCTTTCCGACAGATCAGTGAAATAGAGAGCATGGAGAATGGTTCTTTGGTAGATTTGCTTGGGGTTGTTACTTCAGTTAGCCCTTCTGCTATAGTAATTCGGAAGGATGGCACTGGAACTCAGAAAAGAACGTTTGAAATGAAAGACATGTCTAATCGGAGTGTGAGAATAACCTTCTGGGGCAAGTTCTGTGATAGGGAAGGACAGAAGCTGCAGTGTCTGTATGATTCTGGTTCAAATCCTTTACTTGCTGTGAAAGGTTGTCGTATCAGTTATTTAAGCGGTAGATCTTTGGCCACAGTCAGTTCAACCCAGTTAGAAGTAAACCCAGACTTTCCTGAGGCTGCAAGGATGAAACAGTGGTACTTAACTGAAGGAAAGACTGCTGGTTGTGTTTCTTTATCTTGTGAAACATCAAGCATGATCAGAAATCATGCCTTGAAAACAATTGCACAGATCAAGGATGAAAAGCTGGGGTATTCTAATAAGCCAGACTTGATCACTGTCCGGGCTACAATTTCACATGTGAACGCTAAAAACTTCTGTTATCCAGCTTGCAGCTTGGAGTTTAATGGTAAGCCATGTAACAGAAAGGTGACTGAAAATAGTGATGGGACATGGTACTGTGATAGATGCACTGTGAACTTACCAGAATGTGAGTATAGATACTTGCTAATGTGTCAGCTCCAGGATCATACTGGGGTTACCTATGCTACTGCATTCCAAGAGGTTGGTACAAAGATAATTGGCTACAGTGCTGAAAAGCTTCTAATATTAAGAGACAATGATGAAGCAAAATGGGAAGAAATCATGCTGGGGGTCTGTTGGCAGAAGTATCTGTTCAAGCTGAAGATCTTGGAGGAAACCTTCTATGGCGAGTCTCGTGTTAAATGCAACATTGTTGATGCTGAAAAGTTAGATGCACCGGCTACCAGTCACTATCTCTTGGAAGAGATTCAAACAGGGCTGAGGCATTGGGCTAGAAACTGTCCTGTGTCATCTACCTAGCTCCCTGGCATATGCAATCGTGATGCAAGGATGGCTAAGGTGCTCATAAGTCGTCAGATCAACTTCAATGAAGTTTGCTTTTGCATAGCAATAATGTAACCTTATGATGCATGCACAGTAGTTGTGTTATGTATGAAGTACCTGGACGGGATTTCTACTTTTAGTATCTTTTTAGAACCACTCTTAATCTATGTGCACTTTATGTTTATATTATGTTCAAGACTTCTGGAATCCTAATGTAGTGCTCTGCTTTTTTATGTGTTGAACAATACGGTCTGGAATCAGGCAGCAGGAAAAATGCTGCTTATTTTGTCACGTCGTACGTCTTAACTATAATCTTGTGACTGATTGAAAATTGTCCTGTGTCCTCTGCTCTGCCGGTGATTTGGTGCTGCTTATATGCTGTAATCAGGCAGCAGGAAAAATGCTGCTTATATGCTGTAATTGGTGCTTAAGATTTTTGAATTGCCTGGCGACTAGCTTTAGGTTCAGCGTTTCATCCCCAGTCGAGCGGCTTCAGAGGAATCTCCCCGCCATGAATTTCCTCCACGCGTAAACTCGATTCGGTCGCGACTCGCAAAATCCCTCGTTTTTAGTTTTTTTATTTTTTTAAAAAAAACACCCGTCGATTCTCGGAAACCACCATCAGACCTTCATAAATCAGAAGCAGAAAGTTTTCCTCCCTACAAACTAGTAATAAGAAACAACATCAAATTCCTTCGCATTCTGCGGCGGCGACTTGATGGCGGTGGATTGCGGCGCGATTATGGCGCCGGCCGGTGACGTGGCCTCCGGCTGTTCGTCCGTGGCCGGTAACGAAGAGGAGTGTGCAGACCTGGAACCCTTCTTCTACGACGAGGCGACGGTGCTGGCCGAGCACGCGGCGGCGGAAGTGGCAAGGGAGCGGCAAAGGAACAAGGAAGAATGCGAGATGGAGCGGCTTGCGCGTGGCAAAGCAGCCGAGGATCGGATCCGCGATTACGATCCCAAGCAGGGCGGCGAATACTTCAACCGATTCTACTATGTCGACTTGAGCAAATTCGATCTCGACGAGGAGTGTAAGTCAATCAATTACTGACAGTTCGATAAGCGTCTAGATTGGTGCAGGTTTTTTCTTATTGAGGGCTAGGGTCGAGGAATTTGGTTGGGCGATTTGGTATTCTCCAGCTGGAGGTCAGGGCCGCAGGTTGTGCGAGGGTTGGCCGGGTTCTTTTCTCTGAAGCAGAGAGGATCGAGGATAAATGTAGGCAGGGATTTCTAGTGGCCGTCTGGTCAGAGTGGTAGATTGATAAGAGGTTGCCAATTCGTTTAGGAAAGGTAGATTGATCTGCCAGTTGATATTCGGATGGTCAATCAACAAATTGAGTGATAAAGCCCCTGAATCTGTCAGCCATTCAACTAGTTACTTCCTGTAATTATAACATTATGCGCCATATACTGATGCATATTTTCTGTTGTCTGTTAAAAAAAACTAGAGTTCTAGAATTTAGATATTATTTCATTGTCTCACTCACATTCAGCACATCCTGTTATTATATCAAATATAGAGTACAATACATTGCCATCCATGAAAAATTGGTCCATACAACCTTTTCTGGTTACTGATTTGTACATTATGCTGATTAATATTCTACTATCCTTTTTATAAAAGAAAGAATTGACACTTAATTCTGTTTGATCTCAATTCAGAGTACCTCAGTCACGTAAGTACTTTATACATTGTTTTTATTTTTAAACATGAATCTGATTCCTTCTGTTCTTTATTTTTTTCCCCTTACCACAGCACGCATTGGTCCCATGAGATACACCAACAGAGTCTGCAAACCAGGCGAAAGGCCGTATGAGCTATGTGAGGCATTAAACATCCTCTCTGTGAAGATAGCATCCTCAGATATTGGCTTCCCGATCAATGTTTATGGTACTGTCATTGCGAGAGACAGCATTGATCTAAGGTGTGTGTATCTCTTCCGCTGTGATAGAGATCATTGTCAGCGCATCGACTCTCAGGTACATATGACAGTTTCCTGTTAAATAAGCAATAACCTGCTAGTTTGCACCATGCATGATGTCATATACTCCCTCCGTCCCAAAATAGTTACATTTGATCCATCTCCAGTTTTTCCGTAATACTTGTCATTCTCACTTCCCAATGCAACTTTCTCTCTTTTCATCAATACATCTAAATCTCTACATCTCTCGTTTACTGTGCACCTACCTTTTCCACATAACATTGCATGAATCATTAAGTGCTTATCAGTAAACTTGTGCAATCACCTAGTTGATGGGCATCCTATTTCTTCCTATGGAGTTATATGATACTGAAATTGCAACTTTACATGTCATTGATCAATATTCAGAGCATGAGATGGCAATGCTGAACAAATTAATGCATATATTCAAACAAAGCTACTTTTTTATGTGTACAAGTTCTGGTGTTCTGTATTTGATGGCCATATGGTCAGACTATGTCTTCATTTTCTTTTTGTTTGGTTAACACGGGAAGAACTGCATTTGTTTGGAATAGTATGGCATTATACTACAGTAGTATGGAGTAGTATGCCATTTTTTTGTAATTTCCTGCACAGCTTATATCTGTACTACAGCAGGGTTTTAGTTAAAAAAACCCTTATGTATGGGAAATCACCAAATTCATCTTCTTTATATAGTTATATATTGCACTTGTTCATCCGTATGGCCATGCATTTCCACTTTGAGACCTATGATGCCGTTTTGAGACCCATGCTGATGCCACTTCACTTGTCAATATACACATCTGTACTGAACCAATAACAATATACACTAATGGCTTACATAGTATGTGTGTTTGAAATTTCTTTCTAAGTAAATTACAGCATAGTTGTGAGAAACATATCACTAACTGTGGGTATTAACTTTTTGTAGGATCAATCTTTGACCTTGAAAGGCCCGAAGCGTGGACTTGCGCTAGTAGATGATGCATATATTGAGTTTGATTTGAAGATCAAGAGTCATGGAGAGCCGGACAAGGAATTAAGTAAAGGATTTCTTCAGATCCGAGGCATTGCACGTCGACTGTTGGATAAATGTGTGCTTGAAAGCGAGTCTCTTGCTACAAGGCTCAGTACTGTGGAGGTAATGTATGGAGTTGTGAAAGATGCAATAGAGGCTACTTTTGCAATTGAATTTGTGGAGGATGGGGGTTATGATGTAGAAGTCACTGCTTGGACCACCAGCATCCAGAATCCTCTTGTGCTTCATGATAGCAAAGTGGCTAGTATCAGGGCCATCCATGGCAACAGAGCTATCCAACTTTCAAGGCCTGTTGTAGCTGTCTATGTGAAGGATAAACTGTACGTGAAAATTGCTGCCCAGACTGCTGACGGTAAAATTAAACACAAGACTTATGTTCTTACTCCGAAGCTCAATGGTAAAGATGAACGCAAAGTTTTTCTTGGTGCCACGGTGATGCTCATGAAGGTTACTTGGTCCATAATTGACTTTTGACTCTTGGATCGTCAAGCTTGGCAAAGGATCTTTACACTTGATGCAACCTGGTCTGAGCAATAGATGTTGCAGCAGTTATCACTAATTTATCCTGACTGATGATAGTAGATTAGTCTAATAATAAGTGTTTGATGATAGCAGATTAGTCTAATATATCTAATATTAAGTGTAACTACTGTTATCATGGTGATGAAATGAAAAGACTATTCTGGAATCTGGAGGATTGTTTCGTATGTTATGTAGAGAAAAATTCTGTTATTGTCATGTCATTGACGTGATGCCCTCTTTGCCATTCTCCAAATTTCTTGTATGCCTTTTTAGTTCTTTGATGCAACAAAAGATGGTTAAGAAAATATTTCTGGTAGAAGTCAAAATATGTTCTGCTACAAGTCAGTAGGTACATCGTTTGCAGTCTCAATGTAATGATTATAGTAAAAGCTACAAAACGGTAGTAGCTAAAAAATTATGATAGCTAGGGGGTTTACTATGTAGAAGTCACTGCTTGGAGCACTAACAGATTTGACGGTAATAGCTACAGTAGTAAACATTATGATAACTAGCCGCTTGCTTCTGCTCCGTTGACATTCAGATTTGATGGTGGTTTCTAGACATTAAGATGTTGAAGCAAAGTGACATAGCAAGTGACAACCTGCCAAGGTTCACAAAATCGGAACATTAACGATTCTCGAGCTCTAAAACTGCCTCCTTAAACCGGGGAAACCAATCAATAATTGGTTTTGCTATAGCAATTAATTCGGTTTTCAGCGAAAATTGCTTGTCCATTTGCAATGGGACCGGACATGTTCGTGGTTCTCGTGAAAACCAGACTGATTTGCACCGGTTTTGCTAACGTTGCAACCCGCTATAGTCTTCAATGAAAAATAGAACACTAATAATTTATTTTAGAGAGAGAGAGAGCGCTTCGTCTCAACATTATTCTGATTCTGGAGTGTTTGTTAATTGTTATGCTTCATCCTCATCAGGATATCTCCTATCCAAATCAGCTGATACGAAGTTCTATTGAAGATTATTATTGCACTTTGATGAATGCTATGTACTACTACCTCCGTTCCAAAATATAAGCATTTGTTGACATTCTACAATTGTCTTTGACCGTTCGTCTTATTTAAAAAAATTATAAAAATAATAATATTATTTTGGTATTTTGATTTATTGTTAGATATATTTTAAATGTAATGTATTTGTTTTTATATTTTAATAAAAAATTAAATAAGACAAGTGGTCAAACGCAAATCTGAAAAGTCAACAAATGCTTACATTTTGGAACGGATGGAGTAGTAGTTTTTAAAGCTTATATGTGAGAGAAACATTGTTTTTTATGGGGAATTTGGCTAAAACATTGCTTTTAGGGCAGCTGATGAATTTCTATTAGCCCTACAATCCTGTCCCAAGGCGTTCCTTCCAGAAAAAATATATATAGTATATATCGAAAAATGCTAGAATGCCTGTTTTTTTTAAGGCAATGCTAGAATGCCTGTTGGGCTAATCCCCCGACACATTGGTACGGAAAAGCCCGTAAAGCCCACATCCAGAGGGCATTCTCGTCTTTCGCGTCAAAAAACTTCTCTTCCTCTCTAGTTTTCCCTCTCTCTCTCCTATTATCAAAAAAAAAAAAAGTTTTCCCTCTCCTCCGCGAAACCGCCGCCAATCAGACGCCACTCCCCCCTCCAATCCTCCTCCATTTTCATTGGTAACACTAGTTAGGGTTCCAAGAATCCCAATCCGTTGGGCCTTTCTTCCCTCGCCGAATCGCCGTTGGCCAGATCGAATCGCCTCCCCCTTCCGCGGGCGCGGAAGCTTCGAGAAGTCTCAGGATGGCGGCGGTGCAGCTGACGCCCGGCGCGGTGGCGGCCATGTGCGAGCATGCCGAGGGCGAGAGGTCGCTGGGTTCGCTGAAGCCGGTGCTGCAGGTCGTGGACGTGCGGCGGGTCAGCAACAGCCAGAGCGCGGAGCGCTTCCGGATGCTGCTCTCCGACGGCGTCCACACGCTGCAGTCCATGCTCGCCACCGCCGAGAACCACAGGATCAAGGACGGCGCCATCGTCAAGGGGACTATCATCCACCTCCAGGAGTTCACATGCAGCACCATCCAGTCCCGCAGGTGAGGAACAAATCTTGCTCCTCCTCCTATTTCGATTAGGGAAGGAAGATTGAATCTTGGCCTCTGATATTTGTCAATACTCAACAGTAAGGGGGATGCTTGTAGGGTTATCAAAACCTACCTACATTGTGATTTTCGATATTTAGAGACCCACTCCTTAACATTTTATCCCGAGATATATGCCATTGTAGCTTTCAAAAAGATTGTTAGGTTGGGATTCTGTGATGGATAATGTTATTGACTCCATGTGGTACTAGTGATAACGGTTTCAATTTGTAGCATTGTGATGCTCCTTCAGCAACCTAGCACTGCCTTAGTTATGGAGCAGAAGATATTAATCTTCCACCACGGAATTTTCCTCAGGTGTAGCCAATAATGGTTGACATATGGAACTCTTTCCCTCTGCATGTGCTTTTCAGCTCAACAAGACACATTGGTATTAACGCTTAATATTCAGCCACTAGCTATTAGTATCTTCCAATGACAAGAAAGCTTCAACCTTGCAACATGTGTAATGCTTAATGTTCAGCCTCGCTCTTGGCGATTGCTATTGCCGTGCAGTTATGCTAGAGGTCAATCCAATAATTGCAATGTACAAACTGGATATCCTGATTTCTCATGTGAACAAGTCTGAACCTGATTTATACCTGTCCCCTTTAGCCAAGCATGAATTACTCCAAAACTTGAATTATTGAATTACCAAAGCATGATCCAGTAGAATAATATGCTGGATTTAACATCTGATGCAGCACTGTTTTCTTTTCCTAAATTGTATGGGAATGCTCGGTATTTGCATAGCTTCTTCAGTTCTGTAATCTTAATTCCTGGAGCATTTATCGTGGTAGATCCCAATTAACTTGTTGTTATTTTTCAAAAGGGGGGAATATCCGCTTCACTGCCTTACATTCTATATGCCTTTTTTATGGCTTATTATGCTTCTGTGTTGACTGTTTGTTCATGTTGTATTCAGGATAACTATTGTTATCAAACTTGATATTCTGCAAAGTGAGTGCGCCATCATTGGAAACCCCGTGCCTTACGAGTCCAGAAACTTACCAAAGGAGCAGTCCCCTAACTTACCAGCTGCTGCTGCTCCAACTTATGGTGGAACACCAGCCGCTGCTGCCCAAACTTATGGCGGAGCACCGGCTGCTGCTCCCCAAAGTTATGGTGGAACCTATTCCGGTGGCCCGCGTGCTCTGGGAGCTTCTGTTGCTCCAAGTCCAGTGCTTGGAGCACCAGCGGCTGCTGCTCAAACTTATGGTGGAACACCGACCGCTCCTGCCCAAACTTATGGTGGAACCTATTCTGGTGGCCCAGGCGCGCTGGGAACTTCTGTTCCTCCAAGGACGGTGGTTGGAGCACCAGCCGCTTCTGCCCAGAATTATGGTGGGACACCGGCAGCTGCTGGCCAAACTTTTGGTGGAACTTATGGTGGAACCTATTCTGGTGGCCAGGGTGCACTGGGATCTTCTCTCGCTCCAAGGCCAGCGCAGGTTGCTAATAATTTACCATATGGCGGAGGTGGATCGTACACTGCTTTTCAAGGAACGGTGTCCGATTCAGTTGCCCAGGCAGTAGAGCCTGTTTCTAATGTATCATATGGTGGTTCTTGTGGTACAATGTCTGCAGCTAGTACTTCAAATGCTAACATGATGCAGTCAAAGACGCAGCAGACTCCGTTAAACTCTCATCAGAACCAAAGGTTTGCAGTTCCTTCCACTGCTGGCAGCATTGGTCCTCCTGGAAATACTTATGGGCGTCCAACCAATCCTCTTTATCAGCAAGCAGCTCCTGCGTACATCAATAGAGGCCCTGCTGCTAAGACTGATGCCACCAGTCATGTTATTCCTGTGACTCAATTGCACCCATACCAGGGGAGCAGGTGGACGATCAAGGGTAGGGTGAATGCAAAGACTGATCTTAGGAACTACAACAACGCCAAAGGTTCTGGAAAAGTCTTCTCATTTGATATACTTGATGCAGAAGGTGGAGAAATTCGAGTGACATGTTTCAATGCTCAGGCAGATCTGTTGTATAACCAAGTTGAAGTTGGTAAGGTGTACTTGATATCTAGAGGGGCTGTGAAAAATGCAGATAAGAGGTTTAACACTCTGAATAATGCCTACGAGATTACTGCCGATCAAAATACATCTATACAAATTTGTCCTGATGATAACAGCATCCCTAGACAGCAGTACAATTTCCGACAGATCAACGAATTAGAGAACATGGAGGTTAATGCTTTGGTTGATTTAGTTGGTGTAGTTACATCAGTCAGCCCTGCTAGCCCAATAACACGCAAGGATGGCACAGAAACCCGAAAACAGAATCTTCAACTGAAGGACATGTCTGTTCGAAGCGTGGAAATTACCTTTTGGGGAAAATTCTGTGATGCTGAAGGTCAGCAGCTGCAGCAGCAATGTGATTCTGGTTTGAGCCCTATTCTGGCTGTGAAAAATGTCCGTATCACTGATTTTAATGGTAGATCTTTGAGTACAGTCGGCTCAACCCAGCTAGAAATAAATCCAGATTTTCCTGAGGCTGCAAATCTGCGAAATTGGTATGAAACAGAAGGAAGGCTTGCTGCTTGTGTTTCTTTAAGCCGAGAGAAGTCAAGCATGGGAAGGAATGATGTCCGGAAAACAGTTGCGCAGATCAAGGATGACAAGTTGGGATTGCAGGGCAAGCCAGACTGGATCATTATTAAAGGTTCAATTTCACATCTGAAGCCAGATAATTTTTTCTATCCTGCTTGCACCATGGACATTAAAGGTAGGCAATGCAACAAAAAGGTGACAAATAATGGTGATGGGACTTGGCATTGTGAAAGATGCGATCAGACCTTGCCAAATTGTGAGTATAGGTACTTGCTGATGTGCCAGATCCAGGATCACACTGGCGTGACGTATGCCACTGCATTCCAAGAAGGTGGCATGGAGATAATTGGCTGCAGTGCGCAAGAGCTCTCCACCATAAAAGAAGAAGACGAAGCAAAATTTGCTGAAATCATACAGGGGATACGTTTTCAGATGTATCTATTCAAGGTAAAAGTTGCAGAGGAAACCTTCAATGATGAGTCGCGGATCAAATGCAGTATTGTTAAAGCAGAAAAGCTAGATCCTTTGAAGGAGAGTGGTTACCTTCTGGGGGCTATTGACAGCTTATTGCAAGAGGATGCAGGCTCACATCCCGTGGTGCAGGGTGCTACGGCCTATAGTGCTGGTTTCTGTAATTCAGGACAAAGTGTACCAGCATCCAACAATGCCTATGCTACAAATATAGGCGGCATAGTGTATGGGGATTCCTCGAATCAGTTTGGTCAGCAAATAAATACACATGGTGGGCTGCCTAATCCAGTATCAGCAGCACAGAATTTGCAGAATTGCAGGACTTGCGGGTCCAGTGGGCACAATGCACAGAATTGCCCCACTGGCATGTATAGGCAGCAGCCCGCAGCAAGCGCAGCTAGTTCTTACGCCTCTTCACCTGGTGATGCAAGGCACGATGATGACATGTACCGAGGGCCAGGTGCTGCTGTACCCCAGCCCCAGCGATATGGTAATGGGGATGATGATGATACACACCCAGGGGCTGCTGTGCCCCAGCCCCAGGGATATGGTTATGGTGCTCCAGCAGGAGGATACAATAGGCAATCATCCTATGCTGGGGCAACGCGTTATTGAAGTACTTTGCCTAACTGCTGTGGCTCTAGTTACATTTTAGGTGCCTCTGCCTGTATGGCATCGCTGCCTCCCTATATGTATATGTAAAGTAGAAAAATGTTCCTTCTATGGCTTGCTGTGTGCGGACCTTCTGTCGGTACTCTGATCAATGTTCATATTTATATTCTTTTTCCTTTTGTCTGTGGTAAATCCTGGGTTTTGTGTCTGCTGAATTTGTTTGGTTGTAAACTCGCCAGTTTGCTCAACCGTGTAAATGAAGAGGATCAGGTATCGACTGCCATTTTCGTCTTTAGCATTTTCTTTCAGCATTTCTATTGATCTTACTTGAGTAGTCTATCATGGTCTCGAAAAAGACACGAGTTGATCCGCATGATGCAGAGTGCAGCTACAAAAGCCCATGGTTGTCTTATTGGAAATTGGTCGTGTTTTGGGTTATTAAAACTGGTGTTTGTGCAAGCTAGAGTTACTGAAAAGGATGCCTCTCTGATGAAGTGATGCTAATGCAAGGAGCGGTGAGGTTGATATCTTTTTCTAGGCCTGGAACGGGTGTTCTTTTTTTAAAAAAAATGCACATGTACGACGATGAGCCGGTGACTTGCGAACTCTTTACGGATTATGACTTGTGTTTTGAACGAGCACTAAGGTAAAAACATGTCAGTCACAGCAACTACAATTGGCTAGTGGAGTAATCATTACATTCACCAGAGTACTAATGACAACCCAAAAGATACAATTTATTCGAAATCTTATCAATTATCTTAGCGTCCAGAGTTGTAACAAGCAGATCGGTGAAATGACGGGCATGGAGTTCAGGTGAACTCTGCTGCTGCCTGCTGGAATGGACGGACCGGTGCCCACTTGAGCAATGACAGTGGCTGCTGGCTTGGCTGCTTGCAGTACATCGCCGTTTTCGGATCTGCCTCCTCCCCATTCCGTTCATGCCATCGACAGATTACGATCCTGTCGATGGCTCTAGTTTTGGACAGAATACCTTCCGTTTCCGTCGGGATACACAACGATCCGCGGTCAAACGGCGCAAACGCAATCCTGGCCAAACCATTCGGTGCATGTCATGGCTTAATGAAGCTATTGCCGTTGATGGCGTAGGAAAACGGAGCAATGCCAAAAGGCATGTTCTACTGATCACGGAGGCAGGTACAAGAACCGAGCAGCGCAGGTTTTGAATCTCTGGACCAGACAATATGAAATAGAACATGGAAGTTATCTTCCTGAGGTAGTAATTCTTAAACTTGTTGTAGTTTGGCACCACAAAATCCTGCGAAAGGCTTCTGAGGCCAAATATTCTGTTCCCAAAAAAATTAGGCAACCAAATACTAGGCTGAACATTTATACAGTTTGCTACACTGCTCTAAACAATCTATTACTCCAATGAACCATTCCTGTATCATATCTTAAACTACTGCAAACATACTGCATGAGAATTACTTTGCACAAATACCATATTCCACTTTCACGCTGCATTTACCATTACAAAATACAAGGGAAGAAGAACCTCAGTCCAGTGACTGGTATGTTGAAGGAAGACAACAGAGCACCTTCAATTTGTATCAGGGAGAGACAATAACAGAAAAAGAAAAAAACAAGTTAACACCATCCATAAACCAGCAGTGTGCAGCGAAATGACATAATAAGTGAAAGGGGATCAGGGGACCCTGTCACCTGCTTCCCGATCCAATCCTGCGATTAGCAAGTACAAATCTATACAGTTATACCCAAATCTAAGAACACGACAACATATAAAAATATTAGCATTCAAGATGCACCATAAACATGCAATAAAAAAAAGTGAAGTTCAATATCAAGTGGCACATTAGCATTGATAGCAACGGGGTAATGTCTTATCCAGCATAGCTTATAGATAAGTTTAAAGGAGCTAAATAAAAGTTCAGGGATGCGTCTCAGAACAAAGCATCCTGGAATATGATGTGCCCAGCATCATCATCCATGGTTAACGTGGGATGGAAATACTGCATATACATCAAAAACATCAACTAGCCACATTGTAATTTGCATGGTACTGCTGATAGGAACAAATTTTGCACATTAATGAGGGGCAACCCATGTCACTGGTGCCTTCTCACTCTTGAGAGATCCACAGGGCAGCGGTGAGTAGGTCTTCTCATCACTCATGTCGTATACAGCACAAGAACTCGCCACATCATCCCAGAACCAGCTGCAAGTGCCATCATCCAGAAACCAGATACAGTTACCCTTCAGCTCCTTGTACTGAGAAATAGAGACAGATTGGGAGTAGCTTTTGCTAACAAACAGTGCCATATCATCCCCCACGCTTGTCACAACCTCCCACCGCGACAACCTGAAGTCTGCCTTAAAGACCTCGAATCCACCCCCTACTGGCTTAATTGACATACATTCACTGTCACCATCAGATAGCATACCGTGGATTGTTCTGGAGAGCAGAAGAAGTTCACCATTACATTCAACAATGAAATGATGAAAGAAAGAGACGCCATTGTGAATCAAGCTAAAGGAAAAGGACTCAGTCTCAATGACGCGCTCAATCCGAGAGATGCTTAGCTTGCCATTATCATTGTCCACCCCAAAAACGATCATGAAAAGATCCTTGGTCGCATCAATGGCATACAGCTTGCCTTCATAGAACATCATGTCAAAGAGGATCACTTTGCTGCCAAGTTCACTTACCAACCATGAGTCATCACCCGGCCGGCACAAAGCAACAGTTTTATGAGGCCCAATGCTAACAGTGGCAGCAACAATTAAGGCTGAGCACATGATTACCTTGCCGATCAACATGTCAGCATCCATGTTCAATGATTCATGGGGCATTTCATCCTCTGGGTTGACATAGCCATTGATAATTTCCACAGGCTCATTTATGGGGCTGAGACATGATAAGTTAGGCAGTGTCAAGGTAATCTTGGAGAAAGGATCCTTCAAGTAGCAGGTGCCATCATGGACGAAGACAAGCCATTCACCGCAAGAACTGTGATAGCTCATGGTACCAGGAAACTGACAAGATTCACTGTGGGGTAAGCAGAAAAAGGTACCATCAGGACACACTAAACATGGCAAAGGCTTGGGAAGGAAACGCTTCATTGAGGAGAAGCTGAAGCTCCAGTGGCGGCATACAGCTCCGAAGTGAACACGGTCAGAGTAAGCAGGGAGGCGGCAGAGGACCAGACCAGCAAGTTCTGTTGGAAGATCGGACCACGATTGCGGATGTCCTGCCTGCGCCATCTTGCAAAATGGAGTCTGCATTAGGAGAAAATAAAACAGTGAATAACAGAGACCAATTGAAATCTTGTACCCATGTAAAATAAATCAGGGAGTACAATGGAAACAACTGATGGAAAAAATGGTTCTATGATTAATACGCAACACTTTACTTGGTCTATATTGGCCATGTAGTTCTTTATCCTTTAATATATAAACATAGAAAGGGTTTGGTGGGTTCAAGAGATTAGCGCTGCTCCAGCCTCTTGTAATATCAATGCAGGTGCTGATTTTACTGTTGTTTCTAAGAGGCTCAGTTCATACACGAGTTTTTAGATAAAGGGAAATCTATTTCATCAAGCAAATGAAAGTGCCTCTTTATCTAAGGTACTTCCTACTCCAGTCATATCACGTCCCTAAACATCGAGTGGAGTCCTAAATAGGGGGAAAAAAGATTTCCCCTGTCTAACCATTCAAATACTGTATCAAAAGGAAATCGATGTTACACACCAAGCATAAGAAATCCAATACCCACAATCCTAAGTGTAAAAAGATCATTTTTCGTGTGTGTGCTTGTGTCTTGTGTGCCATGATTTCAGCATACTTGACTTGCCCCACATTTCTGAAAAAAAAATGAAAAAGAAAATAAAGAACTGTATGTTTGGGATGGCACGGGCAGTACGGAGCCGAGCAAGATCAATTTGGTACCCCAAACGAAGGCGCCTCTGTCAATGGATGGGCCCTCCGATGGAGAGAAATCTAGCCAACTTCCAATTGGAATTACCGAAATACCGCAACGAAACATATAGATTCTACAGAAAGAAAAGGTCCAGGCTTTGGTGGCGAAGAGAAGGGTGGTCCAAAACCCTAACGAAATCAGAGGGAGTTGAGAAAGGATTGGATGAAGGCCTTCGTGCTTACCAGCTTGGCTTGAGGGGAGTGCACGACAACTTCACAAGCTCCGCGTGGGTGGTCGCCGGTCTCGTCGCCGCAGGGCAGGGGCAGAGGCAAGCACCGCAACAACAGCCAAGTGTGACCTCGGCCAGTGGTGGGGACTCAAGTACTGGAGTGGAGTGGAAGTGAACCCGACGAAGCAGAGTACAATATAGAAGCTGGGCTGTATTTGGAAGTGGCCCACAGGGGTGTGGCAAGGTCCAGATCATGCAGAAATGAGCCCATGGCCTTAGCCAACGCTTTTATCACTCGCGCTGTTATTATTAGCATCAACCTTAATGACCGATTAAAAAATAAGAAATGTGACCTTATGTCAAGAATTCATTCACTGGTTTATAACAAAACATAATAAAATTGTGTTTTTTCTCTTCAGTTGCAACACGCATCAATCATGTCATAAATACAAGCATGAGAAAAGTCATTTGTGCCTTCATAAGATGAGACGATTGCATGAGTGCCTTATTTTGAACCTTAATTCTGATTTTGGACATTTTTTTTAGACTTCACAAAATTGGACCTACTTTTGCTCAAGTTCTTAGATGAAAGCAAGTCCAATTTTGAAAAGTCTCAAAAAGAGGTTTAGGCGAAAGTAGGTCTAATTTTGTGAAGTCTTAAAAAGAGGACAAATCAGAATTGGACTTAAAAATAAGGGTAAATTTACAAATGCGCCTAAGAAGAATCAAGGCTATATTTTGTCTGCAGTATCTTCATTGCAGCTATATTAAGCTCATTTGTGGTTTCTATATTTTCGGTTATCAGACAGGTCGACCAAGCTTGGGTCTCTGTTCTATCCTCTCCGTCTTCCTAATGCTGATGTACTTTTCGTCAGCTTTATTTTGGGAGAATGCTCTTAGAATTTGCAGACAATACTGAATAGCACAAAAGGGATGGGCAACAAATTGATCTTTCTTATGCCAGGCTATGTAGAGGAAATGGTACTTGATTTCAGTGATGCTGAACAGGATGACAACTAGGCAAAGTGTAGCTGTTATTTGAGACATCATTGTTCATTGAATGTTATTAGCCTAGAAATGTCTAGCTTGACTTTGCAAAGTAAAACTATCAGCACTTCAGCAGACTACTGTGGCAAAACATCAACCAGTCCATCACGTGTATATGAAGGCTCCCAAATATTTCCTATGTGATAGTACATTTGTCCTAGTTATTTCAGGCCCATCTGTGTTCGTGGTTCCAGACGGCATTTCTCTTGCTCTTGTACCACCAGTTCACCAGACCATGGAGAAAACCTTTTGGGTCCGATTGCAGGGATCTTGAACCACAAATTTGAACAATCACTTGATGCAAAACAATTGACATCTTTATCAAGACTCAAGACTCAAGGCTAAGCTAGTCGAAACAACAAATTTCATCAGATAGGAAAAATAGATCAAAGAGTCTTGATACCGGTTTCTGTTACACATTTGTGCAGTACTTAACATCTGTGTTTTTGAAGAAATCCAGCCGTTGCTCCCTGATCCATGGCTGTCAGTGTAGTGCACCAAAGTATTCAGACTTGTAAATCTTCAGTTCAGGCCGCACACTTACAAAACTGTTCATGGAAGTGGTTTGCAGGATGACCTCTACCATGCTTAGTTCTGAGAACACTTATGTCACTAAGTAGCCTCTTTCACCCAGATATATTTGAGCCTTAACCTTTGATGTTATTCCAAGTTTATTTTTCTTTTCTTGGTTCTGAACCTTATACAACAGTTAGTGTCACAAGACAGCATGCATCAAAGTATTAGCATAGAAGTGTCTGGTTTGACTTTACAAGATAAAACTATCAGAAGATTACTGTGATGATCTCAGTTATCTTCATTGTCATAAGATTCTTCTTTGCAAATAGTGTGCAGTACATTCTTCCATGAACATAGTGTGCAGAACATTCATAGTAGAAGACTGTTTGGGCTTCAGAAGACACAAAATTCAGTATTAGATGACAATGTTCGAAATGAGAAATGGCACCGTCAAAAGAGTCTTAAACAGAATAGTCGACCGTCTTGTTTAATTGGTATAGGCATTCAGGCCTACATTTATGCCCCTACAAAGAGTCTGCAACTGAGGAATGCATCTGTGCATAACGAATGTTCCATTTTTATTATGAAGTAGTATCTTGTGTGGAATTATATCAGGATCATTCCAGTGCGATGACACGACGTCTCAGTTCTTTCCTCATCTGTTGAAGTTTTTGTAAGAAAAAATCGAGACCACATTTAGTCTACAGCATCTTCATTGCAGCTATGACTGAGCATTGGGCTTAGTTGCAACTTGGAAGAGACGAGAAAAATTGACTTCGATTCAGTGATGGCAAGCTAAACATCAAAACGGTCAGTCCATCACTAGAGATGAAATCATAATTTATATCGAGGCATCAACGAGGCAAGGAGTCTAGGAACAGCAAAAATCATTCATCAGAGAGAGAGAAAGTAAGACACGAAGAATTCTTCCTCTATTCAACCAAAATCCAAATTCGTTGTCTGGTAGAACAGTTATAAAATCAAGAGAGCATTGGCAAATCGCACCAATCAGGGTAACATTTTCCTAACAATTGCTACTCACATCTCGTGTTGCCTGCTGCCTTGTAATTTCCTTGAGATCCCAAGCCGAAACTTAGACGGAAGAACTGAAGCGGCGGACTGGCCGGTAAAAAAGCAAGAGCAGCTGGCTCGTGCAACAACCAAACCAGCCAGTCAGTCGTCGGGAGGCGGCGGTGCCGGCGAGCTCGGCGAAGCGGCCGGCGGAGGCGGTGGTGAGGAGCTGGTACTTGCGGACGCATGACCGGACGCACTCGGCCTCGCCCTTGCCGAGGGATTTGCGGTAGAAGGTGACGACGCAGTCGGAGAAGCAGCGCTGCGACAGCCAGTTGTACAGCCGCACCCTGCGCCGGAGAAGGGACGAGAAGACCTTAGCGTCAGCGACGAGAGAGGAAGACAAGGACATGATGGACGGGAGAATGGAGTGGGAGGCTTACGCGTCTCCCGTCTGTAGCTTGTCGGTTATGGCGGCCAGGCGGGCCTGGTACTCCGCCTCCTCATCGGCGGCGGCGGCGGCAGTCGTGGCGGCGGGGTCCATGCTTTCAACTTTCTTTCTTGGAGGAGGAGGGCGGAGGAGTAGAGCGGATTCTGGATGGAGCGTGTTCGTGCCTTTGCCGTCGGGGAGAAGAGGAAGAGATGGATACACGGCCCATGGGCCTCCATTACAGTATGTACTGGAGTGGGCCTCTATTTCTGTACATACTGGAGCCCACGAGTAACGAACGGAATAATGGCTAGGCCCATGTCGGAGGAACAACCTGCCTTGTTGTTGGTAGGGAACACCGACCGGAACAAACAATACACAAGTTCCTTGATTGCAGCGCAGAAGAAGAAGAAGTTCCTTGCCTGCAGGAACGGGTAAATTTCCTTGCTTCAAGTAGTGCATAACTGCCATTCGTTCAGTTTCCGGGTATATAGGATAGTGCTCTCGAAACAAAGCTGTGTTGTTGGCGAGGATGGCCAAGATGGAGCTTGTGGTGGGGTTGTCGGAATCCCGGCGATGGCCGGGGTGGCCGACCAGCGTGGCGCTGCGCATCGACACGGGCAGTCCATGGATGAACCGCATCGTTCACGGATTCCTCAACGTCGGCGCCGTCGCCGCCTGCAAGGTCGCCGCCGAGGACACGTCTGACTACCTCAGCCAAGGTACCATTATACACTGTGCTTGTTCTTCCTCTCGTATATCGTCGGATATCGTCGGCCTGGACTTCTTTTTCATGCTTTATTTTTATGCATTTTCCTCTGCCAGATTAAGTTCTCTTCATTTCTTGGCTGCTCCATTTTTGCAGGCCGTGCTTCGAAGCACAAGCTTGAGCATGTGGTAAGTAGACAAGTAGTGTAAAAACATACTTGATGCCTCTCAATATATAGCTTATAAATTTGTTTGGATACACCAGGCATTGTTGTTGCTGATGAATACAGTACTAATCAATTTGTCTATGTATGTTTTTGTTTGATAGCTCAAGAAGGTGTGCAAGGAGGGCGCATATTGGGGTAACCGTCTGTTTAATTTGTTCTCAGACTCACATATCTGCTTTAATTATCTCAATAAACATAGATGCATGTTTAAAATCAACAGGTGCTGTTGCTGGAGTGTATGAGGCCGTGGAGTACGGAGTGGAACGGATCCGTGGGCGTAGCCAATGGGTGAACATCATCATTATCTCTTGAGGCTCTCATCTCACCCATGATGTATATATGTAACTCTATTTCCTCACGCAGACGAATGCCATGATTGGAGGCGCCATAACCGGTGCGCTCATCTCTGCCGTCGCAATCGCCACCGCCGGCGGTGCCGATAACAATTACAGAGGCAAGGTGATCAAGGGCGCCATCACCGGTGGCGCCGTTGCGACGGCCGCCGAGCTCGTCAGCCAACGCCGTCTGGTGGCGCCCATGACATCTGGTGGTGGTAACAATAATGGAAGCGGTGCGAGGTCCTGGGAATGGCCGCACGGCGACACTGTTGACGAAGAAGGTTTGTGGGCCAAGGCACGAGGTCTCGAGCTGCCTTCAGCTGAGATCCTTGAGATTCCGGGTTGGCCTCCTGGCACGTTTCATCAAGGATGAAAGGGGGTTGTTTGTTTATTTACCTCCTCCGAGCTAGCTAGCTCATGCGTGTGCAACGGTTTAGGTACAAGAGATAGAGAAGAAGGTGAGGTTCGTCGTCCCCTTGTCCTGCGCCGCTAGATTGTTTTATGTAACTCGTTTGCTCTCGGCATTGAGAGCCAACCAAGAAGGAAAGCAAAAGAAGAAGAAAAAAACTCATTATGTTATTGTCAGACTAAAATCTTTTTCCTATTGCTAGTGCAAAATCTACCGTCCGGAATAATTTTCATCTGATTCCGTCATCAGTGGGACGTAGCGCATAGCACATTTACCGTCCATTAGGAAACCCCCGAGTTTTGGATTCATTCACCAATAAAAGAGCTGATCCGTTTGAAGAAATCGATAGTTTTTTTTTCTGAAAAACGAAAGAAATTGAGACTCAAGAGTTACTGCAAAAGTTCTTAAAAAGCAGTTACACTTGTTAATGAAACACCGTGCCACGATCTTCAAAATTACCGGGACTTAATTTAACAGATTTTTCAGTTGAGTGAAATTTTGTATTTGTTCCAATTCAATTTTTAAAATAATGTAAATATACTGCTGAACAATGAAAGTGTATCGTTCGAACAATGAACTTGTAGTGCTCGTACAATTGGTTCTTAGGTGGGATATTTTTCTATTTTCGGAGAACATTTCATTTTTACAGCAAGTGAATGAAAATTTTGAATGGTTGGATCATAATCCAAGGATAGAAATCTGATTTGAAGTCACGTAAATTTTCTCTGAAATGAAAGTCAGATAAACTCTAATTTTAACATTATTAATGATGTAATCATAGTGTGTACTTTCCTTATCAGTCATACTACCTCTGTTCCAAAATGTAAGCATTTATTGACTTTTTAGAATTGAGTTTAACCGTTTATCTTATTCAAAAAATTTACAAGAGTATTAATTATTTTGTTATATTTTGATTTATTGTTAGATATATTTTGAATATGATGTATTTGTTTTTATTTTTTCATAAATTTTTTAAATTAGACAAACGGTCAAACATAATTTTGAAAAGTCAACAAATATTTACACTTTAGAACGGGATAGTACCGGATAACGGAAGAGCGGCGTTCCACGTGATAACTGACGCGAAAAATCCAGACCTGGAGTCTAGACGCCCTCCACGTGTCATTGGTGGCACACAAGACCCTCCTCCGGCTCACCGGCACAGGGAAGCCCTCCGAGTCCCCACCCCGCCCCAACCCGAACCCTAGCCCGCGCCGCCGCCACCGTCGCCCCGCTGCTACCGCCCCCTTCCCCTCGCCGCTGAGGCCTGCCGCCAGTTTCTCTAACGCGCGGAGTACCTGAGGCGGCGATAATCGCCGAGGCCGCCGCCACGCAAAGGTATGCTCGGCTCTCCTCTGCCTGGGCCGAATGTTGACCTCAGTTTATGTTTCCCAAATTTTCCATCTGTTGCGTCCGCCTCTCCCTCGTGGAGGGGGGGTGATGGAAATCGATGTTCCTACTCATCAATTGCCATAGAAATTTCCGGTTTCGCTATAGCCTGCCATTCCCTTTACCTTTATTGTTTGAGATTATATATATTTTTCCGAAAAAAGTAAGTATTGATTATTATTATATGCCACCGGGCGTGCTCTTAAATCGACAGGTGGTCGCCGCTTCGTCCGATCTGAGCGACTCTTTTATGAGTCTCCAAGGCATCCATCATGAAGTTTTTAGAATACACCCCGTTCGACAGGTGAACACATGCTGTCGATCTGCTTACGGTAGCATGCAATTCGATTTTTTTTTTTTTGTTTCCTAATGCTCCAGTGTTGTTGATTCTGTTACAGCCTAAATTTGTTCCTCGAGCAACTCAACCTTGGGAACTGCACAATCCACGGAAACCTTGAAGCCTTCTCATGTAAGAAGACTATGCCATTCAGCTTGTTATTTTTATCACAAAGGGCTCAACTGCTTTGTTAATCTGCAGGCAAGCACACAGGGACCGACCGTCGCCTTTCAATAAGTCTTGAACATGAGGTTTGTGCTTTCCATCGGACCATGACCTGTTGCATCCAAATTTTTTCTACTTTCGGTGTAACCATGGATTAATATGCACGTGCACTGCCTTAATTTGTATATAAGTTTTAATCTTCTCTTTGGTTGAGATCCTAAAAAAATAATAAAGTGAGACTGCTCGGTGGCTAGATTGTCCTTGCTGCCCTTGTTGGGCTTGCCCTTCGTTAGGTATTCTGTATTTTGTTCCCCTTCCATTATCAGTTTAAAACACGAAATGATACAATTTTAGGAATGCCTGTAGTAGTATCATGGCTTGTTTCTTTATGCCAGTTTTGTTTAGATGTGGTTACCAGGCATTAATTTTGTACGTATTTTCTTATATACCTGTAGATGAAATTTTACAAAATGATTCGGGTACAACTTTGCCATTGAGTGGCACATTTTTTCAAGATGCTTTTTATGCCCTTTTTGCCTTTCTTGGCTTTATCTTCTTTTCTGTTTTTTCACTGTTTGCAAGACTTCATTGATTGGTAGACCAGGGGCAAGAGAATGTTTATTCTGAATCAAAAGATTTTAAATGCCACAAAATCGGTTTGTTTAGTACAGTTACAGTCTATTTCCATGAAAACACTAGGGAATTTGGACTTTATAGACACCACATCATTCCGTTGAGAGGTTACTATTTCTTTCTCTTTTTGAGGGCCAACAAAATATATGTATGAAGTGTATATATATTTCGAAATATTGCTGTTTCTTGCCAAGCTTAAATGTATGCATGTTATTGTTGTAATAGTGCTTATCTATTGTCTGCTGTGTATTCAGATTCTTGATTACCTTGGCAAATCTTCCGATAGTGATCATTCTTCACCAGTGGAGCACTTGTCCTCCAGGTCAAGGCAAGTACATGAAGACTATCTTCACTGTGCTTGTGGACAATTTCGTTTCACTTAGCCTAACTTTTTTCTATTTTGATGTTGATGCAGCCGGAAAACATTGATATATCTAGTTCTCACTCTTGGCCATATGTATCCAGATTATGATTTCAGGTAATTTTTTTCCTTTGTATTATAATATGATTGGGAGGAAGGATTTTGGGTAATGTCATATTCAGCTTTTCTTGGGCGATATGGCAACCCGCTTTTGTCCTTTCCAACCAGCCTAAGGGGGTGTTGTCAGATGGTATGACAAACGGATTAATAACCGTTGCTCTTTGAGCTGAGAGTTCAATTCTCTCCATTTCCCTTTGCCACTTTGGTATTTGATTTATCAACTTTCTTAAGGTCTCCTGCTCATCATGCCATGGTTTCATGATGGGACGACCTTCAGATTAAATTTAACATTACTTTTTATCAACATTTGTTCCCTGAGCAGTGCTGTTCAAGCACACCTGTTCTTCGAAGAAGAGGAGTGGGAAAGTTTCAAGCTCTTGATAGATACCTACCTATCTGATGCTTCCAGGGTAATGCTTTCTGGTTCTCTTTTGTTTAATCTTATTATAGGTACACATTTATGTTGGTAGGAATGAACTAGTTTAGTAATTGCAAATCCATAAAATGGAAAGTAAAATCTGTGAACTAAGCATGCTGCCACAAAGCTCTCTTAAATGGTATCGAGCCTACTATGTTTCTGTTGCACTGATCTGATGTGCCTAAACTGAAATTGGACTTCTTTTCAGCAATGGGCAGCAACAAATGACGGCACTTCCCTTCTGGACAGTATGACTAAAGCTATTGATGAGGTAAATGTTGACTGAATGTCTGGTTTGCATCTAGTGCTATGCTTACACCTTATGTTGCAGGTTATCAAAATCAGAGAGTGTGACATCTACAGTTATAACCCAGACTCCGATGCAGATCCAGTCCTAGACAAAGGGGCCATGTATGTTTGTCTTGACTAAAATATAAATAAAGTTTATTTAACCAGTTAAATGGGGACACTTATGTGAATATGCTATCTCATTCCTTCTTGCAGATGGTCATTCAACTACTTTTTCTACAATAGGAAGCTTAAGCGAGTAGTGAGCTTTCGATGCTATTGCACTAGGTAGGTGCTCCAGCCTGCATTGTTGTAGGGAAACGAAAATGCATTACTGATGTATTTCAATTTTTGTGACAGCAAATTGTCGGGAGATGACTTCCTAATTGGCGCTCCATCTGATGGTGAAGAGGAAGATGCCTTAATTGATATGGACATGTAACTGACTGTTCTGCTAGGAACGTACGACCAACGAATCCAATGTGGTCTGCTGTGTAATATAGAGCATGTGTGTCAGTTTCAGTTAGGGTTCTTCTAGTATGACTTTGTAACTCTGTATTATATTATCTGTATAAACTATGGGTTGTGTTAGCTTCTGTACGCATTGCGTGGATCTGAGATTACCAGCCCCACATATCTGTGAAATTTGAACTGCATGGCTCCTGTTGTTTGCTGACAATGTTGGTCATGGACGATTTATGTTGGAAGGAAATGATCAGGCTGGATAAACAATGATATGGTACATTCGAAATACTCCATGGAAAGATGGCCTGGACACGCTTGCCGTATTCTTGTTAGTTGATATGGCATCAGTGCATCACCTGGCTTCATCTTTTAAATTATTATTTATTTTAAACTTCTTTTTTCAGACCCCGATAAACCTCTTAAGTCTCCTGCCGTAGAGTAGCAGGTCTAATTACGTTTGTAGTATATAGCTGTACTGCAATCAGCCTCACTCAAGTGATGCACAAGCACACATGCTGCTCGCGGCTCGCCTACCTGAAGAGGAAAGGACGGCCTCCACAGGATGGAGTGACGTGGCAGAAACAAACACACTGAGAGTGAGTGACAGCTTCACAAGGCAAGCAGGTCGCGTGATGACATGGCAGAAGTAAACAGCACATGACACGCGGACGCATTCTGGGCCGTCCATGCCACACGGACCACACGAACCGAGAGGAGAAAGCGAACGGCTCGTTTCGTCCGCAAGCTGTTGCCTGATCAGAGCAAGCAGGAAGGAGAGGACCGATCCATGGAGATGCGCGCGGCTCGCGTGCGAAGACGAGTTTTCTGTGACCAGGTTGTTGGGCTGCAGTAGCAAACAAACAAGCCATCGATTCCGTGGCTTCCCGGCCACTGCTGGCCTCCTTGTTTATCTTCTTCCCCCGAGACGAGGCGTGAGCCCGTCAGTCCTCATCACCACACCACCGCTGGTAGCCAGGAGAAAAGCGAGAGAGGGATCGATGCCCCGCAGCGGATTCTACGGCTCGCTCAGCTCGCCCAAGGTCGACGTCGTCATCGACATGGGGAACCCATTCCTCAACCGCACCGTCGACGGGTTCCTCAAGATCGGCGCGGTCGGTTTAACCCTTCCTCTATTTTCGTTCGAGAAGAATGTGGGTGGGTGCCTGACATCTGCTGATCGATCCCTTCCTGTTTCCCCCTCTGATCAGGTTGGAGCTTGCAAGGTGATCGCCGAGGAGACGTTCGAGTGCCTCAACAGGGGTGCGCCTCTCTGCTCCCTTTCATTGATTCCTCTTGCTAGCCTCAATTAATCGTGCTGCATTTGCCCCTGTTGGATGGAATGTTGCATCTTTCTGAAGATTAGTTAGCACCTCCCAAAAGATCTTTTTCCCCCTCCTGTTCGTGCTCATTTGACAGATTAGAGTCACTGAAAAAAAAATCAATTCTTATATACAACAGGAAGTGGAGTGCGGCAATGGTGAGTGCATACAATGCAACATGGGGCAATCGTAACGGTTCACTCAGTTAGCCATGAGATGTGGATTTATGTGCATTGTGTAGCCTGCATATTGGACACTAGGTTACTATTTATCACTAAAATGGCAGCTCCATTCCGATTTTAGATATAGACAAGTTAGTTTGTGTTCCATGTTCGAAAAAAAGTTAGTTTGTGTTCTGAACGTTAGCTTGAAGCATGTGCAAGAATGACCAAACCATCTCTTGACAGATCACTTCTTGCTGTAGGCCACCTGTACAGTCATCCATACTTTTTTCCCGCATTGTGTTCCGTTTATTGTGATTTGTTACATAATAATATTATAGTAGTTTCCTCCTTATTACATCGAAAGGGATATTTTTTTGTTTGTTACGAACAGACTACAGTTAACTTTCTAGCATATCTTTTGTTGTGCAATCTATGAATCTGTGCAATGGTGTTTCGATCGACTCTTATTGTTGTGAATCCAGTGCTCCACTGTTTTACAGACAATGTTTTTCTTTTCCAAGAGCGGCTTACAAATAATGTTATCAGTAGTTAAAAATGCAGTCCCTCCTGTTACTTATTGATGCTGTTCAGATGGCATGTTCAGCTAAAAAATGAACTAAACTTGTTTATCGTAACTTCAATAATAAATAACGGAAGGAGTATGCTGCAATATTTCACCAGCAAGCAGAGCAAGAAGCTGGTATACTGAGACTTTCTATTCACGAAGTGTAATAAAACTTTCTGTTGTCTTTTGCAGGGAATGTTTCAAAGCACAAGATTGAGCATGCAGTAAGTATTTCCAAAACACATTGTCAACCTGGTTTCAGTTTCCTTTTTCTTTCAACACGATGCTGTTTCTCTTGAAGCACATGTCACAACATTTCTATCTAGGTGTATAGGATACATAAAGAAAGATGCAATTAAATTACCTCTCATGGATAATGGTTCTCTTACTTGAAATTCGAAAAATCCGTGCAATGTACTGAACCTCTTGTTACAGCCTCAATCCAATGTGTTTCTAATATTTTTTAAAAAATATCAATGTGTTTTATCTAGTGGTTTTGATATTGAACTAGAACTCTGCACTCACATCATGATAAATTCATGTTGTTTTTATTTGTTTAGATTCCGTTTAAAATATGATATGCTTTTCTATTATCTATGCAGCTGAAGAAGATGTGCAAGGAGGGTGCATATTGGGGTAATTAAGTGCTTCTGCTGCTTATCGTGTCTACATCAAATAAATTATTGGTGTCAAACCTCTTTTTGGTTCTCTTTATTCCAAGTTCCACCAGTCACTTGTTTCTTTAAATAATATGCAGGTACGGTTGCTGGTGTTTATGTGGGCATGGAGTATGGAGTGGAACGGGTCCGTGGTCGTAGTGACTGGGTAAGAACTATCTGATTGACCGTTTGCGTTTCCACCTGTTAATCAAATCCCCATATCAGAAGAAAAAAATATTTCCTGCATCTCTGTCCATTTGAAATATATTACATCTTATCATCGTTTGTCTAAGATTTAGGCTCTATAACTATAAGTCTAAGATGGCTCTGCCATCTAAACAAATCATGATTATTTTTATGTCTCCCCACCCAAGCACGCTCTTGAATCTCACTCGTATCATGCTAGTTCATTAGAATTCTTATTAGAAACCAGCTAGTTGATCCTGTTGGATTCGGAAGAATATTCCCCACCTTTGGTTATCAAATTCATCAAACAATTTGTCACAAATAGATGGTTTTGTGGCCACTTATTCCTTTTCATGTTGAATCATTTTTCTCTGGTGCTTGGTACTCATCAATTTCCTATTTTTGATATTATCACAGAAGAATGCAATGATCGGAGGTGCTTTAACTGGTGCTGTGTTCTCTGCTGCTACCAACGGAAACAGAGACAAGGTCATCAAGGATGCCATTACTGGTGGCGCCGTTGCGACAGCTGTTGAGTTCATCAACTACCTTACCTAGTAGATATGTAACTGCATTCACAGAGTTATTTCCGTAACTATGACAATAAGGACGTCTTCAACTGGAACTGTGTTCATTTCAATAAAGCCACCTTGTTCCAATTTTTGTTTTGCATCTCTCTCCATGTTCTATCTCGTGAGCAGTTGAAGTGCATGTCTTATATACAGGGAGATATCTGAATTTTTCCTCAGTGGGGCAGAATATTGCTCGAAAGAATATCACAGTGAATTCTTAAATGGTTAAAAACTTCTTTTTTGTTGTTGCTTATGATATTGGATCCTAATGACAGGGAGATATCTGAATTTTCCCTCAGTGGGGCAGCATATTGCTTGAGAGAATATCACGATGATAGTGCCCTGCAGTTTGTGCGTCTACAAGAAGCATCATATAACTTGCGTGCCCTTTTCAGTGAAAAGAGTAACAACCATCATGATCCATCCGTCTATATTACTTTTTACCCGGAGTTGTACCTCTTTTTATGAGTACAAGCGCACTGCATACTTCAGAAATGTCCGTTTGTGCGTACTTTATCCATTTCATTGTCAACAATGATATAGTATCACTTGCGTTTCAGTTTCAGAAAAAAGGAAACGATGCGGTACACCACTGGAGCAAGAGGCCGAAATCGAATATCAGGAAATCTGAGATTGTTCCCACTAAATCTCGAGCCACCCATTGTGTTTCTACCCCTGATTTCAACCTCAATTGTGATTGTACCCTCCAATTTTAAACTTTGTGATTTTATACTTGTCTTCGTTTTGAAATCATAGGGACAAAATCACAAAGTTAAAAAAATGAGGGTAAAATCACAATTAGACATCGGACCAAGGCCAAAAACGCAATAGCCTCTGTTGTATATGTTCATAAACTGAAGCAGCGATCATTCAGAACTCTGCTGTCACGAGCCGTGACCCATAAACAATGGAATCAGCTACTGTCGATTCACTGTAGCAATATGTCCATACCTGATGCTCCAGCAATAATAGTATTCCCCTCCATGTTGAAAATCTTCAGAGGAAAAAAATTTATGCCTGCAATAATTGGCACCAATGATTTTCTTGCACCAATAGTCAGCTTATGGGCCGGAGCGCCTGCTTGTGACCCATCGTTTTCGTTATCTGCATGGCCGATTTGCATCCGTCTGCTGGTTCCGGTTTTTCGGTAGGGGTTAGCAACCCATATGGCGACGACTCGTGCACAGGTGCAAAGATTCTGCCCTACTGATTATGCAGGAGAAGATAATTGCCCGTGACTGAGTGTACCGATGGTAACTGTAGAGAGCACATTTCAGTCAGTTCCTTGGTGCAATAATTTGGGAGCAATGAAGGGACATGTGAGGCTTGGCTCTGTTGAGAATCCGAGCAAAAGTAAAGCTGCAGACTCGTGTACCTGATTTTTATCAGAAGAGCCTCTGTCTGAATTATTGTTGGTCCTTGACAAAGCAGATTATGTCTTGTTAGTTAAGCACAAACTCTACTCGCAATCAGCCAGTTTATTCACACTTAAGCACTTGGCTTGTTTAGTTTGGTAGCCTTCGGTTTTTCTTTTTTCCAATCATGTAAGGGCTATCAGCAACCGACAGGTTTGCGCTATGTAACGGTCATCGACCAACCTTTCTTCTTAATGAAAAGATACACAGTTCTCCTGCGTATTCTAGAAAAAAAAATCACACTTAAGCTGAACCGAGTCAGAAGATATTTGAACTCTGTTGCTGTATGCCTGGAGGCTGATGCTTGGACCAGTGCAAATTTTGTTCAAAGTTTCAGTGATACTACTTCTCTCCATCGACCTTTGCCATCCCCTTGCAGGTAAGTAACTTTGTCCAAGAGTCAAGGCATAATTTTATTTAGGCCCGGTTCGTTTCCCTCCCTCTAAAATTTAGTACCGTCACATCAAAGAGAATCTTACTATTTATGAATATTTCGATCAATTTAATGTCAAAACCCTTTTAGAGATTGATGCTAATTTTCGAGATGAATCTAATGAGCTTAATTAATCTATGTTTTGCTAAAGTGTTGTTACAGTAACCGTCTTCTAATCACAACTTAATTAACCTCATTAGATTCGTCTGGTGAATTAGTCTAAGAGTCTGTAATTTATTTTGTAATTAAACTTTATTTAAGTACTTCATAAATATTAAGATTCTTTTTGATGTGACAACTCTAAAGTTTAGACCCAGGAAACGAACACACCCTTAAATAAAGGCATTGGCCGACAAACACCTAGCTAGCTAAATCACTGCAGCAAAATGCCCTTTTCCCTCCAAAAAAAAAATCTGTCTGTGCTATCCTTATTCCTGCTCCCAAAGCAAAGTAGTGGTCCCTGGGCCCTGGCTCGCCGGCGTCCATTCTTTTCGCTTGCGTCGCCGTGCACCGCACCACCACTCCCCCCGGCCCTATTTATACCCCTGCCCGCCCAGCTCTTCCTCATCGCAAGCAGCTCAAGCACAAGAAGCACTTCACCTTCTTCATCAGTAGCATTACCACTTGCTTGTGTTTAAGAAGATGTCTGGTTGCTGCGGTGGAAGCTGCGGGTGCGGTTCCAGCTGCAAGTGCGGCAACGGCTGCAGCGGGTACAGTCATCTGTTCTTCAGTATGTACCATGGACTGATCACTGACGAATAGCTTAACTGATGATCATCTCGTCTGTGCCTATATGCAGTTGCAAGATGTTCCCTGACGTGGAGGCTGCCGCCACCACCACCCCCATGGTCATCGCCGCTGCCACCAACAAGGGGTATCTATATATCCGTCTATATATTGATCTCTGATCCACTGTATACATTCGTATATGATGATGTTTGCAAGGCCATAATCAGAGGAGGAAGCTGACGAGATGAGATTTTGTTACCTGGTTGTGCAGGAGCTCCGGCGGCATGATGATGGCCGAGGCCGAGAGCGGCGGCTGCGACTGCCAGAAATGCAACTGCGGCACTAGCTGCGGCTGCGCCTGCTGCTCCTGCTGAGGCAGCCCCGCCGGCCACGAGAACGAGGACCCCGTCACTTCACCCACCTTATTATTAGCGTCTAAATAAAAGCTTATCATTCGCATCATTGTGTGTTTGTGTGCGTGTGTGTCGTCCTAGGATCGTCCGATCTGAATACCTCATCTGCAATCCCTGACGATCGATGTTGTACTGGATCATGTCCTCGTTTGGCCCGGATTAATATATCTATCTTAAATTCTTAATCGACCTTCTCCTGGTATCTGTCTGCTGTCAGTGAGCACTCGTGCAAATTAACCCATCTTTCATTCCTCATATTCATATATAAACGATAAATAAAAAAAGAGCAACGTGCACAGAAAACAGAACAGGAGTCACTCATCACAGATAGATGCTCTTAAACTGAGTAATTTCAGTTCGGACCTCAGTAATTTCAGTTTCATGAGCTCTGGAAATGAAACTGTCAGTGATGTCTATGCAACATCATCTGAGGATGGCCATTATTGCCGCACTGACCCGTGAGAATGCGCCCCTTGGAATGCTCATATATCGCCATCCTACATGAAATAATTCTGTTTCGAAGAATAACTTTCAGATTACAGAAAAATTCCCACAATCAAAAGAGGGCATGAATCTCATATCCCACTTGGATGAATCCTGAAGAACCGACCAAAACAAGAAACATGAAAGCTGAAACAGACGAAGGAAAACAAAAGTTGTGGAATCTCTCTGAGCATCCAGTCAAATCATGTCCAAGCATCCAATACTCATGCATAGTATTGGAGGACTGTTGGAGGAGAGAAAAAAATTACCCATAATAATTTTTTTAGGGACTGTTGGAGGATAGAAGAAAAATTACCCATAATAATTTTTAGGGTACTAAGTTTTGGGATCAATTTTTTAGAGAGCTTTTGGAGACGCTCTTATAGTCCGTTTATATATTGGATTTACATGTAATTCATGTGTCCCACTCTGACATCTGAATTTAACTCGAACTCCAAAAGAAAAGTGAATCTACACAAAATCTGAGTCACTACATGTAAATCCAGAGAAGAAAAAGTTTGTGTGTTACCAATGTTGGGAACGCTTGAGTCACTATGGGAAAGATCACCCGCGGAGGCCAACCTTCCTTTTTTTCCCCTCAAACACGCATGAGAGCTAGTTTTTTAGATAACGGAACGAAGTTCCTGACGCATGAGAGCTAGTGTGAAAAGAAAGTTAAGTATAGAAGACACCCCGAATTTGTTGGTACAAGGAAAATGCAAATTTTCACTCCTCTTTTCTAGCGCTTCAGTACTTTTCACTAATGTATATTACTAAACTTTTCAACCAGGAGGCCAACAGGGAAAAAGGTAAGGACAGCAATAGGACTTTCACTTCCATATAATTACATTTATTAACTACTGTACATTTTGTGCCGTTGGGCTTGAGCGGGTCCTATGGTGTTCCTCATGCTTTTTGTTCGGCCCAATAGTAGGGAAACAGTAGTCCAGGGCTGGCAACATCGAAATCACCTCCGGCCAACGGCATCGACCTTTTGAAAAGGAAAAACTAATTAGTAATCTTCAGCGGTTAGATTTTTTTCTGATTTTATTCTCATCGTGATATACCAACTAGTACTATATAGGTATTATATAGGTGCAAGACTAATTGGAATGCAGCTACATAGAGTAATGAGAAAACCTCAAATTTACAACTGTAGCTTTCTAGTTGGTATATGAAAGACATAACTTCCTGTTTCATGGGCTTACATTAACTGAATATACATTTAATGCATTGATGTAAGACTTTCAAGCTTTTTATTTTTTGAGTTAAGTGATTGGCTCTCAAGAAATTTAATGGATTCCTCTACACATTCTCTTACTACGCCAATGAATCAAAGGCAGTATATTAATATATTTGTGAATGATCACTAAGTCAATTTTCCACATGAAAGTCTATGCATATAATTTCATAAGATTCTATAGTATTCATACAAAAAATTCTCATGAGTGTACATATATTAATTAATGGCAAAGAAATATAATCCTTCTCATTGCAAAAGTCAAACGTGAGATAAATTACCAGCAGCAAACAATAATATGGACTTTATACAATTCCTGACATGTAAACATTCATAATATGCTTTGTATTTTATTGGGCTTCTAGAAATAATTGGACTAAATTCAAGACTGTATACAAGTCAAGCAGTTGTTTAGTTACAGTTTTTGAAAATGTTGATGTGGTGTTCCATGCTCAAAACAAATATATGACGGACCAGAATTCAGTGAGACAAACAAAAAACCACGAGCCCGTGCGGGAGCACGGGTTGCATGACTAGTTTTATAAAATCCATATGTACTCCTGGTCACTCTCTAGTTGATTTGTTTTTTTTCGCTTGCGTCGCCGTGCACCACCGTACCATCACGTCCCCGCCCGATCACTTATTTTTTTTTCCTATTTATACCCCTGCCCGCGCCAGCTCTTGCTCATCCCAAGCAGCTCAAGCACAAGAAGCACTTCACCTTCTTCCGTAGTAGCATTATACCCTTTGCTTGTGCTTAAGAAGATGTCTGCTTGCTGCATGGGCAACTGCGGGTGCGGCGCCGTCTGCAAGTGCGGCAACGGTTGCAACGGGTACAGTCATTTGTTCTTCAGTATGTAGCATGGACTGATCACTGACGAATAGCTTAACTGATGATCATTTCGTCTGTGCTTATATGCAGTTGCAAGATGTTCCCTGACGTGGAGGCTGCCGCCACCACCACCCCCATGGTCATCGCCGCTGCCACCAACAAGGGGTATCCACTGTATACATTCGTATATGACGATGTTTGCAAGGCCATAATCAGAGGTGGAAGCTGACGAGATGAGAGTTTTTGTTACCTGGTTGTGTAGGAGCTCCGGCGGCATGATGATGTCGGTGGCCGAGAACGGCGGCTGCGACTGCAACAAATGCAACTGCGGCACCAGCTGCGGCTGCTCCTGCTGCTCCTGCAACTGAGGTAGCCCCGCCCCCGCCGGCCACGAGAACGAGGACCCCATCACTTCACCCACCTTATTACTAGAAAGCTTATAATTTGCATCTTTGTGTGTGTGTGTGTGTGTGTCCTGTGGTCATCCGAGATCCCATCTGCAATCCCTGATGATCGATGTTGTATTGTACTGGATCATGTCCTCCTCGTTTGGCCTGGATTAATATATCTATCTTAATCGACCTCTTGGTGTCTGTTTTCTGTCAGTGGGCACTCCTCGTGGAAACTAGTCCTTTTTCAGTCCTCATAAATGATACATATATTACAAAGGGCAACGTGCACAACAAACAGAACAGGAGTCACCCATTATAGATAGATGCTCCGTTTCAGTTTTGGACCTCAGAAATTTCAGTTTCACGAGCTCTGTAATTGAAACTGTCAGTGATGTTTATGAAACATGATCTCTGAGGATGACCCTTATTGCCGCACTGGCCCATGGGAGGGGGCTTATGGTTACATTATCTAATCTCTAATCGTACATGAAATAATTCAGTTTCAAGGAATAACTTTCAGATTAGAGAAAAAATCCCACAATCAAAAGAGCGCCTGAATCTCATGTCCCACTTGAATGAATCCTGAAGAACCGACCAAAATAAGAAAAGTGAAAGCTGAAACAGACGAAGGAAAACAAAAGTTGTGGAATCCCTCCGAGCATTCAGTCAAATCATGTCCAAGCATCCAATACTCATGCATAGTGCATACTAACAGTGTTATTTGAGCACCTTCCTGTCGTCGATATTTAGGACTCCTTTGTTCAAAATATTAAGTTTACTAAAAACCAAAGTTTTCAGACAATATCTCTAAATAAAAATCCATCTTCTATTATTATTTTTATGTTAGAAGATTAAAAGGAGCCACCATGTTCGCTGTCAAGAGATGGTGGCTCTCAAGAGAAAGAAATTCTCACGTTAATCAGAAAAAAAAGAGAAGATATCGACTGTTGGATCTTATGAAGATTTAATGGTCTAGATGAAAAAGCGAATAGTCCATATTTGACTCTAATTAACAAATATTCAAAATTTAAAATATAAATATAAATTCAGATTAATAGAACAGGAAAGAAAATCGGATCCCTCCACCACCCGGATCTGCCTCTTTTAACATTGGGCTCCGTGCTATTAGTCCATATCTAACTCCAATGAACAAATATTTAAAATTACTAATAAAAATTTAAATTCGGATTAATAAAATAGGAAAGACTCTAATCCCTCCACCCACCCGGATCTGCCTCAATATTAGGCTCCATGGTCTTAATTAATTCTCCTTTTGTTAAGGAGACAATTTTTGTTATACACTAATGTTGCATCACACATATGAGTCCACGTCTGACTCAAATTAATAAATAGTAATTTGGCTTAATTAAAATAGGAAAGAAACCAAATACCACACAAATGAGTATTGGTTAGGGAGATAAAAATTTTATAAATTACTTTTGAATCACACAAATGAGACCATGTCTGATGAGCAAAGGCAACTAGGCTGGAGGAAATATTGTGGCATGGTGAGGACACTTGATTAGATACAAACCAATGAGGTTTGCCATTGAGAAAACCACATCGAGCAACTGAATCGAAAGAAAGAGATTATAGTCACTACTTTTAGGTCAATTTTTTGGGTGTGCATGTGAACTTCATATTTCTACCCAGGAGATTAAATCATTTTTCATCCTTTCCAATAATCCAGCCTCCATACATCCTGAATTGTAGGTGTGAGTAGTAGAGTGCGCTATGGAAAAGGATCGTTTAGCATGATAAGTGACAAAATCAAGTTGTAAGATCCCTTGCATCACCACTACATGTAATAATAAGTCAAGAATATAATTATATTTTTAATATATAAAAGACCACTCAATATAGTCTATGTAACATAACACAATCACATATGGAAACAATTCGCTGTGTATGCTAGCTCCTAAAAAGTTGTGGTCAAGGGACTGGAATACACATTATGCCTCCTACTTTCTTGGGTGTTATCGTAGGGAAGCCAGACCATTCACTCACTCACATGGACAACGAATGTGGCACGAAGGTACTGGGAAAGCGCAAACCAGGACCATGGGCCTTGGTGCCCATGCGGATCAAAGAATAAAAATGAGCTTTGGATAGAAAGCATCAACACTCCACATTATGCCCTCCTATTTTCTGATCATACCAACACACATGCCAAAGTTTCTTCCAAATTAACTACGAATATTATTTATTATACTTTATTTGATTAAATGATGGTGATTTATTCACATCTTCTTCAATTGTTGTAATTTATCGCACTGTCTCCTTTTAATATTCAAATTCTGAGTTTAGGTTATGTTCTATAGAGGATCATTTCTTGAATCATATAGTGGGAGATGAGTATTCTCAATGAAATTTAATTGAGGCGTTGCGGCAGACTATAAACTACAATTGCAACACTAACAATACAAATTTAAACACTAAAAACCATGGAGGGAAGATATGATGCAATTATTATATAAACTAAGCATTTTCTGTGAAATTTTATTTCACTTGACATGAAGATAAAATCAAGAAGAGTTCAATCCGCATTTCAACAATTATGTGTTTAATTTAGTCAAACTTAAATTTCAACATCAAGCACATGTACTCAAGATGTTTGACTATACATGGATTGGACTTTCGAATCAAAGAACATGAAACAATATGAACTATTGTATATGGGGGTGGTTGCAATATTGCGACAACAATAGTATCCTAGGATCTATGATATGCAAATAATAATATGATATAAATGCGACTATTTGGTTCAAAAAAATAACATTTGTATATATAATTTATTTTCATATACATTCATAAAGATTGAAATCATACATATTAACAAAATTTAAATTTCTAGCCGCGCAATTTGCGACGGCCACCTTTTAGTTATTATAAATAAAAGAGTTACACATTATGTTAGTCGGTTTTATGGTGAATCTAACATATTACTTTTATTTTCTCAATGTTTATGAACTTTTTGCTACCAATGGTCAAAGTTGAGAGAGTTTGATTTTAACCACAAACCCAGAATCTCTTATATTTCTGAACAAAAGGGAGTGATCTAAAAGGTCCTCTTGTCTCGATGTATATCAGCAGTAGTATTAGTATCAATCTTTGAGTCCAATTATTTTCCTTATAAAAATCATGTCTTCTTATCTCACGTTTAATCTGGACTTTGCATGGAACGTTTAAGCTGCACCTTGGATTCATTGACCTTTCTTATTGTCAAGCGCGCTGAAAAGTTATGCATCGTTATGTTACGAAGTCGGCTTAAGGTAAAGTAATTTTTCACTCCCTTCGTTAGTTGGTGCTTCAGTGCTAACCATTTAGGATCCCTTTGGATCGAAGGAATGACATTGGAAATTCAAGGGTAGGGTTTGTAAAGATATTTTTCCTACATGATCATTTGGTTCACATGAAAAAAAAGGTAGATAATAGGACTTAGGAGATGTTTTGGAACTACAGTGTTTATTAACCAATTGACATTTATACCATTGGGCTGGCCCACTTGTTCATAGTGCTTTATGTGTGGCACAAATAGGGAGATTGTCTTTATATCATCAGACATCAAGTAGCAAAACTTTTTTTTTTGAGATCACTCCTTTCGTCGGTGCTTCAGTAGTAACCACTCAGGTAGTGTTTAGTTGGTTGAATAATGTTGGATTGGACTTGAGAGATTTTTTTAGGAATTGCACTGTTTATAATTTACATATATATGTGCCATTGGGCTGGCCCACTTGTTCATCATGCTTTTTGCGCGGCCCAACTAGGGGTAATAGTCTGGACTAGGGGAAAGTTTATTTTCCCACCGGCGGGATATATGTCTTCCTACCCTGAAATCGTGAAAAAAAGTATTATCTAGAAGTTTTAAAAAATTATGAAACTTGTTATATGTATAGTTGATGATTGGAAACATGAACACAGATGCAGGTATGCCCAAATTCAACTACACGTATGCCCAAACGAAGGTCGAGTATTTTTTTCTTTATACAAAAGGTCAACGCCGTAGCTGGAGATAGAGTATTTTCTAGAAGAAACTATGCAAACAATGGCCACATAAATATCAATATACACAGCGATATTCTATGGGTAAAAGCTCAAATTTTAATATATTTTGTGCAACGAGAGATAAAACTGTTGTTAATACTTTTCCCCCTAGCTTTGTTACTGTGTCCTATAGATGAAACACACATTTTTTTCTGTGTGCTACAAAAAGAGTTGGACATATGTAAGGAAAAGATAAAGAGAGACCTTGAAATGCAACTAAACAGGAAGCAATGAGAAAACCCCGATTTTTGCAAGTGTAGCTTAACCGCAAAGGAAGAAACTGTTAGTATTTTATGCCAATAAATACTGAATCCGGTATGACTTACCGGTGGCATTATCTGTATTATACTGGACATGATCTCCAAATAGTCAAATATCATATAGAACTACTCTACTGCTATATCATGGTACCACTAGTAGACCATTTGGTTTTTGTGTAATTAGTGACATCATAAGGAACCAGCTAGATCGTGCATGTTGCAAGCTCAGATCCGTAGGATATTCCGGTCGACATATCCTGCAAGGACATACTAATATTTTCCTTTTACACTGGTACACGTATGAACAATACATATTGTATACAAGTGTGTGAGACCACTTGTTTCCTCTCAAATAAAATTACGTTTGAATTTACAAGTCGCGTGTCATGTATGCAAGTAGTGTTTGTCGAAGAGAAAAAAGAAGTAATGTTTGTAGAGGGGAGAAGAAGCTAAGAGGTGGTATGCAAGTAGTGCCTTATACAATACTCCAGCCTGGGGATTGACCTGCGGTTGCCCCGTCCAATCACCTGCTCTAATTTGTTTAGAGTTTACAATTGCAACCTGGTGATTAAATTATGTCTTGCAGCAGTGCAGGTGCTGGATTCTCTCTAGTTAATCCTGATCTTGAACTTTCCATGGTTGCCAAAGTCAGAACTCTACTAGGTTTATGTATGGATGATGTCTTGCAAATAAATATGGGCATGGCGTAGCAACAGGGTTAAAGATGCGCATACGAGGACGCATCCTGGATAGGTTCCATCTCAGGAAGTTAACTGTGAGCTTATTATGGCCGGCCACACACAGCATTCGGCAATTTGTTCCATTCTGCATTTGGCAATTGGTTTCAGTTGGAGTTTATCTTATTCGTCTACTAGGATTTGATATTGCTCGAACTTTTCAATGAAAAGCCGAGAGAGGAAACCAGAACTGCTCGATCTTCGGTTAAGAAAAAAACAGCTCTAGATGCGACGACAAAAGAGGAAAGTAGGTAGAACTGCTCTGCCTTTCCATTTCTTGGATGGGCAGACAAGCTAAGCTTTTGGTGTCCCTTGATCGTTTCCAATAATTGGGAACTGGCTGTTTGATTAGATGATCAACAGCCAAGATCCGAATGCAAACTTTGTCAGAAACTTCCTGAGTACGTGTGGAACTCCGCTTGCATTTGCAGTGCACTTCAGTCAGGTTTGTGCTGCAGTAGTTACAATCACAGAGCATTTCCTTTTCTTGTACACGTCTCTATCAAGCTTTTAGCTACTTCTCAGAGTGAAAGAGATGGCTTCAGCTAGTCTCACAAGGTGGAACTTGCTTAATGGTATTTGCTAGCTAGTTAATGTTCTCTTCTAAACAATCCAAAGTGTTGACCTACATACATCGAGCGAGTTTTGAATTCATCACCAGATTTCATCCTAACATATACATAGGCATAGTATTATGCAGTATCAGTGATCTGACGAAATGCTTGAAAGAGTTGTGCAAGACAGGTGGAATTTGATTTGGGTTCCTCGCTCCTTGATTGAAAAACAAGATTAGGTAGCGCAAATTTTTTATAATGACACCTAGGTTACATAGATCATAGCAGTTTGGGAAGGTACTATGTGGAGCCATGGACATACGACGTGTAAGACAGGACAGAGGAAGTCACGACACGTCATGCGCCGGCCCAATCTAGTCACCCTGATGTCCCAGTGATATTTTATTGGTGGAAAAAAAGTCAACTTGGTTCGCAGAGGCAAGGAAAGGAAGAGATAGATCCTGGTCAACTCCATAAACAAAGCCTATTAGCCCAATGTCAACGCGTCCCCGTTGCATTGCTTCCCTGTCGCCGCCCATTTCTTTCTGAGAAGATGCCCCCACTCCAATGCGCATCGAGATCCTTGGCCGTCGACACTCCGCCGCCTACCTTTCCTCCCTATCGCCACCATGGGCAACCGCGCGGCGAGGCTGGCGACGCCGTGCTTCGCCGTGGGCGACGGTGACCGTGGTCACCACCACCAGTTCGTCGACGGCGTGGCGGCGGACGCGCACCAGAACGGGGCGGGCGACGACGGCAGCGGCGTCGCGCACACCATCAGCTTCGACGGCCGCGACGTCCTTCTCCGCGGCGTCTTGCTGCCGTCGAACCAGTTCACGGTGGGATCCGGCGGCGGCGGCTCGCTTCTGAGCAACGACCAGGTGTCCTTGTCAGGGTCGTCGTCGTTCAGCAGCTCCAACTCCTTCTCTTTCCGCACGCTCCAGCCAGGCCAGTACTCGGGCCCGCTCGATTCGCCGTCCACCTCCACCTCCGGCATGTCCGTCTCGCGCCAAGGGGCCGGCGGCGCACCGACGTGGACATCCTTCGCGACCTCGCCGACGCCAAGCACCGCCGCCAGTGCCAACAATCGGGTGGCAAGGGCCCGATCCTCGGCGGGCTCCGGCGAGCCGTGTCGTCCGTGCTCCGCGGCTGCGTGTCCCCTTCGGCCGGGCGGGACGTCCACGACGCCGGCGAGCCTTTCGCCGCAAAGGCGGTGGCGACAAACGGCGCCGGGGACAACAATGCTCCGATGAATAAGAATAATAACGGTCCGATGAGCAGCCCCGGGGAAGCGGCGGCGGCGCAGGAGAAGGTGCAGTGGGCCCGGGGAAGGCCGGCGAGGACCGGGTCCACGTGGTGGTCTCGGAGGAGCACGGGTGGATGTTCGTCGGGATCTACGACGGATTCAACGGCCCCGACGCCACCGACTACCTCCTCGCCCACCTCTACCACGCCGTCTGCCAAGAGCTCACCTCCATCCTTCCCGAGGACGACGGCGACCACGACGAGGTGCTGGAGGCGCTGGCGCGCGCGCTCCAGGCCACCGAGGCGGGCTACTTCGCCGAGGCCGAGGCGCGCGCCGGCGAGTGCCCGGAGCTCGCCATGATGGGCTCCTGCGTGCTCGTCGTGCTCATGAAGGGCGCCGACGTGTACGTCATGAACGTTGGGGACAGCCGCGCCGTGCTCGCGCAGCAGGCCGAGCCAGACCTCTCCAAAGTCGTCGTCAGGGACGGCGGCGACGTTAGGACGGAGGAGATCGTCCGGCGGTTCGACGCCTGCGACATGGGCGACCTCGGCGCGCTGCAGCTCACCATGGACCACAGCACCAGCGTGTACCAGGTCTCAACTTTGAACAAGTCTCCATTATTTCATCTACATTAATCAATGCCTCGCTTTCTCAATCATCAATATACATGGATTGTGAATTTCAAATTTGGACCGTGAATTTAGCAAAAAATTTCGATCGAACGTGTTTTCAGGAGGTTCGGAGGATACAGAGCGAGCACCTGGACGACCCAGCCTGCATTGTGCACGACAGGGTGAAGGGTTCTCTCAAGGTGACGCGGGCGTTCGGAGCCGGCTACCTGAAAGATCCCCGGTGGAACAAGGCCCTGCTGGAGGTGTTCCGGGTGGACTACGTCGGGGCCTCGCCGTACATCAGCTGCCGTCCCCACCTCTGGTACCACCAGCTCGGCTCCCGGGACAAGTTCATGATCCTCTCGTCCGACGGCCTCTACGAGTACTTCACCAACGAGGAGGTCGTCTTGCAGGTGCACAACTACACCGCCAGCTACCCCGGCGAAGACCCCGCCAAGTACCTCAGCCACGAGATCCTATGTCGCGCCGCTAACCGAGCCGGTAAGCTTTTACCTAGCTAGCGATGATGTTACAACTAATTGTTTCGGAATTCAAACCAAACGCGACAGAAGATTAATTTTTTGTTGGCAATTGTAGGAATGGAGGTCCATGAGTTGCTAGAAGTTCAACAAGGGGACCGACGGCGATACCATGATGACGTCTCGATCATCATCATCTCGCTCGAGGGAAAGATATGGAGATCATAGATAGGGTTTCATTTCTCAGACTAGTGTAGATGTTTGATCATCATATTCTTTTAGTGGTAGGAAACATTTTTTATATCATGTATGGTGTACTATAAACTATTGTAAAAAAGGATTAATTCCCTATTAAGGACCATAGTACACGATGCAAAATTTTCCCCTTGTGATCAAGGCAGTGACAAGCACAATTTTGATAGAAGTTTTCTCTCTTTGATTGGAGTTTAATTACACAAACTTTAGATGCATCTATAACACATGAAGTTGAACAGTGCATATAGTGCACATCAACGAGGACTATAAATCACCATTGTGCTAATTGTTTTGATCCTTTTTCTTTTATTACTTCTCTCATGCCCTGTACATGCATGTGTGCAATTTATACATGTTTTTGTTCCACATGCTAAATCGACGATTGTTGGCGGGTATATAATGAGCTAGTGCTCAAGGATTTTCCGGTAAAGGGACATGTGCAACTGGCTCAACAAAGAACTTGGTGGCTGTGTGTGTAAGGGGGCACACGACCCCATCTCGCTCTAGAGAGTGAGAGGATGAGCCAAGGTGGAGGACTGAATGCTCGTATGCCGGGCTAGGGTGGAATGGACTTGTTGATGGTACCATAAGAGTTATGAAGATGCCAACACACATGTGACTTTGATATCCAAGTCTCTAGAATCGACGTATGTCAACTAAATGTTATGTCCTTTATAGTTTCTTAAGAAATTGAGCTATCTTTAGGATTAAGATTCATTGTGTACAATATGAGCCATGTCCTTGGCAAAACACAAAAAAGTAGTGTTGAAATAGATATAGCCATGTCCCTGTTGGCTTTTGGCCCGAACTTTGCAACTAGGTGGCTACTCTTTTACTTTTTTAGTTCATATTTAAAATCATGAGGAGAATACCTACTAATCACGTTAGACTCCAGGTTGACTTTCTTTTGTTGGATTAGGTTGGCTTTACTTGAACACCAGAGCTCATGTTGATTTTTCAGGTGAAAAGAAAAAAGTTTGTGAAACTGGACTTATTTGTGGGCTTGGGCTTTGGCCTACCAAGCAGACAAGCCTGACGGCCCAATGAAAAGCAGCGCACGAGGTAAACGAGACGGTCGGGACCCACTAATCTCGGACCACGACAGACAGACACTGCCACTACTGTCTTCGCCGTCAGATCCCGCCTCCGCACCGTACCGCCCGCTCCATGCCGCCGCCGCCATCTTCCTCCTCCTACGCGTCGGCCCCGGCCGTCCACCACCTGCGCCTCTGGTGGCGCCGCCGCGGTCGGGTTGGCGCCGTCGGGGCGACCTTCTTTGCGGCTTTCCTCGCCGCCGCGCTGCTCCTCACGCTCTCCTACTACGCGTCCGCGCCAACCGCAACTTCCTCCTCCTCATCCTCCGGCCGCAGCCCCGCCCTCGTCGGGCTCACCCTCGTCCGCGGCGCCGAGGAGAAGGGCGCGCGTGAGTTCCCACTCCCAAATTGTCCTGCAGCTTTTCAAAATTTCAACCGCTGACTTCTCTGGCTTCAGCCACTCACCATTCCACTCCACTCGCCAATCAAACACTCTTCTAGTTTTCTATTACTAGCTAGTTGTATATATTTAATCAAGATTTATAATTTCAGAGTTTGAGCGGAATCTTTTGCTGTGATTCTTGCAGTGTGCTTGGATGGGAGCGCTCCAGGGTATCATCTGCAGAGAGGGTCCGGGGTGGATCACGGAGCTGGCTCATCCACTTGGAGGTAGGTGATCGCTCCGGTCCACTTACCATGTAAACGCAAGCTCGTATCATCATTTTGTTTTTGACAATGTGTGCATTGTGAACTGGAAAAATCAGGTATTGAAATGAAATGTGTACAAGTAAGAGTTGTCTGTCACTGAAGTTGTTTCTTGATGGCAGGCACTACTTGACGATTTCCTTCTTGTTCAAGTGAAAGACTCCTTTATTTTGCAATCCCTGTAATTTGGTGCATACGATGCATAATAAACTGATTGACTTCAGTAAAAAAATGCCCATTTTCATTTGTAGCGAAACACAATGTATGGGAAGCTATAAACTGTTTTATTGTTAGTATCTTCTGCTTCCTGAATTCTCTATGCTTTGTGACCTGTAGGGTGGAGGTTGGTGTCGTAATCTGAGGTCATGTGCCTCCCGTCAGAAATCAATGTTGGGTTCATCCCGCTACATGGAACGCCATGTTGAGTTTGCAGGGATCTTGAGCGATGATAAATCTCAAAATCCAGGTACTGTAAATTTATGTGGGGCGTTTCTTCACTTTTCTGATGTGTTTCTGTATCTAAACTTCCGCATTGTGCCCCTTAGTATATTCAGTGGCTGTGCTGCAGCAAAGTTAATCAATCAGTAGTATCTTCACTTTCACCCATTGAGTCCAAATTAATTTGCTACAAATTGTTAAGTTGATCTGCCACTTATTAACCAGATGAATCATATTTCACTTCATTGTGATTCAGAACATATTCACTAAATGTTTCATATTATGAAATTTAGTTCACACCAAGAATCATCTCATCTTCAATGCCAGGCACATCTATATTGTTTTCCTGCTTTGAACCCTGTATAGTCCTTACTGCAAACCGTAAGTTCCTGCTTAAAAAGTTAAACAATCATATATGTATCATGTTACAGTAATAATTTGAAATTCTCAATACATCTGGGGTTTTCATTCAGCGGGTCTGTTAATGTGCAGATTTTTGCAACTGGAATAAAGTGAAGATAAGGTATTGTGATGGGGCATCATTCTCTGGGAATGTCAAAGATGAGCTGAAGGTGTGGTTTGGCTATTTCCCAACAGATTCTGTATTGTAGTTGATGAATATTCAGTATTTTATTCTATGAATCTTTGTAGAATGGCACAAGATTCTTTTTTAGAGGCCAGCGTATCTGGGAAGCAGTTATGAATGAGCTTCTGTTGAAGGGACTCGGACAAGCTAAACAGGTCATTCCCTTGCATGCCAAAAAAAGTCTATTTCTTTATTTTTAAAAAGAAAACGTAATGGTTACCCAAATGAGTGAACCAACGAGCCATCACGAGAAGGAAATAATGCGTTTTTTTTTTTCATCGGATGAAGCTATGGACATTACTCCCGAAGGAAGCAGTTTGTGGTTGTAATAGGTTCTTATAATGTAATGGGGACCTGCCACATATAGCACAATAGTAGTAGTTTCATTTACATTTTTGTTCAACTTAGGGGTCTCTTTATTTTTTCTATGAGCTTCTATAGGACTTTTCATGGCTTGTGCATATGGTTGTTTCTTACCGTGTGATACGCTGTACTCGTAGTATATCCATCTGCAGTTCTGCACTTGCATTTCAGTTGTTGGTTATTGTTTGGTAGCTGATTGTATCAATATCATACTTTCGGTTTTGGTGGTTTTCCCACATATAACAACTTGACTGTATACTAATGGTGTGATGCTGATATTCTGTTTCCAGCTTACAGGCTTTTTTGACTGGATGTTCTGCTGGTGGGCTAGCCACATACATTCACTGTGATGCTTTCCGTGCGCTACTACCACAGGATTCTAGGGTTAAATGCCTTTCAGATGGTGGTTTTTTCCTTGATGTGTATGTTTCCCCATTGCCTCCCATTGTTTTGTCACATGTGCTCTGTGGTTTATTTCTTCATGTGCATGTATGAAATTACTCTACATCCGTGATAGTCTGAAACACACTGATCAGATTTTTATTATGCTAATATTCTGGAATATAGATACCAATGCTAATATACTCAAGGAACTGACACTGTTTCATAAAATATACGAATGGATTTTCATGCATCAGAAAACTGATTGATTAACAGTAAAAATACAGAAAAGAAACTTGGGTCTGAAATACATGCCTGTGTCTCCATAGTCCATTCAAAACATCTCTTAGTCTAATTTTAAGTTTTAATATTCAAAATCGTGTGAATGTATGAAACCTTAATGCATATACTATCAGAAAGCACATTAGTATCCTTGAAATCTCGCTGCCAGTCAGGAATGGAATGAGAAGCCATCTCCAATATTTAAAAACAAACATTTAGATTCTGAAAATGGCTGTTCTATCCTCTGTTTCTATTTAATTCATTCAGCTTCTTCTTCAATTACAGCGAAGATATTTCCAGGAAAAGGACCATCAGATCTTTCTACAATGATGTTGTCCTTCTTCAGGTTTATTTTCCTTACAATGATTCTGCCCCATCCAATACTCTCTGTTCCGGGCATTCATATGTTCTTTTCTGAATGCTTTGTTTCAGGATTTGCGCCAAAGATTTCTGGATTGTGACTCAAACTTGCAGCCTGGTCAGGTTATTTGCTCAAATCCCAGCACTGTGATTACATTTTGGTACTCTGAAGTTCATCCTTCTCATATTCCCTCTTAAACTTTTTTTTCCAGTGCTTCTTTCCACGTGAAGTTGTGAAAAACATTGTTACCCCAGTATTTGTTCTTAATCCAGCATATGATGCTTGGCAGGTATCCTTATCCATCAGGCATGTTCTATTCTATTCCTATGTGAAACATATAAATACCGACACAAACCTTCCTTTCCAGGTACAACATGTTTTGGCTCCGCAATCATCTGACCCTGAACATTCATGGCTAGACTGCAGACTGGATATTAGCAAGTGCAGTCCTAACCAACTTGAAATTCTTCAAGGTTGACTCACTACGCATGTTACCAATTTTTGTTAGCCTGTCTAGTTTTCTGGATTCATTCTTTTCCATGTCTAATTCAAAACTTTGCAGGTTTCAGGAAAGAAATGCATGACGCTATAAGTGAGCTTAAGCAGAAAAGAGACTGGGGCCTGTATATCAACTCCTGCTTTGTCCATTGTCAGTCGCTCAACTCCTTCACTTGGCACTCTCCATCCTCTCCACGAGTCAATAATAAGGTAACAATTGTATCCCACAGGACCAGAAAAGTGACTGGCCTTTGCATAACTGTGTGACTATCAACCAATTCAGTGTTTCCTAATATATTAATCAGGGGGTATACATAATCTTTGATGGGGACTCTTGATGTATGGGAAATATAAAACTGTGTCTCCCAGCGACGAAACCTAACCCCAGAGAATGCTGTTACAGGATGTCTCCCTCCACCAGTTTTATTAGTTTTATGACGTAGTAACAGTATATGATTAAAAAAAATCATTCACCTTTGAAATTGAAGATAATAGTTGCCTTGCAAATTTTTGTCTTATATAAACAACAATATGCTAACATTCCGATCTTAATATTTTCTGGCTATAGAGCATCGCAGAGGCAGTTGGAGACTGGTTCTTTGACAGGAGAGAGGTGAAGGAAATAGATTGTGAATATCCCTGCAACCCCACTTGCCACAACTTGGTTTTTACTAAGCCTTTCAAAGGATGACATCTTTTGTTTCCTTCAATGTGGTTGCAGTTTGTAAGGGGAAAATCCATTCTATTTTCCCCAACCAACTTGTGTAAAGGTACCATGTAAATGAGATTTGACTTTTATACATAGATATGTAAAGTTATGAAAATTATCTGATGGCATTTGCCAGTACTGAGCATTCTGTATTGCTGTAGCGTGATGCTACTGCTACAAGTGTATTTTCAATAAATTAGGCGCAGTAGTTTAACAATGACTTCCGAAATGCATACACATTCTGAAACGCTTTGGTTACATGATGGCAAAGTTTCGCATGCGAATCTACAGATGCGTGGTGAAAGCATAACACAGGCACATATACGAGTCTTGAGGCCAGCATTCAAAGAATGGGAACAATATAATTCCTGGTCTACGGAGTACAAGTAATGACATGAGTATTAGCAAATACGTAGCAATTTAAACACGGCATCAGTAGTGAGGAGATGAGAAAGTGAGTTTTATGGCCTGATTCTCGTAAATAAACGCAAGGTACTGGGCCATAATACGGTGAGTGGTCAGGTTGAACCGGTGGAGCGTGCAGATGGATAGGCATCAGCATCACTGTCCCATAGTAAGGTGCAGCGCACCCAGAACAGTGGCCCTTCTCTATCAGAAAAGAGGACGGGAAACAGTGGCCTTGTTCCCCCAATCCTAATGCACTGTCCGTACGTGACCCAGAACTGTTCGCATCAGAGAATTCTGTGTTTACGTTGAGGCTACTAGACATTTAGCATTAGCACTGGAGGGAGCATGACGGTATGGGCTGTACGGTTAAAGAGATGATGCAAAGAGTAGGAAATGAATGCAGGATAGTAAAAGAGATTGAAAAATGGGGAAAGTCAAGCGATTGAAACCTAAAATGATGACGACCTCGAGGTGGGCAAATCGACACCTCCTGCTTGATGGTCTCCTGATTAGGTCAGTCTGAAGTAGCGCCGCAGCGCTTGGACCCGGCGATGGGTCATACATTAGCGCTGCGCCTGCGCGTCATGGTTTTCTTTATTTCCGGGGAGCTGACGATCCCTGGAAAAACAAAAGGAGGATCATCGTCAGCTGACGAGGTGCCATCAATCAATCGTGCGCAGATATTTTCTTCAGATGATTGTACACGGCGATTACGTGTTTTTTTGTTTTTTTTTAAAATTACAAAACGACGTCTGTTCATGGAAACGAACAAATATCTACCACCTCGCGCTCCAACACTTGGTCAATCACGTGACGTGGAAACGTGCATTCACGGGTCAAACAAGACTAGTCTACTCGACCCACCAGCCAAGCCTGAAGCCCCTCCTCTCTAGCTATAAGCTAGTTGCTCCCTTAAAACTCTGCATCTGAACAGAGAATTTTGTATTAGCACAAGTTGACAACTCCACCAACGTCGCGGTCGCCCAGAGCAGGGTCTACACGGCAGCCCGGCTTTGCCACTCCGCCGTGCTCCTTCCACCTGCCCATACCCGGTCCATGCCTCAATCACACCGTGTGACCTATTTCTAGTTTTTTGTTTGACACTGCGCCATCTCGCAATGAAAAATCCATTAATAATCAATCAACATGCGTGTGTGTACATCTCACAAGATCACCGGGCATTGTACATTGTACCAACCCCACCAGCATCGAGCTGCAATGCAACTGGCAACTGTAGGGAGTGGATCTGATGCCCACTGCATCATCGCCATCGAGCCGTCGCTAGCAGCACTCGTACCAGGTCTGCGACGGCCGGACCGGACGGACGGCCGTGGCCAAGGCGCCGGTACATTGTCATCGAGGCAGCATTCATGGACCACCGTACCAGTACACGGACAGACCGGGTCATTAAGGCAGGACCAAAAGCACGGGACGGGGAAGGAGAGAAGAGGAGATGAGGCAGATCGGCAGAGCTCACATGCCACGGCAGGGCCGGCTTTAGACAGGCATGACCCAGTCGGCAGCAATCTTCACACAATTCACCACTGATATTCTGATGAATGGATGGGCAAATAACCATATGCCCGATCGAGGAATCTCTATAACCGGGGTGGGCAATGGCAATTCTACTACTAGCATACTAGCACAGACAGGAGAATCCTGGCAAAGCCGAAAAAATGGGGGAGGCAGAAGAGGACAGACATCATAAGAGTGGAAGGCTACTTATTTAGCTCCAATCTTCTAATCTACTATATATAATATATATATAACTTTCTTCTTGGATCGCCCTGAAAGCTCCCGCGCATCCATGCTTGTTGGATCGCCACATCTTCTCTTGGAGCGGCATGGCGCGTGCCGGCATTGTACCCGCTTCGCAGTCACAGATCGTGCTCAGGCTTGTCCATGTCGCTGTCGACTGCCCGGCTGGATCCGAGGCCGAGCTTGGAGAGCGAGAGCGAGCCCATCGCCGACGACAGCCCCTTGAAGCTGCTGCTGCCCTCGCTGAGGTTGTGTGACCGCCGGGACCGCCGCCTCACGAGCTCTGGTCTCTCCGGATCACTGGCAGCGGCGCTGCTGATGCTGGTCCGTGCCACCAGCAGCCGCGAGATGCTGCCGCGGCAGAAGGGGCAGGCCGGCGACGGCAGCGTCAGGGTCGTGGGGTTGGGCTTGCTGTGGCAGCACAGCGCCAGCGTGCACGGCGCGCACATCTGGTGCCCGCAGTCCTGCACCTCGATGGTGCACGCCTGGTCGAAGCAGATGCAGCACAGCTCCGCGTCGCTCACCTGTCAACCGAACCATTCAGCATTACTCACTCGGGTCTCAAGCCACACACATTTAGTAGTAAGATAGAATGAACTGCCAAATACGCTGCTTCAATTCTAATCTGACAATTTATCACAAAAGAAAGCCTTTCAATACCTCAGAGGATGCATCGTCCACAATGTTGGCGTCGTCGTCGCAGTGCGAAGGTGATGGCAGCGAGTACTTGGTGCCGTTCAGGATCTTCTTCTCCCTCTCCTTGTTGGCTTCCATCAGGGCCGCTTCCAGGAGAGCCTTTGCCTCCGGATCGAGCTCGCTGATGAACTTGAGCGGGGAAGGCCACACCATGGGCTCTGCGGACGACGGGTTCAGCAAGGCTGCGCATGCTCCGTGGTTGCGTTTCAGTGCTACGGCATAGGGGATTCTCCTGCAGGGGCCAAATTGTTTGCTGTAAGCTTAAAGCAGCAAGAGTATGAGAAATTCAGCAACAACACATTACATGTATCAAAGTTTGAGACTAATAGAAGCAGGCCGAGGTGGGGATTTAGGAACATGGTTGGTGGGTGCACTTGTTAAACGACCACTCAAGTCCAACTACTTGAGGACAGAGGACTACTAGGACATGCTAACCACTTAAAAACCGCACCTAAAATCTTGCTCATGCGTGTGCCAACCAACAACTAAATTTAGGTAAACAGCTAAAACAACAATGTCCCCATGTTTCAGGCACACCGAATCGGGAAACAGCATACTAGATGGGATCGTGTCCTTACCCTGCTGAATCTCTTTGGAGACGATCAGCGCCCCAGGCGAGCAGTTTCCGGATGCAATCCAGGTTCCCGCTGCGAGCCGCCAAATGCAACGATGTGCTACCAGGGAAGCTGCAGCATCAAACACATGGGTCAGCACTTGCAATTCAACTGATGAAGAGAAGCACAATTGAGCTGAATCTCATTCCCTAATTAACTAATGGTGTGCCGGCAAGTTCAGAAATATTACCCGTACGAGCCGGTCAAAGCGGAAACAATGGCACCGTTCTCCAGCAACACTTGCACGGACCCAGGCCGGCCCTGCCTGGCGGCGAGATGCAGCGGCGTCGCGCCGTGGTCGTCCCTGACGTTAACAAATCGGGCATAACCCCTGCAATGCTTCCACAGAGGCAAGTGAGCGACATGTCGCGCCGGCAACCGGATTCAGACAAATTTCAAATGAGGAAACAAAGATCTCACCAAGAGTCTGCCACCGGCGTGGTCTGCGCTGCTGAGAGGATGGCCTTGATGCAGTCGACATGGCCGAAGTAGGACGCGTGGTGCAAGCATGTCCGTCCATGCACCGAATCGAACATCAAGATCTGATGGATGCACAGATCGAGCAAAAGAGTAATTACTAGCTGGTTTACTTTGCAAGAGGAACGGTGAAATTGCAAGTTTGCTCACATTGGCGCCGGCCTGAAGAAGCCTGAGCACGCAGTCGATCTTTCCGTGCATGGCTGCGAGCATCAGCGGAGTCTGAAGCACATGACAAGTAAGCAACAAATAAGGAACCAGATGGGATTTTCAAACGGCCAGTATATAGATCGTTGCCAGCTGCAAAATGAAGGGGGAAAAACATCATTTTGTTTGGATCCAGCACCTGCTTGTGCCGATTCACCGCGTCCGGCGGCACCCCGCGATCCAAGATCATGCACAGCACCTATAGAATCAGGGAAAGCAGCAACAGGAAGATGGTTAATTGAGACACCCGAGTGACCGGAGGGGATCGATGGAGGATGAGCTGGTACTACCTCGAGGCGTCCATTGGCGGCGGCGATGTGTAGGGCGGAGAGGCGGTCGTAGAGGGTGGCGCGGCGGGCGAGGGATGGGTCGGCGGCGAGGAGCGCGTCGAGGGCGTCGAGGTCCCCGAGCTGCGCCGCGCGGAAGTAGTCGTGCTCGTCGCCGGTGCGGGCGCAGCTGACGCCGTGGCCCATGGCGGCGGCAGCAGCTCCCTCTCCCGCCGCGGCGGCAGCTCCGGCCCGACTCCACCCGCCGCCGGCGAAGTGGGGGAGGTGGGTGTCGGGCGCCGAGGTGCGGAATGGGGGAAGAAAGGCCACTGCAATACGCCTTTTTATTAAGGCAACTGTCTCGCTCACTCTTTCTATCTTCTCAACAATCTATCTAAAAAAAAGGGCGCAAATTCGAAATATCTCCGAATTCTTAACTGCAGAATCAACCGAGTAAGCGCACCCGCTAATTGACGCTCCGTTCACTCACAGCCGTCCGATATTGTTGCTCACTCTTTTTTTCTCATCTGTAATTTTGAAAAGCTCATTGGTTTTTGATACATTTTCTAGTCATTTCTCAATTTTTTTTCTTTTCGCAGAATATTCTCTTGTCTTTCGGTGACATGCTAGCACTTTGTTAGACCCGGTCCGGAAACACTGTTGCTCTAGGCCTACGATGTTCCTCCGTACTGTTGCTTTTTGCTCGAAAAAGGCAGGTTTGTACAGACCCTGTGTTTATCAGTCCTCTGTTTCAAATAATCTGTAATTTCGAAAAAGCACACGGAATTTGAAAAAGAAATAGCAAACTTTCGAATGTGTCCAAGGAAAGAAGGGAGTAAGGGACCCATGCGTGAAATTGTGTCGGTGCTAGTATTAGACAAGTTCCTTGCTTTCCCATAAAAACGGTGGTTGCAATTTCAATTTTGAAGCTCATGATGATGATGGATTGATGGTCTACGATTCTCCCAGATCCATTTTGGTATTGCTTACTGCTTTTCAGTATCTTACAAGCAATGCGGCCAAAAGGATGCGTTTTTTTTTGTTAGAAAATAATATTCGTGTCCCCTTTTGGGAGGGTCATTTTTCTTCACTCAATCACTGTGCTATGTTTCTAATAAAATATACTAATCTGGCACACGAACCATACAAATGTAGGATCTGTCATCAAATGTGACTGGTAAGCTACCAACCCAATATTTCCGAGGAATGTGCAACACGTTAGTTACCAACAAACCCAATCTTACCCAATAATGTGCAACACGTCTAAAGTTAAAAGGGAAAATTCCTTATTTACCGAAACTGTACCATTCTCATTTTAATTTTTTTTGATTCCCTTATTTACCATCGGATCAATTTGGCTAATAGAAAATTTTGCTCCCATCACTAAAATGTTCATATTACAGGAGAAAAAAAGGACCATGTTAGTACGTGCTTTATGTCAAAAGATAAAAAATTTGAGCTAAAAATTAAATGTAACTTTGAGGAAAAATATAAATTATCTCTTATTTTCATGGAAATTTTTGTGACATAAAGTACATTCTAAGACATATAAACTAATGTAGCATGAATATTGTAGCCTAAATTTTTGAAATATTTTGACATAAATTTTGCTAAACCGAGCGGAGTGGCGGATAAGGGATGCCAATTTCGATCCTATGATAAATAAGGGAATTAGAAAATTCCCACAAATAAAAATTATAATGTAAATCATTCAATAAAACACTATCTTTACCTCTTCACCTCCTTTTTGTGTTGCTGAATCGAAGATGGTTTGTGCTTTATTCGATTAGTTTTTCCGAATCAACAATGGTCCATATCACGGGAATAAATCTTGGCCGCTTTTTCGTTTTGTGAGTTTTGCATAATCTTCTGTTTCAATGACAAATGATTTGGATGCCAACATTGGTTGCCCGCATTTCCTGGTTGCAAAACATTGGATTGCGGCCTTGCACTAGGACCTTCTTATGGTGACGCTTTGCACCATCTTTACACGCAATGTAACTAGCCATGAAAGGAGCAGCTGAAACTTCCCTACAAAAATTAGGTGCCTCGGAGTGACGATGTTAGGGTCATTTTGCTTTGTGCTTAGAGCCATCTTTTGGGGTAGGATAAGCATGCTCTATTTTTCTTTTCCTTTTGAAAGAGGGAAAATGATGACCACTAATTTGATAAAATTCTAGTGTATGTTAGTCATCAAGCGGAAGACACCGAACTCGTTTCCCAAGTTAACCAAAACACATACCGGTATTCAAATAACCAACATTTAGTAATTTGCGGAATGTGCGTAGAAAGGCAACACAAAGCAATTCGGCGCACACGTGGGGTGGGGGGGACCCCTCCCATCGCTCGACCAACATAACCACAAACATCGTCGACCGCAATCCACCGCCCTGTGTCCATCATCCATCATTCACACACCTCCGGCACCGCCGGCAACTACTGAACATTTGATGCCGCGTCGGCGCTAAAGTCTATAGGTTTGACGCCCTCATCGCCGAGCATAACCTACGTCTTCGATGACGCCACCATAGCCACGCCATGCCATCACCCCGGAATCCTAATTCTAGCCATCAGATTGAAAGACCATCCCAACCCCGATAATCCTAAAACCCTAAACCCCTCATCCACCTCCATCATCGATCGGTCCCCGGCCACCGGCTCATTCCTCCTTTCTTTCTTATCGAGTCACCGGGTTGGGCCATCTTGATTTTGTTGGTAGACCGGGCACGATAAGGTTTCCCAAAAAAAAGGTTAATTGCAAAAACTACCCTATATCTCACATTGAGTTTGAGATTCCCACCCATAAGTCTTTTTTTTTGCAAATTACACCCACCCACCAAATTTTGTTGCAAAAACCACCCCAATATGCACATGCTTAATCAATTTCATGTGTTTTGACTGATATAAATTCAAAATAAGTATATAAGTTAATTAGGTTTAACACTTTTTAAGTTTTGAATGATTTTTTATAAAAAATATTTTTGAATGATTTATAATCGTCTTATTTTTCGTAAGTGTTTCTAGATCTCGGACTCTAGGAACACTCTAAATCTATTTCTTTATTTAAAAAATTATATCAACGTACGAAAATATTTTATTTTCAAAATATCATAAGATTAACACATACACCATCAACCATTCTAAATGAGCGAAAATGAGTTGTATAAATTCAACATGTGTGAATTGAGGTAGTTTTTATAACAAAATCAAGTGGGTGGATAGGTATTTGCAACAAAATAGCTTATGGGTGGGAATCTCAAACTCAGAATGAATTATGGGTGGTTTTCGCAATTATCCCAAAAAAAAGTATCTCGGTGTGATTGGTGAAAGTGAGGCCAAGGTGAGGGCTTTGGCGCATGGTGGAGCTATTGATGAGAGGAAGTTTCAGTGGGAGCTTGAACGGAGGGAGGGGACCCAAATTAAGCTGTAAACTAGCGTCGTGTCACTAGCTAGCTAGGCCATGCCATGGATGTGATCCTTGCTTATTTTTCGTCCGGTTGTGCTTTGTTTTTCTGCAGCACCGTCTCCGATATGCGACTAGTGCCTTGGAGACTGCGTACCACATTTTCTTTGCCGATAGCACGTACTACTCCGTAGTACTGTAGTACATCGTAACGTAAAGTAAAATGGCACGGAAGATCTTGCTCCCCTTCTGATCCGGCCAAAACGACGACTGATTTGCTAGCGGGGAGTTGATGCTTTGATCAATAGTAACGCCAGCTCTCTTGTGACCACAGTTGCCATTACCTTTTTTCCTTCCATTTTTTAGTTATTATTATTAGCTCTAGCTTTTTTTGATAATGGAAAGAATCCAGCCTCTACATCCAAAATGGATGTACACGGCCTAACAGTACATAGAGCTCTTAAGCTCCAAGGTTTAACACAGCGATTATTAGCTCTAGCTAGAGAACACATTGTGCTTACGCCCTGTAGTACTAACTGATGATCACACGTTATCAGCGATGAGATAATGTATTCATTCATCGTCGGCCATGTGTATTGTAGCTGGAGTCATGGGGGAGAAGTGCGCGTGGGCTCCACACGGGTGCATGAATGTCCAGTCAGTCAGTCTCTTTGGACGGATCGACGTTCAACACCACGGACTCGCGTGTCCTTGTCGATTTGGGTCCAACATTTCGCGTTGATTACTCACCCCTCATTCGGTACTAGCGTTTGTCTGGATGATGACACTGCTGCTTAGCATGGCCCAACGCGCGATGCTAGCTAAGTATATATAACCAGAAATTTGATGCCGCAACAATCATTGCAGAGGTGCTGTTTACAAAAATATATTTATATATGTTTGTGTTACTATCTATTTTCTTTAATTCCTCAACGAGAAAAAAAAAGTGTAGTTAATTTCCAGTCATGTGCAACGCAAGAACAGCACCGACAATTTAGTTCGGTAAGCAAACGCTCGAGTGGTTCATCCGGTATTAAAAAAAGTGTACACCGTTTTTTGAAAATACTAACTAATTTGCTCATGCGAGTTCACGGTGCTAATTATATTTGGTGACAACATAATTCTTCGCAACATTAGGTGATCTCAGAATCAGAAGCAGTGAGGGATCCCTTGCGATGCACACAAACAATGGGCAACGCAATTAGTTACACCGATCTCATTGAGTTCCTAGAGTAAAATTACAGAACGAATTAAAGAATGACAAGAGGTAGATGAGTGGTAATTTGTACTTATGTCGGTCTCTGTCGTTTTCCCTCATGACAGAGTTATACACGGCCGCAGTAGGATTTTATAGTTAGCAGGGGACTTTGTCTTCCCATGGACGCTAGATTAGAGTGCCGACGGAAACTAAATACTAGTATAGTACGACGGGATGCATCTACATGAGCAACAACGAGCGTGTGGGTATGTATATGTAACGGCCGACGTGTTTATGTTCAGTTTACGGTCGCGCTTGGAACAACGAAGTTTTTGTATTGTAGCGATTTGGTGTAACAAACCTAGCAGGCCAGGTGCGAGAACAATGCATTGGCCGTTATTATTCAGTGGTTTCTTAGTTACGCTTTCGCTTTCACATTTCTTACTAGAACGTGATGACCCTTGTTATTCTTTAGATCAACGCAAATGCCGCTTGCTGCCCTCGGTTGGCCTAGAACGTAATGTGAAACTGCAGAGCATTTTGAGCCAATCCGTGGACGGCGTTGTCGTGTACAGCGGTCGTCTTCTTTCTTAGGTCTCTCAGCCTGTCTCCAATGGGCTACTTAAATGGATACCCATATGCAAACTGGGTCAAAAATTACAAAAAGGAGTCTCCAACGGGCCACCCAAACGGAGGCCCCATTTTGAGCAGGCCACAGTAGCCCACCCACATTTGGAGCAGCACCTTCTCACACGATTGAGCCCCGTACACGAAAGAACGAATAGCATCAGCGAGAAACAAAGGCAGCGACGGTGCGGCAGCGACGGTGCGGCGACTGGCGAGGGCGAGGGTGACGGCGACGGCAGCGAGCGTTGACGGCGGCGAAGGCAGTGACAGCGACGGGAATTTCTCAGATAAGCTTTGCCCGCTATTTTTCCCTGCTTTTTGGCGGCGCGAGCAGGCAACAGGAGAAGTGGCGGCGGGCGCGCGCGTCAAGTGCAGATGCTACGGAGGCGAGGCATGTCCGACGGCTAGACCCAGCGCGGAGACCGGTTGCTGCTAGTCTGATTTCCATCAGTAGAGCAGGGTTGCTGCTAGACCGGTTGCTAATCAATAGAGTAGGGTTTGAATTAGTTTGTAGATCCCGGTTGCTATCTGGTTCGGTGCAGGGATATGAAATTTTGGAGTAGCCCCAAATTGTTTGGTTGGCCTTACTTAATTGGATGTGGTAGAAACTTAAAGAGTTAGGTTTGCCTGGTGTGCAATTGTTAACTAGGGATTTCTTGCTCATGAATGAATGAATATGTGCTTTATCTGCATATGCGGCTGTAGAAAGTCTATGGAAGTATGGCGCTTTCTTGCTTCTTCAGTAGAACTTTTACTTGGTTGTGACCCAGAATAAATTCGATTGTTAACCCTGCTTGTACCATGTCTTTTCTTTCTTTTGTGGTTCTCTTTTTGACTGTTTTGTAGACTTCTCAAAATGTTCCTTTGTGGTTATTATGTCAGACTAAAGTGAGAAAACATTGGATATCAGATTTTGTAGTATGATTTGAGTATACACGTTTAGAGCATCTGGAGATCAGAATCTCATTTTACGACACCACACTACCTTTTTTTTCTTTGAACTTGGTAATTGTAGTCCTCCTGCCTGCAACCAGACTGCACATGCTTCAAGCTCTTCATCCCTGTGCACTGATGCAGCAGCAGACCCACACCATGTTCTTCTATAGTACTCAAGTGACATGGCTGAACAAATATATATGCTTAAATCCTCAGCTACACAAACAAATATTTAGCTACAGATAAGATTCGTGGAAACAAAAGAAGAACACGAACCAGGCAGATCAACTGCGCGCGTCGCCGTGGAGAACGCCAACCCGCATCCACCAGGTCGTTGGGTCCGCCGTTTCTTCGTCCGCAGTTTCTCTGTTCGGCCTGGCGTCGATAAAGGAAGAGGCGGGAAAGCAGCTCCAAGCCTCCTACTTCTCGCGTCTCTTCCCGCGTCCACCACGCCAAAACATTTATTGGTCCCTCCGTTAGAGACAAAGTATTTGAAGCAGCACCCAAATGATGCAGCACCACCCAAACAGCCGTATGGGTCTTCAAAATGGGTATTGATTGTTGGAGACAGCCTCAACACTCCGCAAAAAGAGTCACTCTTTTTATTTATTTTTAGGGAGCTCCCGCCGATCAAGAAGGCCTCACAATATCCTCATCCAAGTGAATGCCGCCCAACCCATGGAGAAATGCTGCGCAGCCCATGGATCTCATGGGCCAAAAAGTTCTCCATGTAATCTGAATGCACCGTGCTTCTGCATTGTTGTTTTTTCTTTTTGAAATTTGGCCGGAGCTCTACCTTTCATTAATGAAGGAAAGGACAAAGGAGCAGCGCAGTTCACATCCTAAAGAGTAAAGATACAGGAACTAATTAAGGTAGGAAACACAAAATACAAATTGCCAAAGGCTACAACACCCAGTCGACATATACCCTGGTTACTGAAAGTGCAGATTAGATGAAGCAGAGCTATGTCCTTGGGTCATTCCACCCTGTACTATTTCCGTTTCCTTTTCTGGGTTTGTAACCTTGTTCCTTTTTTCCCTGCTTAATGAAAGGGCAGTGCTCCTGCCTATTTTTTCAAAAAAGATTAGATGAAGCAGCATGAAATATTTTGATTTCATCTAGGATGGACGCAGCAGGTACTGAGAGTTCTAGCACTAGATCAACAAACCCGTGTACGACATCCATGGAACGATGCATTCAGATTACAACACACAGCACACCTACATTCCCACCAGACCAGTTCATTCGTATGTAATGCAAGATTTAGCGTGTCATTCCAAAGCTAGTGTTGTTAGTACATATGGAAGATTGACATGTGTTGGGACGAACCATGCGCTCGTAGCACACAAGGAACAGTTGCGACTTGGAAGCACCATGCTGTGACGCCAAGAAGTACAAACCGAGAGCATTTCACAAACCAAAGAACGATGTGTATATGACACATCAAACTGTTTCATGAGGGCTGCAGTTCCAGAGTTCAGACAAATGCCACATATTCAGGCTTCCATGGATTCCTCATCTGAACAAGACACTTCACAAATGATTGTAGAATCCATAGGACCGTGTGTGACTCTGACGTTGCTGCACCAGTCGTAGCATCCGTCGATCTCTGCTTGTCGGCGCCGATAGACAATGTTACTAGGCCTCAGATGCCTTGAAGGCACAATAATCTTGTCGGCCTCGGCCTGGATCAGGTGATATACGAGTCACAATAATCCTCATTCTCAGGTCTGTTAACGATCCAACATCATTAGCGATATGCAATTTTTTTGAATGTCAACGGAGGGAGAGAATCCCCACCTGAGTTTTCCATTAAAATGGCAGCCAGAAGGCTTCTCAAGTGTTTGTTACAGCATACAGAGACAGGGCTTGAAAGAGAGCTATATAATTGAATAAAGAAGATTACACCAGGACCGGGAGATGTGAGCGTCGGATTTCGGCAAGCGGCAACGCCATAGCATGGCATCCTCCTTGCAGTTTTGGAGTAGGCGTGGCAGTGAACAAGCTTCTGAGCGAAATACAACTTCGTTACGGTGTTTCCAGATATGCCAGCAGCACAGATGAAGGAAGGTGTGATAGTGGCGCGCGGGGATGGCGCTTGGTCGCGGCAGCTCCCATAGGCGCTCAACCGTTGTCGCCTGTGTGTCGATGCCGATGGCATTCCAAAATGCGGCCGCCGTGTCACAGCGGAAGATATGCAATTTGACACGAACCTTGGTGGTAAATTTCATCCGGTCTTTCAATCTGCTATTCTGAGCTCAGCAGTGCCTACTAATCGCATATTTCCGTGTCGATGGTCTTGATAGCTTGGGCCTCAAACACGAGATAAACATGATTGTCTCGGAAGGAAGAAATCTAAGACACCAGACACAGTAAAGCTTGACGTCCGGTCCTTACCGTCGTGTTGTGTCTTTGCTACCTTGTCTGGGACCCGCTGCCGCTAGTAGCAACAGAGGACAGAGCAACGGCAGCAGCAGAGGTGTCCGGGACAGCAGCGACTCCTCGTCCATGGTGAGCACGGATGGTAATAAGGTGGTTGAATTCGGGCTTGGTGAGGAAGACGAGATGGGGTCGTCGGGGAAGTGGATGCTGCGTGGCAACTCTGGAAGTCGCCAAAGCAACGCCGGAGCGATGTCGAGCTTGGTGCAGGGGCCAATGACTGCAGTATTCAGAACACCTATCGTGTTCCTATCGTCTTACCATCTTGCAAGCATTGATAGATTAGCACTGTAATCTCAGCACTTATGAACTCGTGCAGCGTGAAATTGAGATCATCGCAGCACCGAAATTCCAAAAGACAAACCAGGCTCATCTAAGAGAACAGAAAACTTGTCAGTAATGCAAACGGGTTTAGCTCGAAAATAATGCACCAGATATAACTTTGGCTGAACACACCAGGTCGTTAGGTAAGGTCTCCACACAAGATTAAACAATCCAAAAAGTTTCCAGGATCGCCTAGTCACCGTCAGTATCAGCAGGTAACCATTAGTAGTTCAGAGATCAATCGTGTGCACGGGATACATCTAGCGACGCATTCAAAATACCATATACAGCATCATTCGACCTCATCAGGCTTTTAGATTGGGCGTGTCATTACATCTGAAAAACATGTAGAAATTAGGACGGCGAAGTCTGAACCTTGGGCCTGAAGCAGTTCTAAAGCCACCATGTATAACGCTTTATTTGTTAAATATAATAAGAGTAATGATGATGTTTCATCATGATCGATCACGCTATTTACTTCGTGCCTGGCTGTGCTTCCAAAACGTCAGAAATCAGACAAATGCAACATATTCAGCATGCTTCCATGGTCTTGGCGCCTGATGAATACTAATGTCAACTGATACCTGGAATTTTGGTTCGGCCAGTCCCTCCCTACCTGCCATGCATCACACTATCACAGTTCACAACAATTGTCTGCTGCGCGACTTTGCAAGCATCTGTTAAACACTCTAATGTGAGCACTCTGCAATTGAAATAACCTGAAATCGACTCAACTCAAGCACCGAGACTGCAAACCATAAATAGGGTCGAGGTCCAGGGGGCATAATCCTTATCAGTAATACTTTGCATAAGATTATAATAAATGTTCTCTCTAATGGAAACAGAGAGAAATGAGCTTTTCTAACTTTTTTAGTACTAGTCTATTATTTCGTACTAGGAAAGTCTCTAATGTGTGCTATGCTGATACCTTAGTATCAGATAACAAGAAGCTCTCAACGTAGCACATGTTAGATACCACATTTTGAGAGTATCTATTCAAGGTTTAGTATCAGATACCTTTAACGAGTAACCTAAAATACGTGAGAAATGTTCTTCCCCCGTAAGTTGCAGAACCACCAATATTTACTTTGTTTTTTTTTGTGACTTACACCATTAGTATCAGATAAAAATACAGTTCAACTTCTAACAACAATAGTATTTCTGAAGCACAAACAGATTCTAACGAATCACATCTCTGAAGGACAAAGGATGAAAGGAACTAAACATGGTGTATCACGAAGCTCTATCTGCATTTTCAGTTTGCAGTCCGTTTTTTTCTTTCTGCAGAAACAGAGACCTTAAGTTTGTTCCCTTTCTATCCTTAATACCTAAGTACTTCCATCAATATTGAAGTACCTTTTGGTTGGTACCTTCTATCATGGACCATTGGATCGAGGCCAACCGACGGTCCACATTCTTTGCAAACACCGGAAAACATCTCTTTTTACAAACTCTTGCAACTGAAACATTCAACCTGAGGACTCTACTGCAGATCATGCAATTTCAGCATGGCTCAGGTAACACAGTTTCCCACGAGCCACAATGATGATGGATCTCAGGAGAACATACCTCATCAGTAATGATAGAATAGAAAGTTGTGCATGTATAAAACCATACGTAAGCAATGTGAATTCTTTGTTCACAGTGCAGAGTTCTGAATTTATTGATCATGTGTTGCCGATGCAAGTTTCACTAACGATCTAGAATTATTCACGGAACAAGATTGATTAAGAAAAAAGACTCATACTAATACAGTCGCTAGTAGTGTCGCCAACCTGGTTGTACTCCGTGGGAGGCATCACGTTCCCATGTATACCGCCCTGTCAGTAGCACGCTCACGTCTGCTGCTGGTGCTCCAACAGCTACATATCCGCCATCACGAAGGCGGTTGTCGCACCACGCCCTGGAAACGACGCCGCCACGCTGCTGGGTGTTTCAGCATCTCCGCTGGTTGACCTGCTTGTCGGTGCCGGCGATGTAGTAGGCCCGAATGCCTTGAGGTGTTGTCCTGGATCAGACAATACACGAGTCACAATAATCCTCGTTCTCAGGTTTGTTCATGATCCTACATCATTAGCAATATGGAATCTGCACGTACCTTGGTGGCAAATTTCGTCAGGCCTTTCAATCTGCTACTTCCAACTCAGCACTGCCTACTGATTGCATATTTCCACGTCGATGGTCTTGATAGCTTGGGCCCTGATAATGAGTCATGCATGTTAAGATAGATTTTGTATAATCAGTACTACGCCATGAGAAATTCTGCAGAGGTCAATTACCTGTGTAACGAGCATCCAGGTATTTGTGCTCGATGTCATTCAGCCGTTGCTTTAGGCACGGAGGAAGCACCTTTAAACGAGGGCATGATTTGATTTCAAGAGATCTAAGAGAGGAGTATGCTTGAGGGCCCCCGTCCGGTATGGACTCGAGGCTCTTGCAGTCGTAAAGGTACAGGCGTTCCAGCCTTTCCAGTGACGACGTGAGGTGGTCACCATCAAGTGATTTCAACCTATCGCACTGAAAAATGTATAACTCAGTGCAATCCAGCTGCACTGATAGCGACCGGAGGTTGTGGCACTCATCGATACGCAACAACTCCAGCGAGCCTTGAAGCGGTGCTGACTTTTCCTGGCTTATTACAACACCATCTCCGCTCCCCCCAGCCTTGCATTACTACCACTATCCTGCTGCTGCTTGCGGATGATGACGGACTCCAGTTGTTTACAAAAAACAATACGTAATACCCTCAGAGATGCTGGCAGGGTGGCGGATAGCTCAACCAAAGAGTCACAATACCACAGCTCTAGAGACTCCAGACGTGACGGAAGGGTGGGGACGTCTACCAAAGACTCACAGTCACGTATAACTAGAGACTGCAGATGTGGCGGGAAGACACTCTGTCCTGGGGTACTAGTTGATTGCTCAGCAGAAGCTTGTTGTGTGCGTCCTGTTAGTTTGTTGCACCTACTAATTTCTAGTTTCCTCAACGAGACCAAGCGCCAGAACACATTTTCTGGCCAGTGGACAAGACCATCGCACTCATCAATTCTCAAATCTTCAAGCTGTACTAGGCAGTTCCACAGCGCCGCCGATGGTGCACTTAACTGTGGGAACAAAAAGTCACACCCAATTAGACGTACAACTCTTAAAGCAGAGGATTCATGACTCCATTTCTCCATGTCATCCACTAGTTTAATCAAACCAGGGTCTGTTGGCAGTGTTGTTTCTCTCTGGTGGAGTGAAAATTGCAATGTGGACAGTGAAGTAATATATCTGGGTACATGGAGGAACATTTGCTGACCACCATCGTATACCTCTAATACACTCAGCTTTGGTGCTTGCGGTAGACTAGTCAAATCTAGGCTTCCATCGATTATAAGCTTCTCAAGACAAGGAAATGTCGTCATCTGCTCCCCTTGACTTCCTTTATCAACTGCCTCCTCCCATCTCTGAAAGCATGTCAGATTACGTAATACTAGTTCCTTCAGTGCAGGAAATGGTGATGGTAGCGAAGGCAGCTTTCCGCAGTAACCGATCGACAACTGCTCAACCTCAGGAAACATTGGGTCTTGTCCCTGTACCACATTTATGTCCCACCATGCCTCCAAATTTGGCATGTCATCCAAGACAAGTTCCTTCAGTTTCTTAAATGTGAATGGAGGACGGTCACCATCACAAAAGCAATGTATATTTTCTGGTCCGCTCACATAGAGAAGTTGTAGAGCTGGTAACCGCCACAATGGAGGAAGCTTCTCGAGCTTGTTGCAGTCAAGTAGAACAAGCTCCACCATATGTTGCAACGTATCAATCCATGTCGTCGGGTAAGTGCTGCCACGGTAGCAATATATCTTTAGAACTTTGATCTCGTCATGAGGCTTGACACCTTCCAAAACCTTCTCGTGATGTTGTGGTTCCATGCTGCTAGGATACTTCCACTTTAATGTCACTCCGGTGAGTCTTTTCTTATTTGCAAGATTTGCTGCTTGAGCATCTAATTCTGTCACATTTTCCAGTTGATGTACTTCTAGGTGACCACCAAGATCCAACGGACCCAGCTCTCTGAGGTTGCTGCAACTTGAATTAGTAGTACCTGCTACAAAGCATGTTAGTGTCTGTAGGGAAGCCAGACATCTGAGTTCCGGAGGCATCATCTTCAACTTTTCACAACCATGAGTGTAAAGGTGACGGAGGGCAGTCATGTACTTCATTTCTTTTGGAAGTTGAGTGAGGTAACGACAATAAGAAACATTCAATGTTTGTAGATGATAAAGGATGCTTAAATCTTCCGGAAGTGCTTCAATATAGCTTTGCGATAGATCAAGGTATCTCAGATGATGTAGACACTTTGGTTTCAGAGATGGCCGTCCCTTGATTCTTAAGGCTCTGATGGTATTGTATTTTGATATATACTGCAGTTCTTCATTTTTATATCTATGTCCAGTACATAAAAGCGTTTGGAGAGCTGGAGACTTTTCTTCTAGGCAACCGTTCAAAATAATATCTGGATTATGAAGGGACACAAATAAATGGCGACTTGAATAGGGAAAATTCTCCTTTTTAGTAGGTTCTATTTCCATAGTGGCACAATCCTTTTCCATTGCGGACTGTGCAACATCATGCATCAAGTCATGTATCTTACAAGTTATTCTAGAGCCATAACTGAATTTTGAACTCTCCCAAGTATAATTGACATTAAATGGTTCTTCCTTTATATCTTGAAAAAATGACCTAGACAACAGCTCATTGAAAATTTTTCTACCTCTGATTTCTGAACACACTCCTTGGTTATCCAAGATAAAATCGTTGGCCATCCATAATTGTATCAACATTTCCACGTCAATAGTGTAATCCTTGGGAAACATAGCACAAAAAGAAAAGCATTGCCTCATTTGTGACGGCAAGTCATTGTAGCTCAGCTTAAGTATAGGCAAAATCCCAGTCTCATCATCACAAATGGTGCTCCTTTTTAATACATCTTTCCATTCTTGTACACTAGGCTTGGTACGTAGTACAGATCCTAATGCTGTAGCAGCTAATGGAGAACCAGAACACTTGCTTGCCATGTCACCAACCATTTCAATTAGTTCCATAGGGCTTTCTTTTTCTGAACTGAAGGCTTTTGTCTTGATGATTTCTTCTATGAAACCTTTATTCAAAAGGCCGAGTTCATGGGTTTCAGTTGTACCCATGAGCTTAGCAATTGCTTTGTCACGGGTTGTTGTCAAAATTGCACTACCCATGCCTCCATGCTGAAGGTAGGACTTGAGCTTCATCCATTGATCGGCATTACGGTTCCAGACGTCGTCCAATATGAGCAGATACCTCTTCCCGCGCACTGCATCTCGAAGGTTGTCCGACGGTGGTTTGTTATTATCTCTTACAAAACCATTCTTCTCTTTGGTGGCTGCTTCAACAATGTTTTTTGCCAGCAAATTAACATCGAAATTATCAGAGACACAGACCCAGAGCAACAACTGAAAGTGCTCCCGAATTTCAGAGGCATTGTAAACAAGCTGTGCCAAGGTTGTCTTACCCAGTCCACCCATTCCAACGATGGGAAGAACTGTCAGATCCTCATTGCTTTGTTGACCAAGCAATGTATCAATCACATTCTTCTTTTCTCCAGCTCGTGATGTACTAGCAATCTTCATAGGGTCCAAGATGTTGGGATCAGTCTCCCTCCACTTCATAGAAAGTTGCTGCTGCGGACGGAATTTGAACCCAAAGGCATTCATCTCTGCTATGAGGATCTCAATGGCTTGCAGAATCATGCGAAGCTTGTTCCCCATTCTATAACGGAAAACAATACGGTTGTGAGTAGGGAAGAGCTTTATTACGTGCATGCCGAGCTTGCGGTAGTGCCCCTCCTTCTTGGCTTTTCGGCGGAGTGCCTCATACTTGGAACTCGTCGAAGATATCGTTAGCCTGGTACGCCACAGTACGGACTTCCTCAAGCCAAGCTTTCGGGCCTTCTCGGTGTTCGGCGGCCTGCATCTCAGCATCGGCGATGACGTCCAGGATGGCCGGCAGCTTGCGCTTGAGGACTTTATGTTGTTCCTCCATGCCCTCCATCACATTGTATTGCTCCAGGAGGTAGCTGGACGCCTTCTCCTTCACCATGGACACGAGTGGACCGACCACCATGGTGGCTAGTATTTCCGCCATTGGAACGCCTAGAGAGCTCAGAACACCGCTTAGGAACACAGTATGGAGGAGCAGGGTGGAGAAGAGAGTGGTATGAGCAACTAGCTTTGGGAAAGCGATTTTGTTAGGGTCAAGACGCCCAAGGAAAGGGAGAATGGATTGCGAATACTAGTTTTTTTTCTTTCTGGTATCGAGGCGTGCCTGGCAACAGCCACCACGCTGAGCGGCAAGGCGCCGCGCGACGAGGAGCGTTGCCACTCTTGATCGAGATCCGCAGCGCTTGCGCCAACGATCTTGGCACGGCTTTCGATGCAACTGCAAGCAAAGGGCCACATGCGCCATGTCGTTATATATTAGGAGCGTGCTTTTTCACGGTTAGTTTGCTCCATGCATGGGATTAGGCACATCAGCTTGTTCGTTTCAACAGTCATGCCCATGACATAGATTCAGTTCTGTTCATCATTAAAACTGAACAAATAAACCACTAGCCTTAATCCTGTGTACAGAACTACAGACGATCATCTGACCAATAAACATAAAGCACAAAGAGGCAAGGCACCTACTTAACTACTGTTCTATCACTCATGTTCATCTAAACGATCTGAAATTACTACCAGAGAAACCAACCAAGTTACTGCAGTTAGTGAATTTCTATGTCACACATGCATGTGCAACTTCAGTTGTAAAGCGACCACAGCGGCGGCGGCGAACGTGCCTATTAGCGCTCCTCTTTTGGAAACGCCGTCGAAGTCGATCTGTCGATGTACATGGCAATGTCATCGAGGGAGTCATACCACATCTCCTCAGGCTTTGGCGCAGCTGCCGGTCCAGAAGAGCCCCGTTGTTGGGTGCTGGTCACCGGCTTCACTTCACGCGATGGCGGCAGCGGGAGGCTCACACGCGCGCTGGCATTGCGGCGGCATGGCATCAGGGAAGTTGAGGTGCTTGCGGTAAGTTGGCACAAAACATCTCGGACTATGTAGTTACATAATTGCATTATATAACTACATAATACAATAATTGCATTATGTAGGATCAAGTCGGCCTTGACATACCGTGGTTTAAATCAAAAATATATAATTGCATTACATCAGGATCTATCAACTAGTTTCATGAGGGCTGCGGTTCCAGACCGTCAGAATTCAGACAAGTGCAACATATTCATTCAGGCTTCCAACAAATGGCCTCGTTCCCTACAAAGGACATTTTACTAATCTCCACAGATTCTTCGAGTTTACAAGCTAGCTCTCCCTGTCTGATAATTATTCCCCTATCATAGTTCACAACAACTATAATACCGCTGTAATCTTAGCATTCTGCAAGCATTGTCAGTAATTATTATCAGTAATGTTTTGTGTAAGTAGTCAATGTTACAACAATAACATTAACAGCTCTGAAGGACAAACAAATTCTATCAAATCACACATCTCTAAAGGACAACAGTGTCTGACGAGTCACAATATATCCTGCTATGATTACTTACCATAAAACTACTATCCTTCTAACGCCCGAGGCTAGGCATGGCCACTCTTAGTTTAATCCGGCCTCGATGTGCTCCAAGGGCACTCCCTTTCCACTGAACTCTGATAATCTTTTAATAAAAGTAAAGGACAATTAGGTGCCTGCTGACAATGCAAGGTTTAAATTAACTGAACACACATCCGACGAGGCATCCGTTAGAGATGCAGCGCGTCACTAACCGGCAAAGGCGCTGCGCGATGAGGAGCGTGGCCGGCCGGTGCACCGTCGCCTGCGCCATTCGCAGCGTGACCTGCGCTTCCCCCGAGGAGACTGCCTCGACTCAGCTGCTGAGGAACTTGTTTGTTGATTGGGGCATGTACAACGTTAATAAATGAACGGACTCTTAAGCTGATGTGGCAGTGTATTTTTGCAGTTAGCCCCTCTATTATATGAAGAGACGGCTGGGTGGGCTCTTGACGAAGAGACGGTCTCTATCACGTATTTCAATGTAAGAGACAACTCTTACCACCGTTGTACATGTGAAGAGACGACTTATGTCATACAATCATTAATAATATACATTTATTATAAGACAGCATGTATGGTCTCTCCTTTGTATAACTAGAGTTGTTTCATGTCACTTTGCTTCGATATATGTGCCCAAAAATCTACAGTGAGCTCTCCTTTGTACATGCTCCTCGCCAACCTCTTCTCCACGAGCCGACTGGTAAAGATAACCATGCGTGACGTTGAATTTGTTTGGTGGAAGCAGTTGCATTACTTAGCAGTGCGTGTTCCGGTCATATATTTGTTAAGGTCAGAAATAGAGGAGTCTTCTGGTCCAAAATAATAGTCATTATTTTTCTCAATTAATGGTCATTAGTTGGATCAAACGGTGTAGATTTAATTTATACAACTAATAGTTATTACTCAGTGCAATTAAAAAAAAGAGTAAAATAAATGGATGACCATTATATTCGTTCGGTTGTTTCAGTTTAGTCACTGTATTCAAGAAATTGTAAAATATGGCCACTAAATTAGCACCACCGCATTAATACAATCATCATTCTCGTAAAAATATGTATTTTAGATGATGTGACATACGTATAAGGATGACTCATCATCGAACGTGGATTCCACTTGTTAAGAAATCAAAATATATTGATGTATGATTAGAACTTCCTTTTATTTCATCTGCGCTATCGAGACCTTCCTTTTGTTTCATGTTGCAATACTCTTAAATTGAGATATAGAAAAAATCTTTAGAAAATAAATGAATCAAAATTCCAAATTGACTTATAGAATGTGTAAGTGCAATTTCTAACGTCACACGCATAACAATGTGATAAGGCAAGAAAATCAAGTCTAAATTAAGATGAAATAGCATTAGTTGACTGTTTGGCAGCTACCACTTCTTTTTTTCTTAACAACAGCTTCTGATCCTTTCTTCTTTTCGGCTGCATTTTTCTTTGCCTCTAAATCTGCTTTTCTTTTCTTTGTGAGAGCTTCTTTCTTCTCTGCAGCCCTAGCCTTCCTTGCTTGTGCCTCTGCTGCCTTCTTTTCAGTAGCCTCAACCTTTCCAGCAAGTGCAGCTTCTCTCTTGGCAGCTACAATGTTTTTGGCCTGTTTTATCTCTTCTAGTTTCGTTGCTTGGCAACCTTGTCTAGCTGCAGTTGTTGGAGGCACTAAATTCAGGCTCATTGCAGCAAACTCAATGAAAGCAGAGTCAGGTAAGGGAACAGGTTGCGCAGTCTCTCGATGTGAATTTGCTCTCTACAAGATTAAACGCATATAGAGTCACATAGATGTTGCAATATTTAACTTAGAGAAAATGCATATGAATATACATCTTCCATCATATCGTTGAGCATATCATCTTCTCTGAATTTCTTGAAGTTGAACCTCACTTCATCATCCTCTACAGGCTCTACCACTTATTTCTCATTCACATTGTCAATATCATCAACATAGTCATCAAAAAGATCATCATCTCCATCGTCCAAATCATAATCATTGTCCACAATTTGAGGAACAAAATCTGAATCTTCTGAGTCGACATCACTTTCCAATTCTTCACTGTACTGATTATTAATTCTGCTAGTAGAGGCAATCACTTGAGCTGGCTGAGTATCTGGGCCTGCTAAAATATTATCTAGGCCATTTATAGTACGACAACTCGTCGACGTTAGCAACCTGAATGTCACGGATACTTTATTGCTTAAAGGATCACAAGTTCACAACCCTATAAATGGTTTCAGTACTTACCGTGGAGGAGGTCCTTCACGCCGGCGGGCTGGAACCATGGTCAAACCAACGTCCAACAGCTCCTGGTGGCCTCACTGCTTGGAGTAGCAACTCTGCCTTCCTCGCTGTTTGGACCAATCGTAACAATGCCGACATCGAGATCACGCCCCCTCCAAGAATAAAGATATATAGTAGATGGAAAATCTAATTGGTAAGATGGAAGGTCTGGATATAGCACAGATGAAATAAAAGGAAGTTTTAATCACACATTAATGTATTTTGATTTCTTGACAAGTGGAATCTACATGGATGATGAGTCATCCTTATACGTACGCCACGTCATCTAAAATACATAATTTTACGAGAATGATGACCATATTGATGTGGTGGTACTATTTTAGTGGTCGTATTTTACGATTTCTTGAATATAGTGACCAAACTGAAACAGCCGAACAAGTATAATGGCCACTCATGTATTTTACTTAAAAAAATTGTATATAAGTTTTGCTATGTTTTAGTTCAATTACTAAACTACCCTTCCATTACTTGAGGAAAAATAATGACCATTATTTTGGACCTGAAAAATCCTCAAAAAATATACTCTCTACGTTCCAAAATATTTGCCATTCTAATATATACCACAAAATATTATATGAATCTGTACGACACCCTATCTATATTCATGAAATGTCTAGGAGTACTCGCTGCTGACAATGCAAGGTTTAAATTAACTGAACACACATCCGACGAGGCACCCGTTAGAGATGCAGCGCGTGCACTAACCGGCAAAGGCGCTGTGCGATGAGGAGCGTGGCCGGCCGGTGCACCGTCGCCTGCGCCATTCGCAGCGTGACCTGCGCTCCCCCGAGGAGACTGGCTCGACTCAGCTGCTGGAGGAACTTGTTTGTTGATCGATGGACCTCCTCGCCAACCTCTTCTCCACGAGCCGACTGGTGGGACAACCATGCGTGACGAATTTGTTTGTTGGTGGAGGCAGTTGCATTACTTAGCGGTGGGTGTTCCTCATGCACATCATAAGATTGTGTGGATGCGAATTTCACTCAAGTGAAACCCGGATCCTTTATACCTCTATGTCACTCCCAGGAGTGTGGCACATATATTCATCACAAGTTAGTATAGAAAAACCATAAAAATAGAATAAAACAAGACAAGATAGTAGAATCTCCAACAGTACATTATTAAACTCAAATCTCAATCTCATGGATACAAGAGCGTGGCACGCAGGCCATCACGATAACAAGGATAAAATCTAACGGAAGCGTCTCACATGAAGATCGGCGATGAAGACCAACACCCACAAGCAACTCGAGTGTAGGCGAGACCGTCATTACACTCCGTCGGCAAGCTCAGCGGGATCCTCCGCAACGTCGTCCGAAAAACAAAGTGGGAAAGCCGTAAGTACATAAAGTACTCAACAAGCCGCAACTACCTAGCAACAATGTATGCATGTTTGGATATTTCAAGGGTAGGCAAGGGCTAGCACACCTAAAGCAATTATACCTCAAGTCTATGTGAATCATATTTTATTATTAGTCAAATTTTATAAATGTTTTTGCAGGAAACAACACAATCCTGCAAGGGTCAAATTTTATGTCCAAGCACACCTTCATCTGGAACCACAGCTCGAAGCTGGAAGTAAAACACCTATCGGAGAAGAGAAATAGTAAATGCTAATCAGGTGGGTCGCTCGGAGGTAGTGCCCATACTTTGGACTAGACTATATGTATAGATTTATATATCTCTGCAGAGAGTAAGTATCTGTACCCACGTGAAGAGGTACTATAACATAGGATCACCGTCGTGGCCTAAGCACGAGCAACACTCACGAGATCATTCTACAAAGCATCGACCGGTAGGCGTCCGTCCCTCGGGTCTAAGATCCTCTAGCCACAACATAGGAAAAGAAGGTCCTGAAGGGTGTGACAAGACGTACCACGGGCCAGGTGGGATATCCTCTCGCTCGTGGGTCGAGACAAACGCTCTAAAAACCCACTACCATTAATCTCTACACCACGGCGAGGCCACCCGGTCCTCCGCTAGGTATCATGATCCAGCCCTCCCATACAAGTCACGTGGTATGCTAGTAAACCCAAGAGCAAGCAAACACAAGAACCGGTCATTAAGCTGTCGGGGCGAGTCACCATCCCTCTCCCCAAAATAACAGTCTCAACAACGAGTATCACCATAACGAGGGACCCCACAACCCAAGGCCGCTACACAACCGTGCCCGCAACATGCACTCTCCAAATAGAGACTCCCCAAAAGCCTTCCAAGCAACTAACCACCTACACTCGTCCCCGCAAAAGTCCTATAAGGTATCTAGTACGAAACTCGACACCTAAGAAACACCTATAATTTATTTTACACAAAAACATATATAATCATCATGTGGGATTCAATTAAGCAACTAAGCAATTACTAAGCATGCGAGCGAGTAATAGTAGAACAACCTATGACAATCGGTGGCAAGGATGGCATGGTATGGCATAGGTAAACTACAAGTGCAAGTAACGGTTCACATGCATGGATCAATTTAATGCAATTTGCTAAGTAGGTACAAGAGTGGTCAAGGATTGCGGCTTACCTAGAAAGCGCTGGTCCCGAGGCTAGGTCGGGGTACTCGAACGATCGCTCGAGCGGAAACTCCTCAAACTGCGGCTCCGACGAGAACTCCTCGGCACCCTCTGACGGACGGATCGTGAAACGAGGGTTAGGCATGCAAATCGAGGCAAAAGGAAAAGGACGAAACGAACGACGGAAATTACGGCACTAGAACATGACCAAAAACTACACTAACGCGTAGAGCACGTCACTACGAGTCCAACGCAATAGACCACGTATTTTTCTAAGACTCCAGGAAAAAGATATGAATTTCCAAAGAAAAATGATTGATGGAAATTCGGGAAAATCCAAGAAAAAGAAAAACCAGGGAATATTCCCTCAAAATATTCCTCTAGAATATTCCGCAACCCACACTATTCCGTGGACCGGGTCCACGGGTCCCACTTTCTTCTTTCTCTCTGCGGTCCACGTGAACCGCGTCCATGCAAAAGCGAGCAACCGAAACCCATGGACCAACCCGGATATGGCGGGCCCCACGATGACGCAAGCCGACGTCACGGCGCCGGAGGAGGGCGGCGCCGCCACGGCTCCGCCGCGCGACCCACCGGAAGCGCCTGCGCTCAACGCTCGGCTCGCCGGCGGCCCTCCCGCGAGCACCCACACACGCAGCAAGACGACGCGCTCCCGCCTACACCGAACTCGAGCACCGGCTCCCCTCCAACGAGCGCGGCGAGCTCACCGGAGTAGCGGCCCGCGGCGGCGCTCGAGGGGATAGACTCCCGGGCTCACAAGAACCAAAATTGGTTACACCAAACTGCGGCCCAAGTCTCCGTGAACCTAGTGTACTAGGTTCCGACCAAGAATGGTCGTTGGAGACCCGCCGGCGGCGAGATCCGCGACGGCGCAACCATGGCTCACGGCTAAAACAGGGAAACCTCACGGCTAACCTTGCCAAAACGCGCGCACGAGCTTCCTCTACACTGCGCGACACCCCTCAACCACACGAACGGACATGAGCACGCGCGCAAGCTAAACCTCACCGGCGTCCATGGTGAAGGCGGCGGAAATTCGATGGAAAGCAACGGGACGACAAGGATTCGACGGAAAGGAGGGGGCTTTGGGTGTGGCAACTCACCAAGGTTCTACCGCGAGCTCGAGCTTGACCGGAGAGGGTCGAGGCCGGCTCTGGCGACAAGGAAAGCTCCGGACGGCGGTGAGGAAGAACAGAGGCGAGACGGGCGGTGACTCGCGCGCTCGACGCTCCCGAGCTACAAGGCGGCCACAAGCCATGGGTTAACTCCAACGAGCACGGCGCACGACGGAGAGTAAGTAACACAGGGGAGAACAGGATGAGCTGTACCGGAGGGGAAGAACGACGGCGAGGTTCCCGCGGCCAAGAACTCCAAGGTGCTCGCTCGTCCGCTACACTACACCGGAGAGAAGCTCATGAGCATCGGAAGAACCAGCGAGAGATGAGGAACACGCCGGTGGCCTCGGTTCTTACCGGATATGGAGGCGACGGGAGTAGACGAACGGCGGCGCAGCTCTAGGGTTAGGGTCTCCCACACCGAGGCGGCTCGGGTGGGACGAGGAGAAGATAGGCGCGGCGCCGGGGTTTTGTAGGCTCAAAAGGTGGAGGGAGTGGTTAGGGCGGCGGGTTTGCCGGCGGCAGCACGGGAACGCGCTGCGTGGCCTCGGCGTCCGCGCCGTACCGTGCACGGGAGGGGTGGGTGGAAAAGGTAGGAGAAGAAGCTGTAGAGTTCGGGCTGGGCTGGACCGGGTCGCGAAGAGCGAAGGGAAAACGGGCTACGCGAAGAGAATCAGCCCAAGACGCTGAAACTCAAACTAAAAGCTTTTCGAATTTTTTTTCCTTCTCCAAATCCTATCCAAATTTGGTTCGAATTCTTTCCAAATTTTATTCATCTCTTGACCAAATTCCAAATAGTTCATTACAAGAATCTTAGGTACATTTTAGGGCTGTTACAAAGATATTTGTTAAGGTCGAAATATACTCTCTTAGTCCCAAAATATTTATCATCTAGATAAATATCATAAAATATTCTATGAATATGTACAACCATCCTATCTAGGTTTATGAAATGTCTACGAGTACTCCTTCCGTTCATAAACTGTTGTCATCATTGAACTTTTTTTAGTAAATTTCACAAAACCTGGTGGTCCTTTTGTCACAAAACCCCGAATATTATGGCTTGTGTCACATAACCACAGGTTTTATGGTCATATTGTTTCACAAAACCCCACCTCTATCAAGAATTGACTACGAATATAATTTATGGATTCTAATTTTGCTTGCATGACATATGTGTTCCGATCGAATTAATCAACAAAATCATCAAGTTGAATATATAATAAATTTATCTTCTCACATGAAAGTTAGATATCCCTCTATATTCATACTACTTCGATAGGGGTGGGGTTATATGAAACAATATGACAAAAAACCTAGGTTATGTGACACCGACGAGTAATACCGGGGTTTTGTGACATAACGACCATAAAACACTGGAGTTTTATGAAATTTACTCTCTTTTTTATTAGTGTGATCATTCGTCTTATTCAAAATATTTTATTCAAAAATATAAAAAAAATATAGGTCATATTTGAAGTTTCGTTAATGATAAGACATATTTTAATAAAATATAAGATATTTTTTTACATTTTTATGTAAGATAAATGATCAAACGTAACAAAAAAGTCAATGACGACAACAATTTAAGAATGGCATAGTATTTGCTAGAGCAACTCTAGTCGGGCGTGGATCTCAAGATCAGGCGTCTTTTTTAGAGAGGTTTATGGATCAATTGTCATTTTCACCCATTGTTAGATTGATCTAATATTGTTGATGACTATGAATTAAAATGTATTTATTCTTCAAAAAACAATATCAAATCAACTAATTTTTCCAAATAAAATTTTAAGATTCAGCACCATATAGTAATTATAAAGTGTAACCGTGTTACATGCATGGCTCACAAATGTTGAGAACATCAATAGGAATTTCTATTAGTGACACTACTACAAAAACAGCCAGTAGCGGCGGGCCAAAGCAGCCTGTAGCGGAGGGTATGGCAGCCCGCCGCTACGGCCCCGCAGTTAAAAAAAATCATCACTAGCGGCACAAAGATCGTCAACAGCCGTTAAAGATAAAGATGGTAACGGCGGGTAACATATTCACCGCCGTTACAGTTCACATAAGAAATATAAAAAAAGCCCCGTAGGCCCGCGCTGGATCCGGGCCACGCCCATCCTAGGCCACGCGCTGAATCTAAAATTTGAATGTAAAATTTGAGTTTGAATTTCAATTCTAAAATTTGAAATCAAAATTTTAATTTTAATTTTGAATTTGAAATGCGTCGATCGAATTTGAATTTGAAATTCCATCAGAATTTGAATTTATCTTGACAAGAGACTAATTCGATCCGGGGTAAAAAGATAATTTTACACGTTCTTGCCACATCATTAGGGAAATGCTGATGTGGTAGGCAGATGGGCAATTCATAATATTTTGAGGGGACATTGGGCAAAAATGAAGAAAATTAGGTATAGGGACAATTTTATATGAACTATTTGGTAGGAGGGTAAATCACGAATTGTCCCAAGATGTATGATGACTGTCTTGGGTTTACGCACGAGAGAGGATAGAGCGGAAAACAATCACTGGGGCTCTAGGGAGGAGAGAGGGTCATGGGCCACACCTTCGGCTAAGGGCATGTATAAAGGAGAGCCTACTTTGGTCTCTTGGACACATGTATCAAGCAAAGAAACATGAAAACAACTCTAGTCATACAAAGGAGAGACTCTACATGATGTCTTTTAATAAATGCATATTATTAACGATTGCATGACATAAGTCGTCTCTTTACATGTATAACGGTGCTTAGAGTTGTCTCTTACATCGGAACACGTGATAGAGATCGTCTCTTCGTCAAGAGACCAACCAGCCGTCTCTTCAAGGAATGGAGGGGCTATTTATAAAAATACATTACCACATCAGCTCAAGAGCTCACTCATTTATTAGCGTTGTTGATGCCCTAAGGGCTCACATTCTCACGAGCTTAGACGATGGATTTGTGAGCTCTCCTAATTTAAGTCCAAATAAAAGTTTTACTCGAGTGGGATTTTTGTGCCAAGTTCCACGAACTTTTAGTTAAATGTGCAATCAAGATGTTCTTAATTAGGATTGTACTTGTATGTTCATGCCTTCACTGTTAGTTAGCCGAAGCATGCGATAATTAGACACATGTGGTTTGTCGTGTGCACCAATGGAGAGACACCAGCTTTTTTATAGAACAGATTTTGCCAGATTCACACCTCGCGCTTCTGCTGCAGAGTTCAGAGACACCAGCTCAGGTGAAATTTCAGAGTTCATCAGGTATAAGATGAACCATATAAGTCTACGGGAAAAAACTGGAGATGATGCAATGAAAATTACATCACACTACATCATTCAATTGCCGTCAGTTCATGATTCGATCGGCTGTTACATTTTGGAATTGTTTCTTTCTTTTTGGAAGTAACTAGCAAGTTGGTCCGCGCTAAAATAGCGCAACTAGTTAATATGCTTCTTATTGTTTTTTCGAGAGATAATATGATTGTTAATATTCATAGACTAAATAGAACTCTAGTTTATATCCAATGTAGGCTGAAGAAAATCAACTCTTCCCCTCTTAAAAAAATCTTATTAAGGCCAGAACTGTTTGTTTAGTTTTCCTCACGTCCACTAACAGCACGTGATCAGCATTTAGCACCAGAGATCAATGTTGGTGGTTGCTTCTCTACTCCTATATTACTTATAAGAATCATTCTAATTATCGTGGTAGACGAGATGCAACATAATCAAGCATAAAAAAGTGGCTGGGTGCTAGAGCTTCCCTATTCGTATCTGCAACGGTGAATTTAGAGGGGCTCAAAAGATTAGTATGGTTTCCTCTCAGCATATTTATATTTAGTACATGGAATAAATGTCCCTTTAAAGAAAATTCTATCTGTAATAACACAAGTGGAATTATTTGTTGGTGCTTTGTGTCTCTTAATGTTGCCTGCATGTTCTTTCCTGTTTCCCTTTTTTTTCCACGGGCACTCAATCGCCATATAAGTAGCATCATATAGGACGTAAAATATTTGGATGAAAATGCGCGTTTTGATTTTTCAAGTGTTTACTATTGTGAATATTTGCTTGCGTGACGTTTCTTATGAAATGCCAGTTCGTAGCCTGATGCACGCACACTGGTTGCTTTGTGGCCTGCCATAAGAACGGTTTGTAATTCCTATTGGGCCAGAATCAGAATTAGATAGATGTTTGCAATTTCTATTGGGCCAGTTGCCACAGAAGCTCTCGAATACTGCTGGCCATCTGGGCCGGGCTTTGTGGGCCGCCTATAAGCCCGCAAAAAAACACGGCCCAGGCACGGCACGGCCCGAAATAAATTCATATCGGGCCGGCCCGGCACGAGACCTCGTGCCATGCTTGGGCCGAGACGTCGGCCTGACGGGCGGCACGGCATGACCCGTTTATTAGATGGTCTAGTAATAGTTTGTTTAATAATAAATAGATTTATAAATCTTATATACAACACGGCTCCACGTTTGTAGGCATGAGGTTTCAGGTTCAAAACCTGTCTGAAGCATGTTTTCCTCACATTTTTGCCACACTCGCGTTATTGGGCTGAGGTGGCTTTGTGGGCCGCCGTGTTTCATGGGTCGGCCCGGCACGACGAGTATCGATTCGTGCCGTGTCGTGGGCCGTGACCCAGGCACGTGGGCCAGCACGGCATGGCCCGAAATGAATTACGTGTCGTGTCGGCCAGAAACTAAGCGGACCGTGCTATAATGGGCCTGGGCCGTGCCGTGCCGGACGACCCATTTGGACAGGTATACTCCCGAGTCCCTGACAAGAAAAAAGAGAAAGGATTAGTTGCCCATAAGGCCCATTTTCACTGAATTCAGCCCGTCCTTCTGCTGCAGAGTGCTGAGTGCAGAGGCACAACCAGCTCATCTGAAATTTTAATTTCAGAATTCATCAGGTATACGATGAATTATGCCAACTGCAAAAACATCACACGATACTTAGAATTACATCACACTACGGCATTGGTTTGTTGTCATATCATGATTTGATCCACTAATTCATCAGGAATTGCTACAATTTTTAAAGGCAAAATTGTCCGTAACACATCGAGGAAATGTGAATTTGTCTCTAACACATCAACAAAGTCGAATTTGTCCGCAACACACTACGATTTTGTGATTTATTGTCTAGGACACATTATGGTCATTTAACAATTGTTTTCAACTTTTTATCTTAATACTCATAGTATATTAGGACCCGAAACTTGGTATAAATATACATTTTTGCTTTATCTATCATTAAAAATAGAGCTTAATTTTTTCAGATGTTTGTCTTGTTACTCATTGTTTTAATATTCAATTTGTCCAAAAAACCATGGAAATAATAAAATAAAATCTACCACTATTTTTTTAGTAATAGATAATAAGACAATTTATATTTGTGCCAAGTTTCAAGTCCTAATGTACTATGAGTATTAAGATAAAAAACTGACATGAATTGCTAAATAGTCATATGTGTCTCGGACAAAAAATCACAAAATCATAGTTGCTGCAGAGAAATATGACTTTGTTGATGTGTTGGAGATGAAACCATATTTTCTCGAGTGTGTTACGGATAATTTTACCATTTTTAAAAGTATTTGTTGCATCCGAATGACATAACTTCAAGTTATCCTTAGAAGGAAAGACAATTCCTAATCCGCTTTGTCTACAAATAAGGAAGCTATAAGTACTAAAGAATCCTATTTTATTTCTTGTATTACCGGGAATTTGGGGTATATTTGGAGAAAAAGGAAATCGAACCCGTGATGAGCCTCGTGAGCTACCAAATTGTTCTACTCCGCTCGTGTATGGCCAAAAACGGGTGGACGAAAAAGGTTGAATACAAGTTTATACCATGTCTAGACAAATAGAATAATCTTTTTATACAAAATGGAGCGGGTAGCGGGAATCGAACCCGCATCATTAGATTGGTATTCCTTTCCCTAGAATCGTACTTAGAGTTTCCTATCTCATACAACCCAGACATTGCTATCTTAATTTTCCTTATCCACATACTTCTATTTCAACAAATTCTTTTTTTCGCAGGGGTCCCTTTTTGGAGGGTGGTTCGGGGAACCTTTTGAACTGAGTCAAGTTTGATGTTTTTTAATGGGAAAATTATGTATTTACCATCACTTTGAAGGCCAATTATGATTCTAACCCTAAATCTGTATTTTTATGATTTTACCATCAGCTTTTTGAACTAAAGCTACCATTCACCATTAGTTTCAATCTCCCATGAGATGAAACTAAAAATCAATTTAAAACAATAAAAAACGTGAGAGACTAAACTACATGGACTGCCATGGCAGTGAGTCATGAAACTCATATCCGAAACAAATATTTGTCCAAATTTAGCAAATTTTATCAAAACTTTAAAATTGTTACAAATCTATTCAAATTTATCAAATTTTCCTTTTAAAAATATTACACTTTGAATATATATTGTATGTGAGTTAACGTCAAAAATTATGTTAAAATTACGAAAGGATGATTATTTTTTCTCGTGTAGTTAGTACCATCAAAGTGCTTCCAGCAGAATTATGGTAAAAGCTTGTTTACTTTCAAAAAAGCTATGGTAAAATCACAAAATTTCATATTCATGGGTAAAATCACAACTGCACATGAAAATGATGGTAGAAATGCAATTGCCCCTTTTTAAATCATCAAACACATAGTCATAAAAATATGACTTCTATAGGCTTTCTCTCTCCATTCATTTTGATATGGGTTTCTTGTGATCTTTGTAGGTGGGACGACACGGAGATTTTCACTTTCACCTCCATATGCTGGTAGGAAACAGTTGAGGTTTGCAAGTACCGTGTTGACGCCAAGCATTGAATTGCGAGAGCTGAAGAAATACAAGAAGAACGACGTCTGACACATGATCTGTTAAAATATAAAACCCGTACTATAAGACGAGACGACATCATGGTTGATCCAGCTGTTTTGTTGCCGGCTGTGTGTAATGCAGGTGGCAAGTATTGAGACAAATGAAAAGCTCCGGTGGTTCCGCCGTCCCTGCAAGACATTCTCGGAAGACAAAGTCCCCGTCAACATGACAAAGTCCTCCATCATACCGATCAGGGGCGGACCCAGGGCCCGGCGACCCTGGGCGCATGCTCGGGCTCCCGTGGCCGTCAGCACTTGCAATAGCAGTTTCAATGCCGGTAAAAAGTATTTTTTAATTCCTATACATGAGGTATATGATACTATGCAAAGTGATTAAGGTCTGTTACTTTTCTATTAGTGCTAAATCTTTACCTAATTAGGTTCCTGTTGGCCTATATTAATATATTAGTGACGATATGTTTGTGGAAACTTGGTATGTGTTGCCATATATGTCCAGGCTCTACATAATTTCTAGGTCCGCCACTGATACTGATCGCCTGCTCTGAGCTGCACCAACAAACCACCACGAATCTCCTGCAATGTCGGATCTCTGAGTTCCCTTGCCGCTACCTCGGCCTATCGCTGTCAATCCACAAGCTTACACGCACGGACCTCCAACCAATCATCGACAAACTCGCGGACAAACTGCCGGGATGGAAGGCGGCACTTATGGCAAGAGCAGGCAGGCTAATTCTAGTGCGCGCGGTGCTCACAGCAATCCCAATATACAACTTGATAGCCATGGACATTCCCAAGTGGGCCATTAAGGCCATGAACAAGATCATTAGAGCCTTTCTATGGAGAGGGCAAAAGGACACGAAGGGAGGCCACTGCCCTATCGCATGGAAGCATATCGCCGGGCCTCCGGACCTTGGTGGATTGGGCATTCACGACTTAGAAACAATGGGCTATGCGCTGAGGATGCGTTGGCTCTGGATGCAAAAGACGGAGCCGGACAAGCCCTGGTCGGCTTTCACCATTAAAGTGCCTCCCCGGGCAAGAGCCCTGTTCGCGATTGCTGTCACCGGAGAGGTGGGCGATGGATCGACAACACTCTTCCGGGAAGACCGCTGGATACATGGCAAATCAATCGCTGATCTGGCCCCAGCCCTCATGCCATTTGTAAACAAGAAGGGCCGGAGAACCACGACGGTCCAACAAGCCATGACGAACAACAACTGGATAGGAGATCTTCGAGGAGGTCTTTCGGTGCAGGCACTATGGGAATACATACAGCTATGGGATACTGTGCATGAGATACCGCTCATTGCGGGAGAAAAGGACACCCATGTTTGGAGATTCGGTGCGTCCGGCCGGTTCAGCTCCCGCTCAGCGTATCGAGCCTTCTTCACCGGCAGCACCACCTTCGAGCCATACAAAAGACTATGGTGTTCCTGGGCTCCGTTGCGTGCCAAGCTGTTCCTCTAGATGGCGTTAGCCAACAGATGTTGGACGGCCGAGCGGCTTCGTCGACGTGGATTAAATCATCCGGAGGCTTGCCCACTGTGCGATCAACACCAGGAGTCCATGGAACATATCATCATGCAATGCGTTGTAGCAAGGGAGGTTTGGTTCAAAACCCTAAGCTGCTGCGGCCTCCAACACCTAGCGCCGGACCATGAGGACACCTTGGCCCGGTGGTGGCGAACGGCACATGCCGAGTTCCGAAGGAGCGCAGGCGTGGCTTCAACACGATGCTGATTCTTGTCACCTGGACATTGTGGAAGCAACGCAACCGGTGCGTTTTCGACGACGCATCTCCGAGTGCCTCAGCAATACTTCGGGAAATCTTGGAAGAGGCGTCACTCTGGAAGCTCGCTAGAGCGCCACACAGAGGGCTGCTTACGCCTAAGACCTCCGGGCGCCTGACGTGTTACCGTTGAGCTTTTCATCACGAGAGGAGTTGTTTAAGATCTAAACTTGTAAATTGCGCCACGTCGTGGCATGTAACTTTACTCCTTAATAATATGACACGCAGCTCTCCTGCGCGTTCGAGAAAAAAAATATTCTCGGAAGGATCTCTTTCCCGGTGCCTGAAGTTTTCAATCTGCCCACAGTACCGTACATGCCAACAAGCATGCATAGATATGCAGAATGCCAACCAAATTTCACTATCAAAGTTCATGACAAATGCGCATGGTAGTATAACATTACTTTGCGTCTACGGCGGGCTTGAAATTGGCGTCGACACACTGTAAATTTGAAACGGCAAACACGATCGAGTTCGAGAGAAGAGATGTCATGAGTAACGTTTTGTATACAGTTAAGACCTTACATGAGCAATGCCAATTCTGGATCGGTTGATCATCTCTGTTGCCGATTAATATATCACTTAGGGGTGGATTATTATTCAGGGAAGGGGAGGGTGATGGAAAGCTCATACTTGTACAATTCTCTAGTAGTATCCGCCGACGTGGTTGTACGCCATGGCGGGCATCCCGTACGGCACCATCGGCGGCACGGAGGTGTTCGACGCGAACACTCTGCCTGCGCCGAGGCCGGCGTTGAGCTGCCCCTGCATGCCGTTGTGGCGGTACTGCGCCCACATTTGCTGCTCCTGCAGCAGCAGCTCCTGCTTGCGCTCCATCTCGGCCATCTGCACGTACGCCGGCGGCGGCACCGCCAGCGACGCCGCGAACGGGTCGCCGCCGCTGACGGCCTGCATGGTGCCGTCGGGCGCCGGCAGGGCCAGCACGGGGGCGCCGGTGCCGCGGAGCCCCGGTAACGCCGCCACGCTGCTGGCGCTGCCCGAGGACGCGGCGTGCGCGGCCACGTGGTGCCGCACGGCGCCCTGGTCGTACATGCCGCCCAGGAGCAGCGGGTCCATCCCGCCGCCGAGCGCCGCCTTCTGCCGCGACAGGTTGCTCGCCGTCTCGACCAGCGCCAGCTCCCAGTCCGCCTTGCCGGGCTCCGCGGCCGGATTCTGCCACGCCGACGTCACCCCGCCATTGTCACCACCATCAGAGGGGAACGCGACCCAGTCACCGTTGGTTGGTGGCGGCGCGTTGAACAGCGCGAGCGCGAGCTTGTTCCCCTGCTCGTCTTGCTCCCTGAGGTCAACCAGATCATCGGGCGCCTTGCTGCTGGCAGCCACCGTCTCAGGCTTCTTCTTGTGTGCAGCGGCTTTGTTATGCTCTGCCTCTGGTGGTGCCGGGAGCGCCTTGACGCCGTTCATGTCGTCGTAATCCTGTGCATCTGCAGCATCGTGATCACTATGTTGCACACGGTGCTGCTGCTGTTGAATTGTCGGAGCAGGTTCCGAATTGTAACTGTGAACGGCGCGGCCGCGCTCCCGGAGGAACTGCTCGAGCGTCTCGAGGAGCTTGTCGTCGATGCGGTTGAGCTCGGCGTGGGGAAATCGGACGCCCTGGCGACGCCGGCGTCCTTGCACCAGGCGTAGAACGCGAGGAGCTCGTCGATCTGCTTGGCGGCGCCGACGTAGGCCTCGAACGCCTTGACGCAGTGCGGGTACTCCATCTCGAAGAAGCGGTCCAGCAGCACGGCCAGCACCACCGAAATGTCCGCGTGCACCTGGAAGCTGTCCTTGAGCACCGGGTACACGGCGGCGAGCACGACGCGGCTGCTCCGCGCGCCGCCGGTCGGGCGGCACGCGAGGACGCGGTCCAGCAGGTGGCGCAGCTGCCGCGACCGGGCCAGCAGCGCCTCCGGGTCCATCTCGTGCACCGAGACGGCTGTCGAATTCCGCGTCGCCGCCATCGGCGAGGAGGACGACGCGGCGATGGGGTCGTCGGCGAAGTGGACGGCGCGGGGCGGCGGCAGGAGGGACCGCGCGCGCGCGTCGAGGAACGCCGCGTAGGCGCGCACGAACGCCGAGTGGTCCCACGACGCCGAGTGCGCCTCGTCGCGGAAGTCCGCCAGCAGGGACAGGAGCGGCTCGCCGGCGCGCTTCCCGCCGGCCGCCGGCCGGAGCAGCTCCTGGCAGAAGACGGCGGCGGGCGCGTCGTCGGCGGCGGCGAGGAGGCGGTGGACGAGCGCGAGGCACTTGGCGGCGACCACGTAGTCGCGGGTGCGCGCGAGGCGGCGCGCCACGGAGGCCACGCAGGCGGCCACGTGCGCCCGCGAGGAGGAGCTCAGCAGGCGGAGGATCTGCGCGGCGTGGCGCGCGTCGGCGGGGGCGTCGTCGTGGGAGGTGGCGCGGAGCACCGCCACGTCCAGCTCCGGGGACACCGCGCCGGTCACCTTGGCGATGCTGATCGACGTCTGGTCCTTGACCGCGCCCAGTGCCTTCCGGATCGACATGGATCGAGCTGCTCTTCCCTGCTCTGCTCGGGTGGAATGGTATGTTTGGTGGGTGATCGATCGATCTACTAGTCTTCTTTCTTTCTTTGCCGTGCCCACAGCAGGTTGAGGAGACGGCGGCGGCGGACCCAGTGACCCACGCGTTTTCTCCTCGCATGCCACGGCCAGGCCAAATCCAAGGATTGCTGACGCGCTCGAGGACACGGGCATCGGACGGTTCTGATGAGGCAGCAGGTGGGAGGGACGGACGAGATGGCCTCGGAGACCCGTCGTTGGTCTCACGTTGGACCAGTATGTCCCGCTGACATCCGGGTCCCACGCCTGGTGGATACGGGAATTTTCGAGGTAAGGAAACGGCGCCGGCGAATGCGATGCGATGCGCGTCTCCTTCCTTTCCTTGCTCCAAATCTAATTAATTCATTAATCGCCTACAAGCAGTTTCATCAATAATAAAACAGATAACTCAGCAACAGCGACCACCGAAACCCCTGTCCGGGGAATTTGGACTTTTGGGTTGCCTTCGTCGTTAAGCACCTGCACTAGTATATCTTCTTCTTCCCCTGTATCGGTCGTGTCGTCCAGGTCGTAGCAAACAGACAAACGCGTGCGTCCTCGATTATCACGACGAAATTCTATGGAAACAAATGGCGTGACAACGTGCTCATTTGTCCAACGCCGAGGCCGAGCAAACTTTTCATTCGCTCCTAAGAATTCATATTTCCTTTTTTTCCTTGTAAATTGTAATATTGTATCATCTTGCGTGTTGGAATATATTTCCAAGGCAATAGTAAAGAAAGCGGTTTGTTTCAATCTTCGTCCCGGATTTTCGTTCTTTCCTTGTGAACGGCGACATGCCTATATTGAACGGCCGGAAAAAGAATGAAATTCCTAGTTTTGAGAGACGAAAAAGAAATTTGTATTGCAAAACATGGGCTTCCACAAAACGGGCCGGCTCATCAAGCCCATCATTGCACGTCGAGCCCACAGGAAAAAGCGAGTTGGGCCCAAACCGTCCACTACTAATAGGAGTCCAATAGTGACCAGCCCAACTCCTCTCTCTTATGACCTACTCTGAGCAGCAGACAACATGCACCCAAAATTCTCTATCTATCTTTTTACTTACTAAGCGAATGAAACTTTCACTAGCGAAACCTCATTTTTTTAGAAAAGGGAATATGTATTAATATTCCAGCCTCTGTATCGATCGATACATATAGCTGTTCCAAGGTCTGAATCACCAAGTCTCACATAAAACTAAGTTTCTCAATACAAGGAAATGTCAAACAAGGCAGAATCGAAGTAACCACACTGCTGAATTAACTAGCTGAAAGTCTATTATTAGAGAACCAGCCATTAGAAGAAAAAAAAATCCATCACCAACACCTCAAGTGCACGACACGCCAAGCTGATACGTGATCGATCTTCCTCTTTTTGCAACAGCCCCCAAAACCGGACCCAATGAGTCCCTCGAAACAACACCTGCATTGGAGAGAAGATTCTTGAATTGTTAAAGACCATATCGTTTCGGCTGATCCAAATCGCCCAACAAAAAGCTACCGTTACCGAGTGCTATTTTTGGGGCACTCAGTAAAGCGCAGGCACTTGACACATAGTTGGTTTGCCGATATACTCGGGAAATTGGCCTATGTGTCGGAGTGTCACATTAAAAAAGTTCCCCGTCACATATCAATAATACTAACAAAGTGCTCATGCTTCGCTACGGACATGTAAAAAATTTTAATTTGAATTATTGATGCAAAGACATCTAAAGAGACCACAGAAAAGAAGAGAATGACGTATTTCTCCAGAAAAGAAACATGAATCTTCATGATTTTGCTGCATGTATGTTGTTTGTGAATGTTTGGTATAAGCCTAGCAAACTTTGGTAAAGGGATTTGTTGTTGCTAAATTGTATTTTGATGAAAAGAATTTTGTAGAAAAAACATTTGTCTATTTGATTAGATGTGGTGTTTGATTTTCTTTTTGTTTTTCTTTGGAGCGAAGCGAAAGCCCAGCCCACAAACGAAAAAAACACCGGTAGTCTTGCTCCTAGGTGGACAAACGAAGCTGCCGCCATGAATTAAAACTCGAGCTCACATGGAGTGCTAAACGGAGTTAAAGTATGGTTTAAAAATATAAAAATGAGGTGTAATGACATGACGAACTTATTGGTGTTCTTCAGATTCTTCTTTTTGGTACTAATTTTTCAAATTTGTCTAGTAAAAAAATACGACGACGTCTACGGCGGCGTCTAAAAGTGCATGAGAATTGGGATTCGTTTTAGAGAGAGGGAAAGGGCAGACTCTATAAGAACCAATCGGAGTCTAGCACCCGAACGATGAACGAAACGGAGTCTAGCCGAACGACGAACGAAATGGGAACGAAGTCCACTCCAACGACGAAGGAAAGGGAGTCCAACAATCGAACGACAAAACCAACACCAAAAATCTCGTAATGACGACCGTACCGGGATTATTATATAGCAGTGGCGGAGCTACGTACAAGCTTGTGGGTGCGGCTGCACCCACAAGATTCTGAAATGTACACTAAACAAAATAGATTTTCACCATATATTAAGCTAAAATCTTTCATTCCTCTTAAAAGCTGCACCCCCCATAATTGTGCTCTAGCTCCGCCACTGTTATATAGTAAAAGATTACATCCACATCAAGTATATAGAAATGACCACAAAATAAATAAATAAATTAATATTGAAATACATTATTATAATTCCAATAGTGGGGTGGTTTATTGCTCACTCGACATCTGATCTTTGTCGAGTGCCAAGGTAATGACACTCTTCAAAGATTATATAGGGTTTGCCGAGTGTCAGCTTATCAACTGTTTTTTTACTTTGTCGAGTGTCGGCCGGTCCGATAAAAAACATTCGATAAAAGCTCTTTTACCGAGTTTTTTCCCCTAGTGTTACCTGCCTTGGATAAAAATACATTCAATGGATAGTCGTTGCTAATTAAGCGTAGGCAAACCTATGTGTCAGCGTCATTCTTATTATTCCGTGGGTCAAATCAGAACCACGAGTGCAAATCTATGTGTCATGCACGGTGCGCAGTTTTGACCTACCTATGTTGTGTCATCTTCATACTTCTACTTCTCTTATTAATGAAGGGAACCAAGACTCTCCTACTCGGTTGTTTTTCTTCGTACGCAAATTACGACCTAGCTGGATTTGAACTCGGCTCACTTTTTGACTTTGAGCCTTCTTCTATAAAATGTCAAGAAAGATTTGCACGTTTGTTTAAAAAGAAAAGAAAAGGTTTACGTGCAACAATACTTTTAATTTCTGTCAAGTTGGACTTCAATTTCTTTTTGTGCAATTAAATTTTCAACTTTCAGCTGCTCCAAGAAATTGTACACTTTCAACTTGAGAAACACGAAACAGAGACAAGGTGTAAGCAACCAACTTGAAAAGAAAGGATTTCAGTTAAATTCTTCAAAGCATTTGGTAATCTTTATATATTAATAGAGGCTATACAAAAATGCTTCCTCTAAAGCTAAAGACTGTAAATTATCAATTTTAAGAAATAATTTGCATTCGTCATAATAAGCTAATTAAGAAATGTTTTCCCAAAATAGGTAATGAGTGACCTTGTGAATATTCTTGCATCTTATTTACTCACTTGATTACTTTTCATAGGTCAATAGCTTCTAATTAATTGTATATCATACGTACCCTAAAACCTAAAAAATCAAGCAGGCACCCGGCTGAAGCCCTAAGGGTGCAAAAGAATTAATATCATGGTTCCCGCATACACAACTTTATGAGGGCATGAGTTTTCTTTTTGCAATGTGTTATGATATGCCTATATGTAAGTTAGCGAAAGAGAAATGGTGCCAAGTACACGTGGGTATATGGTGAGTTATTAAAGCTACAATACCCTTGTATGCGTTGGTTACAATAATGTCCACCAACTTTATATGACTAATAATCTGTTACGAGATATCAACAAAGTTTCTAGCAAATAACTTTGACCAATAATGCGAATAAACAATTATTATTTCAAACACGAAAAGTTACCTATTTTTTCATGATGAACCTTGGCAACCTGAAATCTTAAGAGCGTCCCCAATGATTGCTTCTTAGCTAACTCTTAGAATTGTTTATTGAAGAAAAAGAAGAGAGAGAATGCAACTAACTCTTCCTCAAGAGGCAGCCTTTAAGAAAAATGAGAGACTTAAACATGGACCTCACTTCTCTTCAATTCTTTCTAAAAGCTAGCTGCTACCTCTTAGCTGCCTCTACCATTGGGGACGCTCTAAGTGATCACTCAAAATGATTTCATCATAAACGGTCCACTTTCATCTATTTCTTTAGTCCCCTATATATTGGGATGTCTTTTCCGCATGCAGCTGGGTGGTGAATCTGAACATGTAGTCACACATTCCAAACGAACTGATGGCTCCATCCACAGGTTCAGTTCAGCCAATAATGTGCTTAGGCCATGCATGAACACAGTGCGTGGATCGATCTGAGATACCTTAAAGAATATGTAGATGCTTGCATGGGTTAAATCATTCATTCCTGAGGATGGAATCCGAATACTGGACAGAAAAGAGGGAAAGAAAAACACTATGTCTGAGAGAGAGAGAGAGAGATCATGCGGTGGTGGTACTGTATTCAGTCCGAGCTACTAGAGAGAGATGAGTGCATGTGCATGGTGGCTTTATTCTCCCAAAGGGCGAACAGGACTGGGAAGCGATGAGGAGCAAGAGAGGGTCCTCCCTAGGCCTTCGAGAAAGGCAAAGGCAAAACACAAAGCAGAAGAGAATCTGATTCCCTCCGAGTAACATGCGCATATCAAGAATTCAAGATCTTGGACCATTCCCTGTTCCCTACCAATCCCAGTTCCAATACACGTACCTTAATTACTCCCAATTACCCAGTCGTAGCTTATTAACTCTCTCTCTCTCTCTCTCTCTCTCTCTCTCTCTCTCTCTCTCTCTCCACATTCTTTCGTACCCTGCTTCTTTCACTTTTCTGCACCAGTGTTGCCTTGTGCTTTTGGGAACACCGGCCGGTGCATCGTTCTTAGCTACGAGCCCCCTGTAGTAGGCTAGAGTACGCCAACCACAAGGGAACTTGCTCTCTTTCTCAGTGTTTCTCAAACTTCCATGTAACTGATAATCCTGCATGGTTTCCCTCGTCAGATTTATCACCTGTCGACCTCGTCCTTCCCGCTTCCATATATAGGCTGGAATCATTCTAAGATCCAGTCTATTGATCATAGCCTCTAGCTATAGCTTACGTGTACATGCATTCAATATAACCAGATAGAATTGTTCAGTGCCCTTTATTCTATGATCGACATGCATCTCGATCTTGCTATTCGTTTCATCCTTAATCTCTCTTGTGTCTACCAAGCTGGATGTATGTGTAGTGTTGATTAGAGTAAAACATACCACTAAATTAGCTATTAGCCCTGATTAACGACTCAGCATGCAGAATACACATGAGGTTATATATAAAAAGACATTAGCCTCGGATTTCCCATTGGTGCAGCTACTGTCTATTCTACATCCGAGGATCTCACCAATTTCTACCTCTCAGATGATGGTGGGCCAGTTGATGAGCTAATACGTAGCTGATCAATGCAAATGAAATGGTCTTCGTAGATGGAACACGAAAGACCTTGGATTTCCTCACGCTTGCTTTGGTACGTTCTATCACTGTGAAAAGATGAAAAAGTAAAAGGTAAAAACACACAAAAGACACACGCTTTTGAATGGGCCTCAGCTAGCTCTATCTTTGACTACACCCCTTTTGCTGCACAAACAACACAACAATTACGCGCAAAGCTATATAGGTAGCATTCATTCCAGACTATGGTGCAAATCTCCTGCAGATATATATACTAGCTAGGAGTAATAATACCAGTATATTGCATGTTAGCAACCATGTATTGTTCATTTATTTTCTTTATATTTCTCCTATAAGATACATACTGCGTACGTGTTGGTAGCAAATAATGCAGTTACACCACTGTCGCGTTCACCAATAATAAAATCATATATGGAAAATTAGGGAACACAATTAAGGAGCAGCTATTACGAAACGAAGATATATAAAAGGAGGGAATATATGATTGACATATGATAGAAGTTTTCATGAACAAAACGAAGAACAGTACATAACTTGACCCCAACCCGAATGCACGATAAAACCTAAATAAAAAAAAACAGATGATCATGGAAGCTAAACACAGTCGTAGCTGCTGGTGATACTGCTTGCGCATGATCAAACGCAAGGCTGCTTCCCTCCTCTCTCTCTCTGTCTCCAGTTCTTGCAAACACATTGCAAATAAAGGCTAGCCTTTTTTTTCTATATCACAATGCCATCACACACCCTATCATCGATGACGATCTAGCTAGTTTTAGGAATGCTGTCATGATAGCTGGCCGGCGGCGCGGCTTACAAGAGATGGTTACCTGTGGCATTGGAATACGAGGTGGTGTAACCAGCTGCGGCGAGGTGGTGGTGATCAGCGTACATGCCTCCGCCTCTTGGTGCGTAGCCCTCCCTCTTTGTTGCCGCCATGCCACCGAGCTCTTCTTCTCCGTTGCCGCCGGCGCCACGGCCGTCGGTGTCGAGGCCTAATTGGAACGCTCCGGGCATGACCATGGCGAGCGACGGCGGCAGCGAGCCCTGCTGGTCCATCGCATGCAGGAACGGGAAGCCTTGCATCTGCTGATGCATTCTCCACTGGTCCAGCCCGGTGGCGCCGCCGCCGCCGATGGAGTAGTTGCCATTGGCATCAATGGTCGGCTTGCCGATCCCGGTGAAGCTGGATCCCAGGCTCATGGCGTCGAAGTCGGCGAGGCGGAGCAGCGGCGGCAGCATGGACAGGTGGTTGCCGCCGAGCATGGCCGCCGGGCCGGAGAGAGAAGCCGGCGCGTTGGCAGTGGTGCAGGTGGACGACGTGGAATTATTGTTACCAGCAGCAGCAGCAGCAGCAGTAGCTAACGCCGCTGTTGTCCCTGGCGCGGCCGCCGCCTGCTGCTTGGGCTTGGCCCGCTTGGCGTGGCGGCGGTAGCCGCCGCCGACGGGGACGTTGCGGAGCGCGCCGCCGCGGGTCCAGTAGCGGCGGCAGGCGCGGCAGAAGTGGCGCGGCTGGGAGAGGGAGTAGTTGTTGAAGTAGCAGAATTTGGTGTTGGTGGAGTCGCAGCGCGGACACTTGAGCCCCGGCTCCGGGAGCGGGATCCTCGCAAGCCGCGCCCGCTCAGACATGGACATGGGCTTCGCCGGGCCCACCGCCTGCCCTCCTCCTGCTTCCGGAGCGAGACCGCCGCCCCCCATGATTGACGACGGCTGGAGAAGCTGCTCATGATTGGTGCTGTCGCCGTTGCCAACTGCCTGGTGGTGGTGAGCTTGCTGCTGCTGCTGCTGCTGCTGCTGATGCTGCAAATAGTAACAATCCAACCAAAAATCATCATCACAAGACGCATCAAGAAATTAATTGGTAACCTGCTGCTGCAGGCCTAGTAGCTAGTATATACCGATAAGATTTTCGGATCAGGATATTTATTAGCTTAGCCCTAGAGGAGAGCAGCAGCGGTATTATTCTCTTCTTTTGAGTTCGAAATAACTATATTGCTGCGACTTTTATTCAAAAGAGAGTGAATAAAATCTTTGGGAAAAGAAAGCGAAGATGCAAACAACGAAATTGACTATCAGATTACCTGGTTATCGTTCCAGCTCGAGGAATCCAGGAAGGCAGGGGGAAGATCATGGTGGGTGGGGTGGAGATGCCCTCTCTCTCTCTCTCTATCTCTATCCTCTTGCTACTAGGGTTTCCTTGTGGAGAGGAGAGGAAGGAGGAGGGAGCTCTGCTTCTTCTTCTTCCTTGTGGATGGAAGGTGATGGGAATGGGGGAATCAGCTGAGCTGAGAGAGAGAGGGAGAAAGCAACTAAAGGGGAAGCTGGACGGAGACAGCAGGATCAGTGAGCCTGAGGTGGGCCGAGCAAGCGAAAAAGACGAAAAAGTGGCTCTGTACCATTCTGTCTCTGCTCTCTCTGTGTAGTAGCCTTATTTTGTAGTTTTCTGCCTTTTTCTTCTTTTTCTGGTGCTCATGACCGATGAGGAGGATATACAACAAGCGCATTCTTCCTTCCTCCGACTGACAGCTAGCTTCCAAGAAATGCTTCATGAGGACTATTATTTGCCTTCATATAATTCAGTAATCATCCCTCCAATCCAGTGTGCCCAGTACTAGAAACAGTTTCATTTTTTTCAGTGTCTCTTCATCCAGGTTAAGTGACTTTGATTTTACTTTTGCATAATTAAGTACACATTCCTGGGACAAGTCAGACAAGTATATGTATACATATGCCCTCCTTTTTCTTTTGTTTCCATGAGAAGGAAAAATTCAAAAATTACCCACAACGCGTAAAACAAAATCCCCTTATGCATATACACAATATAGGGGATACCTGTATTATCGTGAAAATAGCAAAATATGTTCTTATAATGGTAAAAATACGTGGTAGTCTGTGTTATGTACAGGGCGATAATTGGAGAGCTCTCACCCATATTTTTTAGCTGCTAAAATTGTTAACCATAGTCAAGCTACAAATATACCACAACTGATATAATGAAGTGTACATTTCTGTGCACAATGTTTCAAATGAGTCCGATACACATGACTCATTTGTACATTAGAGTGGTAGAGAACAATCCACTATCCTACTATTTGGTCAAGAAAAGAAGAAGCCACAGCAAACATCTAAACATTACCATAGTGATCCAAAAAAGTTTAAAAAAACTCATCATTGTTAATACAATGGATATCATATAACACCATAGGGGTGAGTGCTTATACGTGTATATAGGTATGGTGTTTGCATCTGTACTATATTTTTTAGAAAAAAATATCATATACACCATACACATACATATGCATGGTTTTACATAAAAATGAAGTGCTAAAAAAGAGGTGAAAATAAGCAAAGGAAACATTTTTCTTGGCTTTGTGGCTCATGCAGGCAACGTACGTATGCTTGCAAAACTATCATATTATTTCTGGAGACACGTATCACTTATGATTTCCCAAAGTATTTGGGTATGCATCGGTGCAAATGGCAGATCCACACATGGGCTGCTGCTTCAATATCCGTACTTCTAATGCCACTGCCACCATCAACGGACAACAGTATAAACAGTGATCAGGAAAAAGGTAAAGAGGTTTAAAATAGTTAGCTTCACGAAGAAGCTTCATTCACACTTAACTATTGGGAATATGTACTTTTCAGGGACCGTGGGCCATAATGGCCATGCATGCAAAAAGGGATTGTGTGTAGATGCTACAGCTTGCACCAATTGTTTAAACAACGAGTAAGACCTATTTGTATAACTGATTCTTTGACGACATTTTTGTGCATGGTTCATATTAGTTAGAGTGTGGTTGTTAAAATTATAATCAAGAATAACATTGAGGGACATTTTATTTATATCACATAAGAAAAAACCTCAATCCCGAATTGTAGTAACAAGAAAAATAATGTTTCCTACATACAAGGAAAAAAGCTGAAGTAAACGACAAAAGCAATGTAAACTCTTATGCCAACGGGCGTCTCTAGTTATCCGGGGTTTGAGCTATTTGGTACATGTAAGCAAAGAAATTATCCAGCAATAAAAATAAGATGAAGTTAAAAAATAGTTAAAGTAGCTAAATGACATGCAACTACCAATATAGCTAGCTAGCTTTGGCTCCACATGGCAAAAATGTTACTCTGCAAATGAGCAAACTTGATGCTTGTCGAGCTAATAGATGCGACATGGCCTTCGATGTTTCTGTTTTATGTTGACTTCTTAAGCAAGACTAAAAGCTTGCAATCAGATAACTAGGTCTTTTCAATGAGTTGAAAATAACTTGCCAGTTGGTGTGGGATAATGTTGATTGTACTTGCAAGAGAAGTGATATGTGACCCAAAACAAACAACTGGGGCCAGCCGGCCAGGTATATTTGAGCCTGGTATCATTAATTGATTAATCTTAGAAATGACATGGCTTTCACTTTCATGCAGGTAATCTTTAGGACGACACATTGGACACACACATGGTCCTTGCCGCATAAAGACAAGGAAGCAAGAGCAAATTTGAAGAATGCATGCCACATTTTGGAATCAGTTGTTATGGAGGTGTTTGCGAAGTCTGGATATGGAAGTTCTCGAATAGGATTACAGCCTAGTTGTTTTTTTTTCTTTCGATGAGTCTTCCTATGTATCTCTAGCTCAAATTGTTTAGCTTGTTATTTGTGAGCCTAAGTGTTCCCCTATGTATCAGACCGCTGCGTATTATCTTTTGAAGAGTGTAGAGGCCGGGACTCTTGTTCCATTATCTAAAAACATTGATTAATGTTAGAGAAACAATTTTAACTGAATGTCTGTCCAATAAACAAACACTTGAAAGGGAACACAGAAATCACAGGTTAGGTAGGTTTTGCCAAAATTATATCGCTCTTGTTGCTTATTTGCAGGCATGCTAATCCTTGTGTGTTGATTTGGCTGGGGTTTCAACTTAATTATTAGTTACTGGTTCCCTTTTTATTTCTACAATAAAATAATTTTGCTGCACAAGCTACAAACGGGCAAATAAATATGATAACAACACCGAAACAACAAATATCCTGCTCGCTTGAGGGGGGCGCACACACACAGAAACAGTTGTTCTAGTCGCGAGCACAAATCAGTAATAATAATAGATCGACATTCATGCTGCTACTCTTCTTTAAATCACTGGCGAACACATCTGTTTCGATCGATTTGTGCACATATTCATGATTGAAAAGGAAGATGGCGATGATTGCTTCAAAGCTAAAGAAAGGCAGTGAAGAATTGGAGGTAGCAGACATGCTCCTCGGTCGATTGGATTGCTGCTTGCTGGTCCCACAGCAAGAGCAAAGCAAAAGTTAGCTACCTAGCCACACTTCTTGACTGCCTCTGTTGTATCTGCATTCCATCTGTTAGTTTGATGCTGTCATTAGTGTATCTAACTATGATCTTTACAATTTAATCCGGTATAGTACTTGCCAAATGCACATCGTTCATAGTTTTTTTTTTCTTTTGGTCGATGGACGAGTATATGCATAATTTAGTGTAAAGCAAAAGGAAGTGCTGAAATTAACTAGTCTAGGTAGTGGCTGTGATTAGCTACAAAATAAACTATTAGACAGAGAATAATTATCTTGATAATGATAGCGCTCCCTACACTATCGACAAGGACGACTCCGATCCGCGGTGCTTTCTTATTCATGGTTCACGTGCTCATATTTTAGCTAAAAGCTTTCTTCTGAGATTGAATTTGACGTGACACATACATGGACACATCGGCGAGATCTAGGCCGTTCACGGGTGGTTTTTGCTTGCAGAGCAACCGTCACTGCAGCAACAACCACAACAAACTGTTGTCAATTTATAGCAATGCCAGCATATATATATATATAGCTTAATCTAAGCCTAATCTACCAGCCTCTCAGCTTATATATAGCTGTGCTGCTGTTGAAGAGGATGACGATGCAAGACGTACATGGGCCCGGCCCATCAGAGTACTATTTGCGCGTTCCTTTAATCATGTGGTGGGCCCATGAGTCACCTGGGCTAGCGTTCGGCCCGCGCCATGGCACGTGTAAGTGTAACTGGTGCAGATCGCAGCAAATTGTGCCTTTGCTCCGTTCACTACCCAGACGATGACGCTAGCATCATCTTGTCGGCGCTCCCTCACTGCTCACCTCTCGCTGCCATTGTTGAGGTGGAAAAAAAAAGGAGGCAAAGCAAGGATCATTTCATGGATGGGTCAACTTCGTTAACCCCACAGCGCACCTGCCGGCACAGGAAACCAACACCCTAAGATATCTGAACCAGCAGCATAGGGCACACACACTGATAAATCATGTGAGAGTGCTGTCCTGGAATCGAATCTATATCGTCAGGGGTTTTCCATGCAGCCACCAACCTTGCTCGCAGTGTGAATGGAGAACGAAGCTGCTCTCGGGAAAATGGCAGACATTCTGCTCCATCATCGGCAGTCACTGATCCAGGCTTTTTGACACGGCTGACATTATTTGAGAACCCTGCAGTCTTATGGTGTAATTAAAACAGATGCTGCAAGAGCTTATCCCGGTGAAGCAACCTACCTCAAACTTTACTGGGATGGTGACCCTGTCCATGCAAGGAGAGGGAGATATGGATCATTGAACAGAGCAAACAATATACTTGATTCGCTTTGTAATATTGAATTTGTGAGCGTCAGGAAGCAATGGAAACTCTTTAAAACAAGCAGCGTATACATTTTTTTTAGATAATGGAAACAAAGTTTCCGGCCTCTGCAAAGCATTCAGCCACCGTTTTTTGGTTTACTTATTACACAAAAGTCAGTACGCAGACTGATCATGGAGAACACAAAAAATAAAATCAAGGAGGTTGCAATCTGTTATTAAAACGCCATCCATAAGATGCAAAAAGCTCCAACGCAGCCGTCTCTAGTACCGCGCTCGTCTCATGAAAATGGCCTCTCACCTCCTCAGGCTGTAGCAGGGACCAGTACCGCAGCCAATATGCTCCCCTGAATAAAGCCTTTAAAAATGATGTATATTTAATATTATGAAAACATATATCATTCCTACACCGCCAAATGGCCCAACACATGGCCGCCACTCCCACCAAGATAATCTTGCGTTTCTCTAAATCAAAACGAGAAAGTCAATCACCCGCTATATGGGCTATAGAAGTAGAAGGATTTAGACCCGTAGCCACCGAACTGTCCTCCAAATCAACCTAGCATGATGGCAGTCAAACAACAAATGTTGAATTGTCTCATTACAATTGCAAAAACAAATTTTTGGTGACCTACCCAGTTTCTCTTAGCTAGGTTGTCTTTTGTTAAGATAACTCTCCTGGATAGGTACCATTTGAAAATTTTTATCTTGAGAGGTAGTTTTAATTTCCAGATTAGTTTGTGTCCGAAAGTCGCCTAGAGGGGGGTGAATAGGCGATAATCCTGAAAATCACTTAATTTAACAAATTAAATACGCAGGAAAGATTTGTCCGACTCAAATGTCCGACTATAGTAGGATAAGTCCGACTATGGACTAATATCCGACTAGAGTAGGACAAATCCGACTCCCTCGTGCGGAAAGGGGAACGGGAGTCAAGATGGACAAATCCGTGGAAATAAAGCAACAAGAAAGCAGCAAGCAACACTAGAAAGCTAGGGCTACAAGAAGACAAACAAGCAAGCCACCTATGCAAGTAAATCTAGGAATTTAAGCAAGAACACCCTAGAGCTATAGCACATCAATTTGCAAGAAATAAAGGGAGACACAAAGACACACGATTTTTCACCGAAGTTCAGCTCCACCAAGAAGCCTACGTCTCCGTTGAGGAGTCCACCAAGGACCGGGTTGCTCTCAACCCTAAACCTCGTCAAACCGCCACAAAGGCCGGTTTAAATCCACTAAATCAAAGCTCCACGAAGGGAGGGGCAATACAAACGACCCGAGTCTCAACCACAAGCTTGGGAGCTCGCCGGGTAACGCCTAACCGTCTAGGGGATGAATCCCCAAGAGTAACAAACACACCAAGTACCGGCGATGGAAGAAATCAAGTGCTCTTTAGATGGAGATGAAGCTCAACGATCTTCTCCTCAATCTTCTCACAAATCCACCAAGGATTGGAGTGGGGAATCAAACTTGAAGAAGAGGAGAGCTTGAGTGAGTTGGGGAGTATTTTTGAGAATGTGAGGAGTGCCAACCGGCCAAAAGTGGACGAGGTCCACTTTTATAGCCGAGGCACTCAAAAGAGCCGTTGGCTCGGATCCGACTCGGATATATCCGAGTGAGTAGGATAAATCCGATCGCTAGGGTTTCGAAAGAATGGATTTCGCTCTCGGAGTCCGAGTCTTAAATCCGACATAACTCGGATAAGTCCGAGTACACTCGTGGGGTCGGATATATCCGATCGAGTCGGATTGTCCGACTCCTAGGGTTTCAAGAAGTTGGGTTTCGCTCCGGAGTCCGACTCTCTGTCCGACCGAGTCGGATATGTCCGAGTATATGTGGAATTTCTTTGGCCGGCTCTCCGGAGTCCGAGTCCAATATCCGAGTGAGTCGGATATGTCCGACTCCAAATGATATTTTGTGTTTGGAATAAGTTTTGAGCACTTTCATTTTTCACACCTCACACTTGTGTGTCCCTCTTGATAGTACGGTGTTTCCTATACTCAAGACATAAATAAATAAAAGGCTTCAAAGCTTGATCTTGAGCATGAGTGATCCATTTATCAAAACTTGCACGTATGAGAGATTATGGCCACTTCCTTTTTGTGTTTCTTTGCTCTCAATTGAATTTTAGATATGCACTGCGCACAAGCTCATTTAGAATATTAGTCCTTTTTAATTGTATTGACGTCAATCACTCAAAACCATAATTAGGGGCCTAGATGCACTTTCAATCTCCCCCTTTTTGGTGATTGATGACAATACAACTAAAATTCACAATTAAATGTAAAAAGAGCTTGAATAAGAGAGCGAGTAGAAGAGAGCTCCCCTAAATGTGTGCATGAGTTGAATTCAATATTTGGTCATTTTAAAACCAAAAGCACATATTTGAGAGAAAAACAAGAGAGCTCCCCCTACATCCATGCATTTTACTCACAAGACATATAATACAAAAGGACAACAACTATGCATATGACATGTGAATCACACAAATGCAACTAGAAATTAACAAAAAACATTACACCATCCATCATTCATAGAGCATAGCTTATCACATAAATAATTAAAAACGAGTTATTACAAAAAAAAAAAAAAAAAAAAAACACACCACAAAGTTCACCACGATTACAACTCAAAAGAAGCAACATGTCCATAAAGTAAAACAAGATACAAGAGCAACTCTCACTTGCTCTACTCACAACTGAAACTCGGAATTTTTACTTCTCCCCTTTGGCATCAAAACACCAAAAAGGAGGAGGGGAGGTCTACTCATCATCGCCCCAATCCTCGTCGTCGTCGTCATCTTCTTCTTCTTCCTCGCGGGGCCCTTGCCTTTGGGGTCCTCCTCTTCTTCTTCCTCGGAGGCTGCTGCCACGGGCTCATCCTCCTCATAGTGAAACCGAGTGTGAGTGGAGGTACCGGTGCTAGGGCCGGTGGGAGCCGTGGTGAAGTCGGAACTCGAAGAGAAAGGTGGAGGAGGAAAGTAGCCAAAGTAGAGTGACTCATCCGGGGTGAATGAGTCCCAAGGATACTCAACTGGTGGAGGAGCAGGTGCGGGCTCCGGAGAGGGAACTCTAGGAGCGATGATCCGAAGATGATCAAGAATAATCTTCCGCCTTGCCTTTATCACCTCATTATCCCGCTTAAGACTCGTCCACCTTGGCATCAATCCGCGGCACATGCCGAAGAGACCCTTAAGCATCTTGAAGAGAGCGCTCTTGCTCTTCGTGCTAGCACCACGACCACGGGCTCTATCCGGACGAGGAGCCGTGCTAGAGCTAGGAGCTGAAGAACGGGTCCGAGCTGGAGCAGGAGCAGCTGGAGCAACCGGAGGTATAGCTCGAGATGAAGTCTTAGGAGCATTGGCCGGCATCCTAGGCTGAAGAGGTTTGTGCGTGCGAGTCCTTGTTGAAGGTCTTCTTGGAGATCTTCTCAATCATGCACATCACAAAAGGTGCATACACACAAGCACGTCTAGCGTCCACGGAGCGGTGCCACATCTCACTCGAAGATAAAGTCCCACACATTGAATTTCCTTTGGGTGGGCAAGATATGAAATAAATCCTTGGCATATGATGCAACATGATCTGCATTGCCACCCCTAGGAGAGAGAGTGAGGCGAAGCATCCTGTGCAAGACCACATAGAGAGGCTTGAGACCGTGAGCAAAGGGTGGCTTGCACGTGTCCTCATCCTCATACATGTACCTCATGAGCTCCGGGTTGAGAGAATCTGAATCATGCAAGCGAAGATCCCTGTTCATTGTGTCCCTCAATCCAAGAATGTTTGCAAATCTACCGAAGGTACAAGAAAGCTTCTCTCCATCGATCATCCACCAAAACCTGCCCAAGTTCTTGTCAAAATACACGATGGAGTAGAACCGACACACTATCTCCCGGTTCCAATCATACTTGAAGCACATGATCTCCTTGAGTCCATGAAACTCACACATAGCAATGACCTCATCAAACAAAGCCGTGTGCTCGCTTGACATGTAGTCCCAATCTATGTACTCGCATTGGCACTCGTGGACTTCACCTTGCTCCCGTAGGCACACATGTACCGATCCGTGTGAAAGTGAGACCAGAAACGGTTGTCTAGAGACTCCCGTTCCATGTCAAACCAGTTCACCTCTCTTGCTTCAGCTTGCCGCTGCCTCAGCCCCTTTGATATAGTCAATCATCACACGGTCAACTCCGGGATGGACCACCACATCCCTCATCTCCTCGCGGATCTCGGTGGGTTCCTCTTCTTCCCTTGGTTCAACAATGGGAAGATGGATGGTTCTACTCCTTTTCTTTCCGGCAACTTTTGCCCTCTTTTCCGGATGGGGATTGGTAGACGAACGACCCATGCCGACAAAAGATAAACAAGGAATGGTATGAGATGGATAGCATAGACATTTGAGTTTGGATAGAAGTAATGCACAATTTCGAACTTTAGTGAAAATTCTGTTGGAGTCGGATATGTCCGATCGGGTCGGATAAAATCCGACTAGTCGAGAGGAGTCGGATATATCCGACTCACTCGGACATGTCCGACTACAACAGGATTTTTACTAAAATCGCTATTCCGCATAGATCTACCGCACATTCCTAGCCATATTGCGTTTAGAGCATCTATAGCATCCTAGGAACAACATCTATGCAACATCTAGACAGGGGAAACACTAGAACACCTAATCCATGGAAGTTGACTTTAAACCCTAGGTGAAAAGATGGGAATAGGGGAAAAACCTTTAGGCCAACAATGGAGTCGGATAGAGTCCGAGTAGGAGGAGCCTTTCCCCACAAATCTCACCAAATCGCCGGTGGAGGAGGGAGATCGCCGGTGGAGAGCTCGCGCCGCCGTTTGGAGAGGAGAGAGAAAGTTGGAGTTTGAATGAGGGAGTTAGGGTGAAGGGGTAAGTTGGATTCGGGCTTATAGGGTAAAAATCCCGTGGAGTCGGATATGTCCGACTCCGTCGGACAATGTCCGACTCTGAGGGATAGTCGGATAAATCCGACCGGGTCGGATAAATCCGACTCTGCGGTTTTAATCGCCTTGCTCCAAGAGCAGAAAGATCCTTCACTCTTCTTTCTCTTGATCTCAATTAAACTTAAGGACATGTGCTAAAAACTTCATTGGATGTAGCCAGCTACAATCAATCATTCCAACAATGATTACATCCAAATCCGCATGATCCAAAGATTAAGAACCAAATAATTTCGAAAAACAAAACATACAAGATTTTTCAAGAATTTTATTTTTCAAAAACAATTACTCTAAGTCACAGCAGATATGCAAGCCTTCAAGCCACATTACTAGAATCAAGAATATTTAGCTCACTCCTTAAATAACAAAAACGTGTTTCGTCTAGTGGCTTGGTGAAAATATCGGCTAATTGTTCATCGGTTCTCACATGACTCACTTCAATATCCCCTTTGATAGAATGATCTCTCAGGAAGTGATGTCTAATGTCTATGTGCTTTGTGCGCGAATGCTCAACGGGGTTGTAAGCTAGCTTTATGGCACTCTCGTTGTCACATAGGAGTGGAATACGGTTCAACTTGTAACCATAGTCCCTTAGAGTTTGTCGCATCCATAGTAGTTGTGCACAACAACTACCGGCTGCCACATACTCCGCTTCGGCTGTGGAAAGGGCAACGGAATTTTGTTTCTTGGACGACCACGACACTAGGGACCTACCCAAGAATTGGCACGTCCCGGAGGTACTCTTCCTATCCACTTTGTCCCCGGCATAATCCGCATCGGAATAGCCTATTAGGTTGAACTTTGAACCCTTGGGGTACCAAAGCCCTAGGTTGGGTGTATGCACTAGATATCTCAAGATTCTTTTAACGGCCACCATGTGGCACTCCATAGGAGCGGCTTGAAAACGTGCACACATACACACACTAAGCATGATATCGGGCCTAGATGCACAAAGATAAAGCAAAGAGCCGATCATAGAGCGAAAAACCTTTTGATCAACCGGCTTGTCTTTCTTGGTGAGGTCGAGATGGCCGTTTGTAGCCATGGGTGTCTTGGCGGGCTTTGCCTTGTCCATGTCAAACTTCTTCAATATGTCTTGAGTGTACTTGGCTTGACATAGGAAGGTGCCCTCCTTGAGTTGCTTGACTTGAAATCCTAGAAAGAATGTCAACTCTCCCATCATAGACATCTCGAACCTCTTTGTCATTATCTTGCTAAAATCATCACAAAACGTTTGATTAGTAGAACCAAATATTATGTCATCGACATAAATTTGGCACACAAATATATCATAATCAAAACGCTTAGTGAAGAGGGTTGCATCGGCCTTGCCCATTTCAAAACCCTTTTTCAAAAGGAAATCCCTAAGGCATTCATACCATGCTCTTGGTGCTTGTTTAAGCCCATAGAGCGCCTTATGGAGTTTGTACACGTGGTTAGGATACTTGGGGTCTTCAAAGCCCGGTGGTTGCTCCACGTACACTTCTTCCTTGATTGGTCCGTTGAGGAAAGCACTCTTCACGTCCATTTGATACAACTTGAAGTTGTGGTGAGTGGCAAAGGCAAGTAGTATTCTTATTGACTCAAGCCTAGCCACTGGGGCATAGGTTTCATCAAAATCCAATCCTTCTACTTGTGAATATCCTTTTGCCACCAATCTTGCTTTGTTTCTTGTCACAACACCGTCTTCATTTTGCTTATTGCGAAACACCCACTTGGTGCCCACAACATTCTTGCCTCTTGGTCTTTCTTCTAATGTCCAAACTTCATTTCTTGTGAAGTTGTTCAATTCCTCTTGCATGGCCATCACCCAATCCGAGTCCTCGAGTGCTTCTTCTACTCTAAATGGCTCCAAAGAAGAGACAAAAGAGTAATGTTCACAAAAATTGCAAACACGAGAACGAGTGATTACCCCTTTTTCTATGTCACCAAGAATTTGTTCCACGGGGTGATCACGTTGCACACTTTGATGCACTCTTGGGTGTGGTAGATGTGAGCTTGTTTGACCGCCGTCTTGTTCAACCTCTTGATCATGCGACATGGGTTCATCATCTTGTCCTTGAGCATGATCTTCATTGCCAACCTCTTGATCTTGATCAACTTGATCATGATTTGTGCATGGTTGGTCTTGACTTGAGGGGGAGGTTGATCTTGATCATTTTGCGGTTCTTGCGGTCTCACATCACCAAGTGCCATCCTTTTGATTGCTTCCCTAGGAGCCTCAACATCTGCATTGTTAATAACAACTTGCTCCCCTTGAGAGCCGTTAGATTCGTCAAACGTCACGTCCCGTGAAACTTCAACGCAACCGGTGGTTTTGTTAAAGACACGATAGGCGTGACAATTTGACCCATACCCAAGCAAGAAACCTTCATCAACTTTAGGGGAGAACTTTGAAGTCTTGGGTTTCTTGTTGAGCATGAAACATTTGCTCCCAAAAACTCGAAAGTACGAGATGTTAGGCTTTTTACCGGTTAGTAGCTCGTATGGTGTTTTCCTCAAGAGTCGATGGAGATACGACCGATTTGAGGCATGGCATGCGGTGTTGATTGCTTCGGCCCAAAACCGATCGGAGGTCTTGTATTCATCAAGCATGGTTCTTGCCATCTCTATGAGAGTGCGGTTCTTTCTTTCGGCCACCCCATTTTGTTGCGGTGTGTAGGGTGCCGAAAACTCATGCTTGATGCCCTCCTCGTCAAGGTACTCTTCAACTTGAGTGTTCTTGAACTCGGTACCGTTGTCGCTTCTTATGGCCTTGATCTTCACTTCAAATTCATTTTGTGCTCTTTTCAAGAATGTCTTGAGTACATCTTTCACTTCACCTTTATCACACAAAAAGAATACCCACGTGAAGCGAGAATAATCATCAACAATAACAAGTCCATATTTGTTACCGCCAATGCTTATGTAGGCGATGGGACCGAAAAGATCCATGTGAAGCATCTCCAATGGTCTTGTAGTTGTCACTATGTTCTTGGATGGGTGTGGTGCTCCAACTTGTTTTCCGGCTTGACATGCACTACAAATTTTATTTTTCTCAAAGCAAACATCCGTTAGTCCAAGGATATAACCGCCCTTTTGGAGTTTGTGAAGATTTCTCATACCGACATGGGCTAGTCGTCTATGCCACAACCATCCCATGTCGGACTTTGCAACTAAGCATGTGTCAAGTTTTGCTTTATCCGCGGTAAAATCCACGACATAAAGCTTCCCTTTGAGCACACCCTCAAAAGCAATCGAGCCATCACTTCTCCTTGAGACAATCACACCCTTGTCGTTGAACAAACAATTGTAGCCCATTCCACAAAGTTGTGAGATAGACAACAAATTGAAGTCAACGTTATCCACAAGCATAACCTTCGAAAGTGAATGCGGAAAAGTTAAAGGAATGTTACCATATCCCAACACATAGCCTTTTCCGTTGTCTCCAAAGGTGATATATTCATTTCTTTCTTTGCTTGGCTCGAATGACTCGAACATTTTCTTATCTCCGGTCATATGATTGGTGCATCCACTATCCACCACCCATGATGAGCCACCGGAGGAGTATTCCTACAAAACAATTTATGCTTTGTTTTTAGGTACCCAAATTTGTTTGGGTCCTCTCACATTAGTAACAAGTGCCTTGGGCACCCACACACAAGATTTGTGTGTCTTGTTGCGTGGCCCAACATATTTCGCATAGACACGACCATACTTGTTTCTCATTAGCACATAGGTCGCATCAAAATCATTAAAGAGAGCACAAGAGGGGTTAGGCACATTAGTACGCAAATCACAAATAAGAGAAGATTTGTTAGTATTCTTGGTTTGCTTCTCCGTCTTGACTTGCTTCTTTTGGTGTCCACTCTCTTTGGTGAACTTGATGAATTCGGTGCCGTTCTTGTTGATTCTTACATTGTGCTTGACACCTTGCTTGTACCCAATGCCATCCTTCACATGTGACCGTCTCACATTGGTGTATGCACCCCTTGCATACTCGGCCTTGGCGTCATCAATGACCTTCTTCTTCTTTTGTGCTTGGTCTTGAAGCTCTTGCACTTGCTTCTTCAAGTCACCAATGGTCTTGATGTTTCTTGTACAAGCTTCAACATCAACCTTGAGACACCTAGAACACTCAATGCTAGACGGGGGCAAGACGAAGATTGAGAGGAAGTAGTGTTACACTTAATTTCCTCAAATTGCACTTTAAGAGAGTTGTGATCCTTTTGCAAGTTATCACACTTCTCTTGAAGTGTCACATTTGTGACTTTAAGTGTCACACTTTCATTTTCAACCATTTTTAGGGACTTCACTAAGTCCTCATTCTTCTTCCTCTCAACTTCTAGGAGCTTCTCAAGTTCAAGCACCCTTTGCTTCTCTTGAACAAGCATTTCTTCTTGTTTCTCAAGAAGCTCCTCTTGCCTCTCATTGTTCTCCTTTTCCTGCTCAATAATGTCCAACAAATCAAACATGTTAGGAATTTGAGAACTAGCATTAGTGTTTACCTTGGAGCCTTTGGCCATCATGCACTTGTGCCCGGTGTCATCTTCATCATCGGTTAAGCTTCCAAACAAGGAGGAGTTGGTCGGTGTTAGCCCTATTGCAAGTGAAGCAATCCCTCCCTTTTCTTCATCGGATTCCGACTCGGAGGAGGAAGATGATCCATCGGAGTTCCACTCTTGCCCAATGTGTGCTTCACCCCGACGGTACTTTCTATGCTTCTTGTACTTCTTGTCACCCTTCTTGTTTTGCTTGTTCTTTTAGTTTTCCGGACACTCCGCCATGAAGTGACCTTTGTCTCCACAAATGTAGCACTTGTTTTTGGCCTTTCTTGACTTGCTCTTGTCTTGATCATCCTTCTTGAAGCTTCTCTTTGACATGAGCCTCGTTGAATCTTTTCACGAAGAGAGCCATCTCATCATCACTATTATCATCACTCTCCTCAACCACCTTCTTTTTCTTTTCTTGTTCGGCGTTGAGAGCCAAATCATTCTTGCTCCCACTAGCCTTTTCCTTGTCTCTAAGCAAAGCGTTGATTCTATTCCCTTGATCAATTTGCTGTTTTTGGGAAAGCACCTTTCCAATCACTTCATCGGTGGTAAAGTATCTAAAGCCATCTTTGTCCCTTATGTTGGACACTATGTTTGCATCCCATGCTTGCAATGCTTGTAGTAACCTTCTATTCACATCCAAGTCCAACACCTTCTCTCCAAGTGCTCTTCTCATGTTAACTATCCTCATCATCCTATCATGGGCTTCCCTTGGCCCTTCATCCGTCCTCATGACAAAGTAGTTAAACTCTTCTCTAAGCCCTTCTAGCTTAGACTCCTTCACACTATCAATGCCCTCATGAACCAATTCAAGCTTCAACCAAATTTGATGGGCATCCTCCAATCCGGTTACCTTCTCATACTCAGCGGGACTAAGTGCGGATACTAGAGCACTAGCTGCCGCCACATTGCATCTTACATTGAACAAGTCTTGTGCGGTTGGCTTGCTTCTACATTCCCACAAGAATCCATTTTGAGTTACACTTCTCACATTTTGATGCATTGAGTCCAAATGTAGCAAGCATCTTTGTTTTCCAATGATCAAAGTATTGACCATCAAAATATGGTAGTCTACCGGACCCTTGTCCAATATGCTCATCTCTTCCGTCATTGTAGGAGTATGGTGTTTTGTTGTAGCTTAATGGTAAAGCACTTGGCACATTTCCATCCTTGGCAATTCCTTTTCCAAGCATCACCCGGTGAGTTTTCATGCCTTCCTTCACCGGTTACCTTAGGTGGTGCTTCACCACTACCACTAACGGTTGCATCTTTCTCATTTGCCATCTTTAATCTTCAAGCGGTGAGGCTTCAACGAAGATACCAGCTACGATACCAATTGAAAGTCGCCTAGAGGGGGGTGAATAGGCGATAATCCTGAAAATCACTTAATTTAACAAATTAAATACGCAGGAAAGATTTGTCCGACTCAAATGTCCGACTATAGTAGGATAAGTCCGACTATGGACTAATATCCGACTAGAGTAGGACAAATCCGACTCCCTCGTGCGGAAAGGGGAACGGGAGTCAAGATGGACAAATCCGTGGAAATAAAGCAACAAGAAAGCAGCAAGCAACACTAGAAAGCTAGGGCTACAAGAAGACAAACAAGCAAGCCACCTATGCAAGTAAATCTAGGAATTTAAGCAAGAACACCCTAGAGCTATAGCACATCAATTTGCAAGAAATAAAGGGGAGACACAAAGACACACGATTTTTCACCGAAGTTCAGCTCCACCAAGAAGCCTACGTCTCCGTTGAGGAGTCCACCAAGGACCGGGTTGCTCTCAACCCTAAACCTCGTCAAACCGCCACAAAGGCCGGTTTAAATCCACTAAATCAAAGCTCCACGAAGGGAGGGGCAATACAAACGACCCGAGTCTCAACCACAAGCTTGGGAGCTCGCCGGGTAACGCCTAACCGTCTAGGGGATGAATCCCCAAGAGTAACAAACACACCAAGTACCGGCGATGGAAGAAATCAAGTGCTCTTTAGATGGAGATGAAGCTCAACGATCTTCTCCTCAATCTTCTCACAAATCCACCAAGGATTGGAGTGGGGAATCAAACTTGAAGAAGAGGAGAGCTTGAGTGAGTTGGGGAGTATTTTTGAGAATGTGAGGAGTGCCAACCGGCCAAAAGTGGACGAGGTCCACTTTTATAGCCGGGGCACTCAAAAGAGCCGTTGGCTCGGATCCGACTCGGATATATCCGAGTGAGTAGGATAAATCCGATCGCTAGGGTTTCGAAAGAATGGATTTCGCTCTCGGAGTCCGAGTCTTAAATCCGACATAACTCGGATAAGTCCGAGTACACACGTGGGGTCGGATATATCCGATCGAGTCGGATTGTCCGACTCCTAGGGTTTCAAGAAGTTGGGTTTCGCTCCGGAGTCCGACTCTCGTCCGACCGAGTCGGATATGTCCGAGTATATGTGGAATTTCTTTGGCCAGCTCTCGGAGTCCGAGTCCAATATCCGAGTGAGTCGGATATGTCCGACTCCAAATGATATTTTGTGTTTGGAATAAGTTTTGAGCACTTTCATTTTTCACACCTCACACTTGTGTGTCCCTCTTGATAGTATGGTGTTTCCTATACTCAAGACATAAATAAATAAAAGGCTTCAAAGCTTGATCTTGAGCATGAGTGATCCATTTATCAAAACTTGCACGTATGAGAGATTATGGCCACTTCCTTTTTGTGTTTCTTTGCTCTCAATTGAATTTTAGATATGCACTGCGCACAAGCTCATTTAGAATATTAGTCCTTTTTAATTGTATTGACGTCAATCACTCAAAACCATAATTAGGGGCCTAGATGCACTTTCGATGTACCGAACGGAGTATCTTGGTTCATAAGAAATAAATACATAGAACGTGTCAAAAACACTCCTGTTCTATGTAGCTTCCAAGATATTCTATCCCTTTCGTCCGATAACTCTGAGATTTGAAATCTTGGCTATTAGGTCGTTATATTCCGTAAGTTTATTCCCTATCGGTGCTCGCCTAAAAGTTAAGTTATAAGGCGAATTCCCCATGATTTGAGCCACGTAACGTTGTGAATCGTAGGTCACATTATATATATTAGGGAAAAGCTCACGAAAGGTCTCGTTCCATACCAAGTGTCCTCCCAAAATCTAACTTGGGAGCCATCCTTTACATGATAGGATACACATGACGAGAATTCATCCTTGACTTTTAGGAGGCCTCTCCAAAAGTGAGAGCCATTTTGTTTGATCCCGACTCGTGACGAGTCTTTGAACTCAAATATTTATTTCGGATTAGATTCTGCCATAGCCCATCCTCATTGAGCAATTTGAATAACCATTTGCTCGGTAGACATTTATTCCGGATCTCCGGATCTATGATTTCAAGGCCTCCTTGGTCCTTCGGTCGACATAATAGGTCCCATCTAGCAAGTCGATACTTTTTATTATTCTTACCTCCTTGCCAAAAGAATCTGGACCTATAAGCGTCTAGTTTGGAAAGGACTCCTTTCAGAATTTCAAAGAAAGACATCATGAATACATGTTGCATTGCATCGAGGCTTGTTCAACATCTATCGGACTCACATATGTGTAAGACCGACTCCAACAGGAGGAGGCAAAGCCAATAATGCCTCCACAATCTGTACTATTCACCTAAATTTGGTCTCCAACAGAGGAGCCAAACAAGGAGGCAATTTTGCCTTGGAGGAGAGAGGTGAGATAAAATTGGACATCCTCTCTCCTCCAATGCATCCGTGGCTGCACACGAGCAAGCGACGCATGGCCGGGCGGAGCAGGGCGAGCAACGCATGGAGCCGACGGCGCGCGGGGTGGAGCGGCATGCGGGCCAGCAGCGTGCGGAAACGGCGGCGTACGGGCCAGCGACGCGCGGAAACGGCGGCGCGCGGGGAGCAGCAATGCGGGGGAAGGTGGCGAGCAGGGGAGGGCGACGCGCGATGAGTGGTGGAGCAGGGGAAGGCGACGCGCGGGGAGGCGGGCGGAGGAGGGGCTCGGCGCGGGGGATGAGGAGGAGCGGCGGCGTCGTGGGGTAGGCGGGCCCGGCAACGACGTCATGGGTGGCGGAGGCGGCCGAAGGCGGCGCGGAAGGAAGGAGAAGCTGGAGCGCGCGGGCCCCGGCGCCGGAATCGCTCACATCGGAGGCGGAGGAGGTGCGCGCACGGAGAAGATGACTGTGGATATGCCTGTATGCTGTTGGAGACCATAAACGAAGGAGTAGATGCAATCTACTGTACACCTCAGGCAAACTGTCTTTTGCCTCTCAAAAATGGCTCCTATTGTTGGAGTCAGCCTAACGGTCTATATTGATGTCAACAGCGCCAGCCGCCAGAGCTCACTCACATGTTTACTGCCGGCCGGTAATCCGGATTGGTAGTAGATTCAGATCACACAAGAAGAATTAGTTACAGACGAGTATTTGACAAACTACGGGACGAATGAGCTGCTTCACACAATGAGGATGCGTGATGTGCAAACAACCGTAATATAACACCATCAAGCACAACCAGAGCTTTGGATTCATCACTATGTCGATGGGGAAGAGGTTGCGGCAGTTTTTTGGCCCATCAGCTTGCTGTTGCCGGTGACCAAATCAGGGGTAATGTTGGTACTCCGTATTAGTCTATCACAAGCAAGGTAACATTATATAAGTCATTCCCGGTAAGCTTCCATCGATCGAAGTAAGCTGGGGCATGAGCTGAGAATTAGACAAACCAAGGACCTATGCATAATCTTCAATTCAATGCAGGGATCTAACTGTAAATATTTGAACAAATAGCTTTTAATTTCAATAAAATCCAGTAAATTTTTGTTATATATTAACAAGAAAAATGACTGTATGATGTGTTACTACATCCACAAATTTAATAGTCCCTACAAGTTGTCAATATTACATATGTTAGGAGAACGAACATAACGGATATAGTTTTGTACAACAAAAAAGCTGGAACGGAAAATCATCAATCTATAGACATGTTGGGTGCCTCCATTATGGCAATTATATATAGGAGGATGTTTAGGTCTACTATTATGGTGATCTGGAGTGGCATTTCATTCGATTGGATATCATGTCCTGGGAAGAAAAATCGTAGTCGGTAGGAGAGGCACGTCCAGAACTTCAGGTGGACGAAGACGCTGACCTTCCACCTGGTGTGCATGCCTTTCCGAAGAGGTTGAGCGGCACCACTCTGACCTTGAGCACCTGGTCCATGGCCTACATGTCATCGGGTCGAGTGTCTACCCCACTGTCACGATAATGTTGTACTGGAGCGATAAGAATCACGTTGCTCACAACACCGCATGAGGTCAACACTCGTTGAAGGAGTGCGTCGTGGAAAGTGAGCACGAGGTCGACACTCGTTAAAGGAGGATTCAGCCCGGGAGTTGTTGTCCTTGGCGAGGATGGTAGTGATGGCATGCACGTAAAATCATTCTATTGGGAGGGGGCATGGGCCCCTGGCTCAGCCCGCCACTACCCTTGGAGGCCTTTCAAGTTTTCATGGGGCATCAATGCATCGTATACATTTAAGAGTGTGCTTTGTTGGGCCTTGGCTTTTGAAAAAACAGCTATGAGCTGTGGACTATGAAAAAGACAAGTATGGTGTCTGAGTTGTAGGAAATTCAAAAGCTGTTTGGTGAGAGGGACTGTGATTTTTAAAAAGCTATTGAGTGGACCCTACATGTCATCCAGAACCTTCTCCACTTTTCTCTCGTTGACGAGTAGACCCCACTGCTCATCCTGTTTTTCTTAAAGAAAACTGGAGGGGCAAGACCCTACAGCACTTTATTTAAAAAACAACGGGCAAGTTTGTGTACAGACACAGAATAAAGAAAAAAAAGGAAATAAATCAGCTCAAGGGAGCCTGCCTTCTTCTTCCTCTCGCTAATCTGGTTGCTTGCTGGCGAGCCTACCTGCCACCCGCCCCGCACCTGCCTGCCGCCGCTGCACGCCTATCGCTACCGCCCGCCCCGCGCGCCTGCGTACTACCACCGCCACTAGCCTGCCTATCGCCGCCATCGAGAACGACACCGACGCCCATTGCCATCGCCGCCTCGCACACCACCTTGGTGTTGCGCCCATCGGGAACCAATAGGGAGCGCGTGCCTGGTGGGAGAGAAGAGGACGGAGACCAATCGGGAGAGAAAGGAGGAAAAGAAACGAATATGTATGTGTAACCAGTGGCATGGTGGATAATTTTTATCACTTTGAGGAGTTCTAAGCCAGAAAAGTAGGAGGAGGTGCTTTCACATTTGTACTAGAAAAAGCAGTTGCTTTTCTTCACAGCTGATTTGGAAGCAGACCCTTTGGTTGGCTTTTGCCTTTCAGAAGGAAAAAGTCACGGCCAAAAGTCCAACCAAAGGGATCCTAAGTACAAATAAGGGGTCACATTAGTATTGGTCAATCACAAGCGAAGTGTTAATAGTGGGCAGTCTTCTGCACCACATTTCCCTGATGAAGAGGTCTCGCTCATCAATTTGAACAACACTATGGTTTTAGAACATTTGCCCAAATCATAATCATGATGTGTTTTCAATCTATCAGATCAGTAATGTGTGATAGGAATGAGGAAAAGTAAAAGCAACTACTTGTTTTGTTGCCAAATCTAGACATAGTTTAGAACAAGTGACTTTTGACTTTTGGTAAAATCCAATGAAATGTAAGAAAACGATTGTTTGATGTGGGTTATTATATCTGCAAAGCCCATAGTTTATACAAGTTGTGGGTACCACATTCATGAGCAAACAGAATGAATATGTACATTATTTAAACTTGATCGAAGGGAAAAAATCATCAATCAATGGATATGTATGCATGGGTTGGGTGCCTCCATTATGGCAATTATATATAGGAGGATGTGTTAGTTGTACTGTTATGGTGACCTGGAGTGGCATTTCTGTCGATCGGATGTCATGACGGTGCCGTTCCCCGGAAAGAAGAATCGTAGTCTGCAGGAGAGGCGCGTCCAGAACTTGAGGTGGACGAAGACGCCGACCTTCCACCTGGTGCGCGCCTTTCCGAAGAGGTCGAGCGGCACCACTCCGGCCTTGAGCGCCTGGTCCATGGCCTGCATGGCGTCGGGGTCGAGCGTCTGCCCCGCGGCCACGACGATGTTGTACCGGAGCGGCAGGAAGTTCTCCCTGGCGACGACGAAGGGCGCGGCCCGCAGCAGCGCGATGTCGGCGCCGTGGAAGGCGAGGGCGAGGTCGACGCTGTTGAAGGAGGCGTCGGCCTTGGAGTTGTTGTTCTCGGCGAGGATGGTGACGACGGCCTGCACGTAGCTGAGGGTGCCGTCCTGGTCGTACTGCAGCTGCACGAGGCGCGCGTCCGAGACCACCAGCCGCGGCATCCTGGGCTTGTACAGCAGGAACACGGCGAACACGACCGCGCCGGCGATGATCACGGCGATGGCCAGCAGCGTGCACAGCAGGAGCAGCAGCCGCCACGCCCACCCCGAGCAGCTCCTGCTACCAGAATCATCGTCATCGAACCTCTGCCGTGTCCTCACCGTCACCGGCCTCTGCCTCGCCCTGGCTGCTGCTCGTGCCTCCTCCTCCTTCCTCATGTCTTCCTCCACCGGCTGCAGCTGCATCTGGGGATTCTCTTCGAACTTAACGGCCTGCGCCTTGAACACGGGCATGAGCGGCGTCACGAACATCCCGACACTGTCCGCGTCGCCCCTCCCCGTACAGCGCTGGCGGTTGTGCGACGTCCAGGCCGCCAGGAGGCAGGCGAGCAGCTCCTTCCAGCTGGCCATGCTCAGGAGCAGCGTCACCTCTTTCCTGAGGAGGATGATCATCGTGGTGACACGACTGGAACTGGAACTGGAATGCTGCTGCTCAGCGTCCAGCTCCCTGTCGACCTCCTCCAGCTTGCTTTTGGCACGGCCCATGTCGTCGAGCTCGATCGCCAGCTCGATCGCCTCCCGTATCCTCAGTGCTTGACGGCGCCGGAGCTGCTCGGCCTTTACCTCCGGCCTCACAACGTCCGGCGACATGGCTGCTCTGGTGCGGCGCATCACGCACGTCAGATAGTCACCGCCAGGAGGGGACTCCATGTCTTTTCCCTGGATGCTGAATTACATATATGTGCAGTGCCAGTTGGTTAATTATTACACTCACTTTTAATCTAGGCAACATTAAGATATGTCATCATGCATGAGGAAGATAACACTAGTACGAACCTGTAGTAGCATTTGGCGAAGAGGACAGTAGCGGCACGGTACTCGTCCCTGTCGACGGCGGGGAGGAGGAGGAGGTTGACCATGACCTTGCGCGCTTCTCCGCTGTAGATATCGCCGAAGCTGACGGTGACCGTGCGCCAGGCTCGGCCACGGTGATCAGGTGCATTCCCGAGCGCCCTCGGGTAGCCGCCGGCGTCCACCTCGTGCTTGTCGATGGCGGAGTGGCCGGGCTGCTCCCATACGGTGAGCCTGAGGTCTTGGACCACCACGCTCAGGAGGCCGGCCAGGATCTGCGAAAAGTGCTCGCTGACGCTCGCGCCGTCCTTGACGAAGTAGAAGGTTCCTCCATGGCTCTTGCTCGCGATCGTCTCCAGCGCCACGGCGAATTTGCCTGCACCAAAACCAAACGTGTACACGGCCACAGTATTGTCAGTGATCTCGACGTCTTCAGCTTTGCCCCCTTCGTTCTGCTCGCCGTCGGACATGAGGAGGACGCTTCCCACGCGGCCGACTCTGTGCTGGCGACCGTATAGGACCTCGAGGCCAGTCTCGAGGCCGTGCCTCATATTGGTGTTTCCGCCGGCTTGCAGACCATTTTCGACGATGTCGTTCAGCTTCTCCCGGGAGGCAGGCCTGGCCGTCGAGAGAAGCCCGCACCACTTCTTGGCCGTCCTGGAGAAGGAAACGATGGAGAGGCGGTCCATAGGGCCGAGCTTGCCGATGACGAACTTCATGGCGGTCTTCAGCTTTTCGAGCTTCGAGCCCCGCATGCTTGCGCTGACGTCGAGGACCGCCACGAGGTCGAGCCCGGCGCGTCCCGCGGCCGAGGGAGACGTGTCCATGACCTCGAGCAGCACCTGCTGCCGGTGCTCCTCCAGCGGCGCCTCCTTGTTGTGGTACGCCACCAGCCGCACTCTGTCGGCCTTCCTCCCTGCCCCTGCACGCATCATGTTCCTCCATGTCATGTCCTTCTCAATTAATGTCACCATACAATCAATAATACATAAACTGGGTGTTCAAGAAAAAATAAAAACCAAAGATTATCTGAACCTGCTGATGATGAAATTGCAGGAGGGAGTTCCTCATCACTGACGGACGTCGACATTCTAGCTGCCAAAGGAAACAAGCAACGGGCGGTCCGGCCCTGGGTCAACTAATTAAACACCAGGCTAACTAGTGAATATATATGGAGACAAATTCATGAAGTGATATCATGGGAGTGGAATGATTCAAAGGCCAAGGTTGCCGAGGGTTGGGGAAAGGGTTTCGTATCCTTCTTTGCTTTTCCTCGCAGCTTTCTTTTTGGACACACCGCGAAGGAAAGGATGGAACGTGCAGTATATTCCAAACTAAACAAGGACCATGCAGGTATGAATGAATCTTCAGTAAACCCCACACCACACGTGATGCCACAGTAAAATACTTCCATGAAGGTAATCCAAAGACAAAATAATATTACAGGCTCCTCCTGCAGACGAGATGCATCATAAACATTGCATGTAAAAAAAGTGAATGTATATGGTCCACTGTATCAACTACTAATGCAAAATTCAAGAGCATTACAAAATTTTGCGTAATCGGACCCAACCTGGTCCACTGTATCAACTACTAATGCAAAATTCAAGAGCATTACAAAAACTTGCGTAATTGGACCCAACCTGGACCAGAATGACCACCCTCAGAATGATGCAAACACGTAACCATGCGCCATTGCAGTGCCAGTTTACAGAATGTGGAAACATGAATGCGTTAATTAACATCAGACGGGTATTTCAATTACGTACCTGTATTTCAAGAAAAAGTAATAAAGGAGTAAACAGCAACAGGATTCGAAAAAAAGCAGCAACAGAACCATAGACAATATCTATCAGCAATCCGGATCGCACATGTTCGTGGTAACTGGTACCAACAGGCAGAACTCACTCAGATGTGTGTACCTACGATGGTAGTCTGACAGAGTAAGATTATACAGAAGAAAAACCAGAGACAACATGGAAGTGACGGCCCTCATTTATGGATGAACTCATGATGTTGGTGGTGGAGGTGGTGGCGACTTCATTGCCTCACTCCCTTTCTGCTGTTGGCGACCTTCCTCTTCTGCCTTCTCCTGCAACTGATCCTTGAGTCCTTCCTGATATGTCTCCACGAAATTCTTCATAGCGTTCGTGTATGTCGAGGCTCGGGTCATGTAAATCTTTCGCAGCGCTGGTTTCAGTGTCTCTGCTCCACCCCTCGCCGCAACAGCAAGGTCCTCAAGGAAGCTGGGCTCGCTGCTGTTCTTTCCCTTCTTCTCACCGCTAGAACTAGATGACCCGTCATCTTTGTCTTCCTCGTCCATCTTGTAGTCATTGGGTCTCAGTTCAGGGCCGATGTTCCTCACCCAGGATGCACCGTACAGCCGCGTAGCCTCCTTGAGGATGCACCAGCGATCGTGCCAGGTGAGCTTGGGCCTCTTCTTGATGTGTGGCGGGTCAGGCAGCGACGATGGGAAGGCGATTTCCTTGAGGTCGTAACGCACGTAGTCGTACAGCTTCCTGCAGACAACCCTGAACTTCATAGTGATGGCTTGCTTGCTGCCAGTACTTCAACTGGGGTTGAAGGTCAAGACAGACTTTAATTAACCTGCAGAACAAAGGGAGGAAAACATTAGCAACTTCTAATAGTAACAACCAAGCCTTTCTTCATACTCTGTATCCAGGGTGGTGCAGATAGCAGAAAACAAAGATGATTAGTCCAATCGGAAGAGTGTAGTAATAGAACAGCACTACAAAGTCCCAGCCTGTTCACAGTGGATTATCTGTGAAACAAGCAGGAGAAAAAGTTCCCTCCCCACAAAAAAAGGCAGAGTGAACACATCAAAGTTTATCGGTGAACTCCCTCATCGACTCGCAAGAAGTAGCTCTACGCAGTGGCAGGCCTAGGATTTGAGCTATGGGTATTCAAAATTTGGAACGCTAAAAAAATCTGACGGGCTACATTATGTTTTCATAGTGTATGATTAAATACCATTATACCAACACATATATAGTAAATGATCACCATATCAATGTTTCAATACGCGTGAAAGAGCAAACAGTTTCAAATTTAAGAGAAATAACAATTAATCTAGGTATCCATCAAAACAAACAATTTAAAATATTAGAGTTAGAATTGCTTGCCAAGGCTTCAAGTGGCTCTGAGCAGTGGCCGTGGACGACCGGGCGCCGGCACGCTGCGCGGCGCAGGGGCGGCCGGACGGGCTGGCGGCTCGTAGGGGGCAGCCCGGTAGGCAGGGCGGAGCTGGAGCTGGGACGGCCGGTGGCGCACGGCGCGGGCTGGCGCCGGCGGCCTGGTTGGGACAGCCCGGCAGGTAGGGCGGAGCTGGATCCGGGACGGCCGGATGGCGGACGGCTCGCCGCACCGGACTCGGGCACGGCCGTGGCGGACGGCGGCAGCGCACGATTCAGGAATCGGGAGCGTACGATTCGGGAGACAGAGGATTGGGAAAATTTTCGTGGAATGGGCCAATTGGACCTATTGGGCCAGCTCGAGACAGAGGAAAGTAGGACTCAGCTGGGCCTCTTTCCATTTAGGTTGAGTGTTTGTCTATTTTCTTCTTCTTTTTTCATACATATACACAAAAACACTATATATATAGTTCATTTTGATAAAATAATGGGTATTGAACCTTGAATCATATGGGGCCTGTTCGGCTGGCCAATTTTTTGGCTTCGCTGATGCTGCTGCTGACAGCCATAAGCCAACAGCCAACCGCCAACCTTACTACCAGCCGAACGGAGATCGAGAGGGCATCGAGCAGCACAGGACATGGCCAGCCGAACGGCTGGGCTGAAAACAGCCCATTAGGTTTCAATTACATCCAGCCGAACAGGACCATGGTCTCATCAATACAGGGTACACCGACATTCGAAAAACCATTTCATCGCAATCACCTAAGAGTCATTCTATCAAACACCTTGCCCGCACAATGGGCGAACAGAGAGGGTACGGCAAAACCTCACCGCGAGATCCCATTACCATTTACGAATTAAGAACGCATAGAATGCGAAGAGAATACTACGGACGAGCAGCTGCTAAACAAACCGGTCGCAGCAGCCCGGGCGCCCGTAGGGATGGTGAAAATAAAGAAAAAAAAAGCGAAGGGATGGTGAAAGGGGCTGAATGAGATACATGTGGCCCGGGAAGTGTATCTTGTACGTTGTGTATGGCTGTGTTATCTAGCCCGAGACGCGGCAGGCAGCTGCGACCAAAGCCCAAATTGTGAAGCCCACAGTCCACAGCCCCACATAGGGAGAGAAGGCCGGGACGGTTACACACTCACCCGCTCGCTCCTTTGGCTTCGGCTGCGACGGAGAGAAGGCGATAGCCGCCGCAAACCATCCTTGGGTGATCGTGTGCCTCGCCGCCGGCGATCACCGACGAGGTGAGTTCCCACATGGTCCGGACGACGAGCACCTCGTTGTGTATGCGTACAATTCTCTTTCATTCCTCCTCCTCTTTCCTTCCGGTGCCGGCGTAATTGAGCACCCGTGAAACGGCGCCCGTGCTGCTGCGACCGGTTTGTTTAGCAGCTGCTCGTCCGTAGTATTCTCTTCGCATTCTATGCGTTCTTAATTCGTAAATGGTAATGGGATCTCGCGGTGAGGTTTTGCCGTACCCTCTCGTTCGCCCATTGTGCGGGCAAGGTGTTTGATAGAATGACTCTTAGGTGATTGCGATGAAATGGTTTTTCGAATGTCGGTGTACCCTGTATTGATGAGACCATGGTCCTGTTCGGCTGGATGTAATTGAAACCTAATGGGCTGTTTTTCAGCCCAGCCGTTCGTCGGCCATGTCCTGTGCTGCCTGATGCCCTCTCGATCTCCGTTCGGCTGGTAGTAAGGTTGGCGGTTGGCTGTTGGCTTATGGTCGTCAGCAGCAGCATCGACAGAAGCCAAAAAATTGGCCAGCCGAACAGGCCCCATATGATTCAAGGTTCAATACCCATTATTTTATCAAAATGAACTATATATATAGTGTTTTTGTGTATATGTATGAAAAAGAAGAAGAAAATAGACAAACACTCAATCTAAATGGAAAGAGGCCCAGCTGAGTCCTACTTTCCTCTCGTCTCAGTCGGCCCAATAGGTCCAATTGGCCCATTCCACGAAAATTTTCCCAATCCTCTGTCTCCCGAATCGTACGCTCCCGATTCCTGAATCGTGCGCTGCCGCCGTCCGCCACGGTCGTGCCTGAGTCCGGTGCGGCGAGCCGTCCGCCATCCGGCCGTCCCGGATCCAGCTCCGCCCTACTCGCCGAGTTGTCCCAACCAGAGCCGCCGGCGCCAGCCCGCGCAGCGCGCCACCGGCCGTCCTGGCTCCAGCTCCGCCTCGCCTACCGGCTGCTCCCTACGAGCCGCCGGCCCGTCCGGCCGCCTCTGCGCCAGGCGTGCGCGCACAGCGTGCTAGCGCCTAGCCGCCCACGGCCACTGCTCGAGCCACTTGAAGCCTTGGCAAGCAATTCTAACTCTAATATTTTAAATTGTTTGTTTTGATGGATACCTAGATTAATTGTTATTTCTCTTAAATTTGAAACTGTTTGCTCTTTCACGCGTATTGAAACATTGATATGGTGATCATTTACTATATATGTGTTGGTATAATGGTATTTAATCATACACTATGAAAACATAATGTAGCCCGTCGGATTTTTTTAGCGTTCCAAATTTTGAATACCCATAGCTCAAATCCTAGGCCTCGCATCACGTAGAGCTACTTCTTGCGAGTCGATGAGGGAGTTCACCGATAAACTTTGATGTGTTCACTCTGCCTTTTTTGTGGGGAGGGAACTTTTCTCCTGCTTGTTTCACGGATAATCCACTCGTGAACGAGTCGGGACTTTGTAGTGCTGTTCTATTACTACACTCTTCCGATTGGACTAATCATCTTTGTTTTCTCGCTATCCGCACCACCCCGGATACGAGTATGAAGAAAGGCTTGGTTGTTACTATTAGAAGTTGCTAATGTTTTCCTCCCTTTGTACAAATGATCAATTTGTACAATGCAGTTTTGAAGGTGAAGTTGAAGGAAAGAATAGAAAAATTTAATGGGATGACTGACCTCGAAATATGGCATGAAGTTACGATTTGATGCAATAAAGGGATGGATTTGGGTACTTGGGAGCTTCACAAATCGATTAGTCAAGGCAGGGATTATATCAAAAACTTCGGTTATCTTCCGATGGATTGTCTCACTACTATGCTGAAAATATTTCTGTAGAGTTTGATTGCTAGCATTATGAGAGAGCATGTACAAGAACATGGCAAGCTGCTCCTCGACTTGAACACCTCGTGTGTCACGTAGAAAATTCTCTCTTCTAAGCAAGGCTGCTATGGCTCTAAATACTTCTTTCTCCACCCGAAACTCAACTTTGTACCAAATTGGATGTCCTTCCAAGATTTCCTTAACCTTCATAGCACCGGGGAGGGAAGAAGTGTGGACGAGCGTTTTCTCTTCTTGCATGGCTGAGAGTACAGCGGGCACTAGGACAAAGAAAAGCTCATTGTCCTCTTCTTCCTGTTGTAACAAAAACTGCCTAGCTTCCTCCTCCCAAGAACTCATTATCTAGTGAATACATGGATAAATAGCTAAGTGCAGCAATTACTGAGCTCTAGAAAGCAAGCATAAATAAACAGGCTACAATCAATAAGCCCAAATATTGTTTTTAAAAAAATAGGACTAACCATATCAGTCATAAATTGCCAAGCTGAAATTGTTTGAATTTAGTGCAACAATAACTCAGCATAATGTGTGTGTATCAGACACGATGGAAAAGTGATCTATATCTGGTATAGTTTGGTGCAGATAGACAAAACCCAGCTCAAACATAGAACTAACATGAACCATTCTTAACCAGATAAGCTGATTATTTTTAAAGGGAGAATAACCAAATAAGGAAAGGTAATCTGAAGGCAAGCAGAAGTAATTCCATAACACAAGTAATGACATAACACAAGACTACTACCATCGAGAGACATATGCAATGATGACTGACAACCAAGAAAATAGAGAACCATGTCATGTGAAAAGATAGTAATTCGCTGAAAAGACAACCAAGAAAATAGAGAACCTTGTTGAGCCTGGATCCTCTTTGGCAGAAGAAGATGCAGTTCAAGTCCTTGACTGTAGAGGAATCTGATGTACCCAATGGCTTCAAGGAGTATAGAGGTCGTGTTGGTCTGCCAGAAAAAGAGAGGCTAGTCCTTGTCAGGATCTCTTTTTTGTGATTTTACATGGGCACAAGAGATTAAAGGAAGATGATAGCAGTTGACATGAAACACTAGTAAACTAAGATAGGATTTATATGAAGCAACTAGTTCATAAGTGCAGACTAAAGAATATCACTGGTTGAAACAATCTTTAGATGACTAGAAAGATGCTTATACTCACTCTTGACACCTGATCACTAACTTAAATAATTCTGACTGGAAGCATGTTAACACACAAACTATCAAGTAATCTTGGCTTCAGATAGCAAAACAGGACTTCTAGTGAAAGAAGGCTCTTACCGACAGTCTTGTATGTGTTAGTATTATCTGGCAATTGGCGAAGTTCCTCTAGCGTGAGGTAAGCACGCTTCTTTTCAGCCTCTTTACCATTCTTTTCAGCCTCTTTACCACACATATTGCCTTGTAACTGAAAAAAGAAAGGTATGTTTACAACAGAGGTTCTATGCAAGAAAATAGTGGGCACCTTATATATGGTAGAAGATACTTAAAAGACTTGCATCAAAAGTAGAACACTATAACTCTAGAAACAATAAAGATACTCAGGTTCCAACCATAATTGCATACAAAGTGAGTAAACAATTCCGGGGTCATACAAGGACCAAACCAGCAAACAAGTCACTCCTATTCTACTATTTTCTGCTTGCATTATGAATAAGAAAGATGTAGTCCAGAACTTATTATCAGCTTATGTGGGCAGGCAGTGAATGCAGAAACTAACTTAACAACAAAACAGTCACAGGTCACAGATAATCTGAAACACTTTTAACTGTAACTGAACCATCACAGCACGTAGGTGCAGTAAAATTTGATCCGATTTGTCTCACAAGGCCGCACAGGCATCATCAGCTTATTATTTATTTCAGTATAAACTCACAGCCTTATTATTGGTTAAGCACTGTCCCAAGTTTATCAGTCCAGAACTAATTCTAGAAGAAACAGCGTATCATCGATACAAACAAAGCTGATCAGCAAGTTTATCAGTCCAGAACTAATTCTAGAAGAAACAGCGCATCATCTATACAACCAAAGCTGATCAGGACGAATATCAATCCTCGGAGAGAGAGAGAGAGAGAGAGAGAGAGAGAGAGAGAGACCTGGCCTTCTTGGTGCCATCGATGTCCAAGATCTACCACCCGGCCAGTGATGGGGTTGGGGACGAAGAGCACGTTGAGGTTGAAGGAGCAGAGGCCGTTGTTCTTCCCTGTGCTGCGGCCGTCACGCGGAAGGATGTGGAAGCCGTCGGCGCTCGAAGCTGAGGAGGAAGAGGTCGATGCGTCTCGAAGTCGAGGAGACGAGGTCGATGCTGCTCCGTCAGAGGACGAGGAGGTTGACGTCGAGAGAGAGACGAGCAGAGGTGGCGGTGCGGAGACGGCAAGGCGGCCGGCACGAGCACGTCAAGGCGAGGCAAGATCTGGGAGGCGAGTTGAGGCGGCGCATGTGACGAGTGAGGCGGCGAGAGGTGGAAGAGATATTCTACCCGGTCACTGGATGCTAGGTTTTCCAGTCCGGGGAAAATGAGAAAACCCGGAGCTCACTTACCCCGCGAGCTGGGCTGCCAAAAGGCCCGTCTGCCTTCCCCGGGCTGGCTTTCACGGGCGCGGCCGAACCCCGGGATTGGGCCGGGATCCCCGCGGGGATTGGGCTTCCCAAACTAGCCCTTAGAGCTACTCTCCGGTCTCCACGATGGAGCCCAGCGGATGAGCAGCAAGCTGTCGTGGACGGAAGAAGGAGCAGGCCGTCAAGGGACTCCGACTACCAACCTGCGGCATCTCGACAGCCGGCAAGGGAGCGCGCGAGCAGCACGATCGGGGAGCTGGCGTACAGAGCGAGCCAAAGCAACAGGGAAGAAGTCACCGCCGAAGAACCCGAACTCGATAGGTCAAACAGCACCTCGCAGCCGTTGATCCGCGCAGGGAACTAGAACTCGCCGCGCTCGAGCGCGCGGTAACACGGGCCGCGGCATGGGTGCGGGCTCCGGAGGCTCGGCTACGACAGTGCCGGACGCAGCGGCGTCGTCGAACCAATTCTCGCGCCGCCGGGCCGGGACGGGCCGGCGGCGGCGAGTGCGGCCCTGGTGGCACGAGCCAACTCACCTCCCACTTTTTCCGCGCGACCGGGCCGAGCACGCAGGCCCACTTGAAGCGGAGGTGTGGTGTCCCCGCAGCGCGTCGACGGAGCAGCGGTCCCGGAGCGTGGCGCCATGCAGGACATGGCCGCGAGCGGCGGCGGGGAGAGCTCCTCGAGCACGCGGTTGCGGGAGCCGTGGAGTTGGAGGACTCGCCGTGGCTGCTCGGAATCGACGTTTCGCATTCCCCCTCACTCTCACTCGCTCTCTTTCTTCCTCCTGCAACAATCCACCGCCCGGTGAGCTGCAACGGCCGACGGCGAACAACTCGGAGCTCTCCAAGCCGGAGAATGTGGCAGCAGCCGACGAGGCCATGGATTCGTCCGGGAGGAGGAGAAGCACGGAGAGGGAGAGCGATGTGAACACGTGGGTGCTCTGCGCCGAAGATGGCGTGCTACTTGGTGGTGAACGGGGAGGCTCCGAAGCAGCTCGACCGCCGCTTTCGATATAAGGGTAATATTGGCAATATAATGTTTAACAGATAGTGGAGGCAGCTGCCGTGGCACGGACAGGATAAATTTTTTGGTTGGCTGGCACGGACGGGATTGAACTTTTGTTGGTGGTGAATGCGGGATTGAACTTTAAGCCGATGGCAATGAGGGAATTTGCCCCATTATATAATGCCTGCGATGACAAAAAAAAAACGAAATGGATGATAGAAGAGTATAAAGTGTTTTGTTCATAGAAATAAATCTTCCTACTAAACCAGCACAGGTCTCACAGGAAGTAACGCACAGGTTTCACACGGAGTTTCAATGGATGATAGAAGAGTATAAACCAGACCAGCTAGTCTCAATGGGAGTTTTATGGACACAATTACCTAGAGTGACACGTCATCTAAAAATGTTTAAAACTAGGATTTCATCTATTGTTGTTTTATAGGTTACATACAAGACACAAGATGTCTAGGTAATCGTGTATGGAGAGTTTCATCCTCATAAAACTCATTTTATCTCTCTCCTCATTAATACACTGCCACATCATCAAAAATATCTACATGTCACTCTATTTATTGTCCATAAAACCACTCGAGACTGGCCTAAACTAGCAATCAACCAAGATTCGAGCGCTGATTCCGGTGTAAAGCAACCCATTTTTGAATATGTACGTTATTGGATTGCTAGGCACCGAGGAGTGACCAAACAATCTGCTGCTGTTACTGCGTAGGAATTCAAGAGAGTGTGCATCAAAAGGGAGCCAGTATGCATGCACGAGTAGTAGTGGCCACAAATCTTGTCGCTGTGAGTGCCTGTGGCAGGACACGCTACTCCCGACAGTAAGAGCCACCGCTTCACATACGGCCAGGTCATGTGCACGAGACATACTACAGGTTAGGATGAGCAATAATAATGCCACATGGCCACGTATAAAACATTATTGTGTTCAACAAAAAAAAACAATATTTATGCATGCTATCTTCAGAGTTACTCATTGGATGCGATTTTAGAGGCTGTTGCAAAAAGAAGATTACACGGAAGATGTGTTGGCTGCTTGCTGGACTTTGGAGTTGGTGGCAATGTAATAAGTTGTGCCTGTGTTTCTTTTCAAACTGTGTGATATTGTGTGATCACCGGTTGTATATACTCAACCCATGTGCAAAGGATGGGAAACTTCTTGTACCTTATCCGTTAATTATGTAAACAAACAAAATGAAACATGCCTCAAATTTCTTTTTTCCATGGAGAAACAAAACAAAACATGCCTGAAAATTAATCATCTTTCGGTGTATATATATATATAGTAGTCGGCGGCGCACGCATTTCAGGCGCGCGTATTTTATTGAAATCACCAAGCATTATTATTCAAACGAACCCTGGGTATTGAAATAGAGGATGCAGTTTATTATGTAGGTCGATCACTAGCTAGGCGTTCAAGACGACCTTGCTGTACTCTTTGTCGTGTGAGGAGGCATCCGCGGCGCCGTCGACGGGGAAGAAGAAGGGGTAGGTCTCGTAGCGCGCCATGCAGCTGCTGTAGAGCACGCGGCATCCTCGGCGGAAGGTGCAGTAGTTGGGCAGCTCGGCGACGGCCTGCGCGACGCAGAGCCCGCAGCTGGGCGCGCTGATGTCGCCGGTGCACCACCCGAGGCCGTAGATGGTGGTCGCCGAGCCGAACCTGGCCGTCTCCCGGACCAGCCCGCCGCTGCCCTCCTCGCCGGCCGCCCTGGCCACGCGCTCCATGAGCTTGCGCTCGGCGCGGTCGAAGGCGGCGGGGTCGGACGCGTTCATGGTGTTGATGAGGATGAGCGCGTAGCCGGTGTCGGGCAGGCCGATGAAGTCCGTGTCGTCGTAGCGCATGAAGCAGTAGTCGTACCAGACGCGGCCGTCGGCGCTGCCGCGGCACCCGCCGGCGAGCTGGCGCTGCGCGGCGGCGAGGCACAGCGCGCAGTCCGAGGACGGGATGTCGCCGCGGCACTGCGCCAGGCCCCACACGGCCGAGTCGCCGCGCCCGGATGACGCCGTGGTGTAGTAGGTCGTGGTGGGGCCCTGTGGGGCCAGCGCGGCGAGCACCTCGTTGATGCTCTTCTGCTTCTGCGACGGCCCCGTGAAGTTCTTGGAGCAGTAGGTGCCGATCGGGTCCACCGCCGAGCACAGCTGCGCAGCGGCGAGCAACACCAGCAGCACTAGCACCGCCGGTGACGACGACAACGTTGCCATTATCCTCCTCCTTATTATTACTCCTTATTAGCTCGCTTGTAATACGGTTCTCTTTATGTGCCCGTTGTTTTGCATCTTTATATACATGCTTATATAGGCCATGGAAGTATGATAGATTATGCAGGGAGTGGCAGCCATCGTTGACCAGATGTATATGGCTGCTTGTGCAAAACTTAAGGGTCCCGCTATTAGTCCAGTAGTAGAGACGACGATATGCGTGGCGCTGTGCGCGACACTGCACATGATGCAGGTCCACGCGACGACTGAGCGTTTGTTGCTTGTGTCAACTAGCGACAGCGATAGCTTCTAGGCCTCAAAGACTAGTCTTCCTTGGACCGCTGATGCTGCGTTCTGGCCAGGCAACATGTTAGGCATCATCCATCTGGCAAATAAGAAATTTATCCTCCTGAATACCACTCAACGCCGAACCCATAAATATTGCATTTCCATAGGAACGGAATCAAATGTCGTAGCTTTATTACAATAGACGTTTCAACTCAACACACACAACATGAACCATACAAAAATTCCAAAGATCAAGCTGAACTTCCTTCACCAGAACGCCTCATACATCAACCACACAAAAAGTATACACCACACGAGCAAGGCAATGGAATATGTCAAAAGGCTTATTAAAAATCGTCGGGTTAATCACTTATCTGTCAAAACATTGCCATCACCATGTTGAAAATGTTGTACCACCAAGTAATTAACCAACGCATGCAACTGACCACCGTCAGTCCATCCCTGGGTACTCCGCGGGTTTACTATTATCCGCAGTTGAATCTCCGCGGTTTTACTATTATCCGCGGTTGAATATCTCCAAAATACTCGACCCAGCAGGTTTTGTTAAAATTGACAGTCGGTGACTGCCGCAGCTTTTGCTGACCAGTTCATGCATTCTGCTTACTTAGTTCGATTCCAGAAGCTAAGGTCGGTGATGAGCTAGTTTTGACATCCGGAGAAGACAGTTCCTCAGTTAGGTTTGACAGAGCTCGTTAGGCCGACTGGTAGGCGGTAGCTAAGTTGCCGTGGATCATGGATGCAGCTAGTAATAGCGTCATTGATTGGTCAACGCTTCGTCCGTGGATGTATGACTAGGGGTGTGTTCGTTTCCTAGTGTCTAAACTTTATAACTCGTCACATCAAAAGAATCTTAATATTTATGAAGTACTTAAATAAAATTTAATTATAAAATAAATTACAGACCCCTAGACTAATTCACGAGACGAATCTAATGAGGTTAATTAAGTCGTGATTAGAAGACGGTTACTGTAGCAACACTTTAGCAAAACATAGATTAATTAAGTTCATTAGATTCATCTTAAAAATTAGCATCAATCTCTAAAAGGGTTTTGACATGAAATTAATCGAAATATTCATAAATAAGTAAGATTCTATTTGATGTGACAATCGCTAAATTTTAGAGGGAGGAAACGAACACACCCTAGGTCGAAAGCGATATTGTTTCGGTCCAACTGTGTGTGTTGCGGCGTGACTAATCGGCCACTCCGGTCCCCAGCCCGTCACCGTTAGAAAAAATTAGTGCTCCAAGATTTTTCATCCATGGCGTTATATTTTTTAGATAACTATATAACGTTCTCTATCTGCTTCCACACAACCAAAGCCACATTCCTTCCCGCAAACAACACTTCCTGGCCTCTTCCATTTTGCAAGGAGACATCGATTGATGGTCTCTCATTTCTCTTGAAGTAACAAATCAATTGATATGTATCTGTTACCTATTTCAAACATAGAAGAACACGCCTGGAGAGAGAGAGAGAGAGATTCAGATAAAGATAGTAGAGAAAGAATCCCAAAGTGGCCTACAAAGTAGAGAAAGAAGCCCAAAATGGCCCATGTTTGTGTGGTAAAAAGTGGGTTACAGAACTCAGTTACATTTAATTAGCCCGATTCAAACGCGACTTAATGCATTATTACAGTTATTTGTTTCTCTTTTTTTTTCTTTTTTAACTGCAGTATTCATCAAAACCTAAAAAAGTACTATGTTTCCATATGGGTATGAGTCTTTTACAACCACACCTAAACCTCTAATAGAATGACGACTTTTTTCTTGCATGCCAAGATTCTACTATGAAAGGAACTTGTCCAATTAATGTTGATCTGTTTAAGCTTAATTAAAAAATATAAACACTCCATCTACGAATATAAGAAAAGTAGCATTCAAAATTTATTCAATAACATAAGAACTTCCGAGAATTAAATAGGCACATCCCAACAAGTTCAATTACAAAAACAAATATTGGCTACCTTTTCTTGTCAAACTTAATTGCATACGTGAAATTTAAGTGATACTATAACATTAATGTTGTTTTAGTGTGTGTGTGTGTGTGTGTGGGGGGGGGGCATGTGTCTTTCCGTAAAATAATTTTGGCTCCTTTGTTTTGTACATCATGTTCAGTTCTTCCTTTTCTAATTGGAAAGTGAGAACCCCTCGTGTCCTCATCTATTAATTTCACTTTAGGACTACCAAACAACAGAAACCGAATACATACTAACTTCACTTTTGCATATCTCCTAAAATATTATGATTTCTTAGGGCATAGCTGAATAATTATGTTCTCATATAATTGCGCTTTAAGATATCATTCATTAATGAAACCATTCCATCTGAAAATTCATAACATATCAGTGATGTTTGTTTTCAGGAGTGACACTAAAAAGGGTTTGTCGCCTTCTTAAATGGTTGAGATTTTTACTATATTTGATTAAAGAAAATATTGTTGCATGTGTGCAATTTATTTCTTCCACATAAGATGATTGAGAAATCTATTAAGTTTTTAGCTACTATTTAGGAGACAAATGTCTCACCTTCAATAAGGATATATTATATGGCCTATTAATGAAAGAAATATTCGACATGTACAATGTTGTCCAAAAATATTAGTGGGAGAAATCTCAATAATTAAGAGCTAGTAGCAAATCTCTAAAAATAATTTGGTGAGAAGCTAGGTTAGCTGTTGCTAATTTGAGGACATTGCTTGACCATGTAGAATCAACACTAATGTTACGTGATCCTCCAGCTAACAGTAAGTACATTATCATCTGCTCCTATAATTAAAGCCACTGTCATGTGTAATGCAGCAAATGCCACTCTTCTCCTATCAGGGTCATTGCTAGCTTAGCTGTTATGCTTGGGATCGGCGCGCCATAATATTTTCTACTACGCCATGAGGAAAGCAGTCACAGAACTAATATTGATCCTCACTGTTCATATGTATCCCCACGCGAAGACCTTGCATTTATGAACTTCGGCTCACATGCATGCTCCGTCTGGCCATATCTCTTGGGACTTGGGAAACTTTGTAAGTAATAAATCATTTGAGCTCGCAAGAAAAAATCGCATCTGTTGCATCAAAGTATTCGCCCTAATCTTGGTAAATGGTCCCCGTCCCCCGTGTCGTCCCCCAGCGGGCGATCCGGGAGGAACCCTAGCGCCGGGACCCAACCCCGCCTCTCCCACCTCACCCTGCCTCGCCGCCGCCTGAGCGCGCCGCAGCCATGCGCGCGGGCGTGAGGATGGCGGCGGCGTGGCGTCCTCTCCCCGAGGCGCTTATCCCCAACCACAAGGGCCTCGACGGCGGATACGCGGTCGTGGTGGCTGGATCTAGGTCGTGTCATGACAGATCTAGGGTGCCCGCTGGGGTTGGGTGGCGTCCGGTGCGTAGTTGCGACAACGGTGGCCTCCTGGCTAGCGGCGGCGCGCGGCAGCGGTGGCTGCTCCCTTCTTCGATGTGGGTACGGATCCACGTGCGGCACGTTGACAGTCCCCATGATCGGGGACGTGCGTGTCGCAGGCCGACGTTCATAGCCATCTTCATGGGGGTGAGACACTGTTGTGCATCGACGGCGGGTTCCATGGTGGAGGGTGGCTCGCTGCGCGGCTTCGGTGGTGGCTACCTCGACGGAGGCGCGACTCCAACACAGCCGATGGCGATGGGGTGTGTTCGTGAGGGATGGTTGTTGTTGGCAGCAAGTTGTGCTTGCTTGCTGCCGCTGGTCGGACTGCTCGGCGGGTGGCTAGGTGGAGCTGCTCCTCACGGCCCTCCGTCGAGTGCAGTCTTTTGGGGTTCCATTGGCATCAGGCGAAAGCCCTGCCCAACATTCTAGTTGGTGCCGGCAGCATCGACATCCTTGGGTGCCGATTTCCTCGTTGGAGGCGTTGTCGTCATGGTACTTGGTTCTCCATGGAGGTTCTCTGGGTGTAAACCTTATCCAGGTCCTCGGGATGGGTGACAATGGTGTTCTACCGTCGTGTTCTTCTTGAAGACGTTGTTTTGGAGGCCTCCGAGCATCTTGGTGGTTGTAGGTCTTGGTGGTGGTCATTGTTCTCGTGTCCGGGTTGTCGTTCCTCTTCGGAAGCCTTGTATAAATTCGTACCAAGTTGGAGGTTGGAAGACATGCAAATTGAGCAATCTCCGTAGAGAACTCAAAACAATGTTATTAGAAATTCGTACCAAGTTTGATCCAAGGCATGCAAATTGAGCATCAGCCGACTTCACTAACAAAGAAAAAAGGAGCAGCCGAGGTCAAAGCGAAGTTAGTATAAATTGGTATCAGGTCTGTGATGCAAACGCAAACCGATCAGCCACCGCACCGGAAATGAAGTTGGTAGCTGTCCTGCTCTCGATCTGTTTCCTGTTCCTGGCTCCGGCCACACTTGGCAATGCAGCGATCGCCGATCGGTGGCGCGAGCTCCATGGCAACTCGTCGTGGGCCGGCCTCCTTGACCCTCTCGACCTGGACCTCCGCCGCTTCATCATCTCCTACGGCGAGCTCGCGCAGGCCACCTACGACAGCTTCAACGGCGAGAAGCGCTCGCCGCACTGCGGCGCGTGCAGGTACGGCCGCTCGGACCTCCTCACCGAAACTGGAGTCTCCGGCGCCGGCAACTACGCCGTGACCAAGTTCGTGTACGCCACGTCGGCGGTGCCGGTCCCGGAGGCGTTCCTGCTCTTCCCGGCGCCGGAGCTGAAGGAGAAGGCGTGGAGCAGGGAGACCAATTTCATGGGGTACGTGGCGGCGGCCACGGACGCCGGCGCGGCGGCGCTCGGGAGGCGCGACATCGTGGTGGTGTGGCGGGGGACGTTGAGGGATCTGGAGTGGGTCAACGACTTCGACTTCACGCCGGTGTCCGCCGCACCGGTGCTCGGCGCCGCCGCGGCGGACAACCCGCTCGCCATGGTGCACAGGGGGTTCTTGTCCATTTACACGTCCAGCAACGCCAACTCCACGTTCAACAAGGCCAGTGCCAGAGACCAGGCAAGTTTACCTCCTTCTACGTATGTATCTGTCGGTTCAAACCTATTTGGATCAAATTTCATGATCATATATTTCATATTGAAAATACATGTGGAAGCCGGACCTCTGATGCCTAGTAGAATTATATTTGTGTACTCATCCGGTTTATGTGCTACTCCCTCCGTTACTACATGTAAGCATTCCTAGAATCCCGAGATGAAAATAGTCAAGAGAGAAAAGGTCATATATATACCCCTCATTTTACACTACATCATAAATTCTTCACCCACCCACCTATCCATCAATTTTTGTCCTATTCACAGAAATGCTTATATTTTGAAACAACATTTGAATCCTTAGAATGCTTATATAAAGGAATGGAGGGAGTAGCACGGTAGCATGTACTAATTTTTTACATTTTTTTTAGTTATTTGTGTGGGATGGGTGGATATTAAATAAACGGAGAGTATGTGAGAAATGGAACAGGTTTTCCAGGAGGTGAGGAGGCTGATGCAACTGTACAAGGACGAGGTGACCAGCATCACCATCACCGGCCACAGCCTCGGCGCGTCGCTCGCCACGCTCAACGCCGTTGACATCGTCGCCAACGGCTTGAACAACGCACCCAACAGCAGCAGCTCCTCCAAGCAGCAGCCTTCTCCGGTGACTGCCATGGTGTTCGCGAGCCCGCACGTGGGTGACCGCTTCTTCAAGTCCGCCTTCCAATCGTTCAAAGACCTCCGAGCCCTCCACGTGAGGAACGCCGGCGACGTCGTGCCCAAGTACCCGCCGGCGGGGTACGTCGACGTCGCCGTGCCGCTGAACATCAACACGGTCCGGTCGCCGTACCTGCGCCAGCCCGGCACGGTGCAGACGCTGCACGACCTCGAGTGCTACCTGCACGGCGTGGCCGGCGAGCAGGGCAAGCTGGAGGTGGACCGCGACGTGGCGCTGGTGAACAAGCGCGTCGATGCGCTCAAGGACGAGTACCCGGTGCCGCTGAATTGGTGGGTGCCCAAGAACAAGGCCATGGTCAAGAACGTGGATGGGACGTTGGAGCTCAATGATTTCGAGCAAATCTGACCAACCTTTTTTTTTCCATGATTCTCTCACACGCCTCGTCCCTCCATGCTCTCCATGCTTGCATGAAACAATAAGTCATACGTTATGAACAAGGCCATCTTTTGTTGCATGCTTCTCCCACGCCTCATCCCTCCCTTATGCTCATGTAACATGCTTGCATGAAACAATAAGTCAAACGTTATACTCCCTTCATTCTTAATTATTTTCGTGTTGACTTTTTTGGGTTGCATTTGATCGTTGATCTTTATTTAGAAATTTAAAAATTATCATATATTATTATCCTTTATTTGATTACTGAAAAAATTGAAACATATCTTCCAATATTACATATTAAAACAGGCATTCTGAATAAGATGAACGGGAAGACGCAACTAACAAAAATCAATAAGGACAACAAATTAAGGAGACAACAAAATCCCAATACTAAAGAATTTGGTATGGGTTGACCTAAACCCTGAACTAAAGACTCAAATTAACCCCAAAAATATTCCCACTCCATTCACAAATATAAGGATTTCTGGCCAATACTATTCATTTCTTTTTTTAAAAAGGCCAGTTTCAATAGAAATTTTCATATCATGATTTTCAAGAATGACGCTTTACATTTAGAGTCTTGTTCTATGAAATGAAACTATATTCCTCTGTGCATATTTCATTACATAGTTTCATAGGGTTGGTAGAATGATATATTATTGATAGCTGACTCTTAATTATTGGCCTAGGAACTTCGAGAATTATTAAACAGGCACAACCCATGAAGTGTCATTTAATGGGTTGGCATCCTTCACAATAATAAATATTGGGTAGCATGGCTTGTAAAACTTCCAATTCATGCATGCCTTTTAAGTGGAATTAGCTTTAAATTTTTTTTGGGTGACGGTGGTGGGGAAGAAGGTGTGGTTAGATGTGCATTTTTCAAGTAAATACTTCAATTACCAGAGAGGCATATGCCCACAAATGATGTGTAAGTTTGAAAACCTTTTAATCACGATCTGATGGATCAGATCTGACAAAATTATTGTCTGACACATCGCGCATAAATTCGATATTTTTGTACTATGATTTGAAGCATTAATAAGATATATTTATTACTAATTTGACATGTTTAATAGTATAATTAGAAATTTGATATGTATATTTAATCTCAATTAATAATTAAACTAAGACGGGCACATGCCCCCATGTTGACAAAAGTTGTACTCCATTTACCATTACCTATGCATAATAATATAGTTGATTAAGGCCAGTCTCAGTGAGAGTTTCATAGGTAATAAATAGAGTGCCATGTAGACATTTTTGGTGATGTGGCAATGAATTAATGAGAGAGGTGAAATGAGTTTCATGAGGATGAAACTCTGCATACACAGTTACCTAGACAACTTGTGTCTTGCATGTAACCTAGGAAACAACAATAGATGAAACTATGCATTGAGAGAGGAGTGTTTCATTCTAGTTTCAGACATTTTTAGATGATGTGTCACTCTAGGTAACTGTGTCGATGACAATTCCATTGAGACTGGCCTAATAAAGGCATTCCATCTAAATATTAAAATACATATCATATCAGTGTTTTACAAAATGACTCCCTTCATTTATAAAGATAAGGGCTTATAGGAAACTGCCTACCCAACTATGGAAAACCAAATGAAAGGTCTTTTCTCGAACTGTAGGGGTGTAAGAGAAAAAGGTCTATCACCTTTCGTTAGAGATCTGATGAAGGAGAAGGACTTGGAATTCTTATGCTTACAAGATTTTTTTTTTGGTTGAGTTGAGTGATAGAATCCTTAGAGAAGCGGATTCTAATAATCATTACCTATGAGATTGGATTTATTCAGTGGTATTAGAGTAGAAAGGTTCCATGTAGGGAGACATAAACATGAGAAATATATCCTTCAGTTAGATATGTGGGGGCAAACTTCTTAATGTTAAATGGTCCCTAATGAATCTCAGGAAGAGTCCAAGGAGGAGTTTTTATATGAGATAGCCTCCTTTTGCTCAGATACGAGAGAACCTTATATTATGGGTGGAGACTTAAACATTGTGAGGTTTCCGAGTGAGAAAAATATAAATTTCCAAAAGAATGGGTTTTCTGACTTGTTTAATACAATAATTCATACTAATGAACCCAGAGAGGTCTTCATGGTAGGGGAAGATACACATGGTCAAATAACAAAGATAACCCTACCTTAAAAAGGCTGGGTAGAATTCTGATGTCAGCTGAATGGGAACCTTTACCCAACAGTTACATCGTATAAATATCCTAGAGAGATGTCTAATCATAACCATATTGTCCTTACTACATGTGGCAGTGCTCCTTTTGAAACACCTGAGTTCAGGTTTCAGTTAGACAGGATGAAACAACCAAATTTATTTTGGAAAATGGTGGCTAGAATTTGGAATGAACCCACTAGAGATACAAATTCTCTAGATAGGATTCAGTTCAAGTTGAAAAAATAAGAAATATTTCAAAGGATGGGGGTTCAATTTGGCTGGTGAGAGAAAGATAAGGAAGAGAGAGATACATAATGAACTAACTAACCTTGAACTTCTGGAAGGGGATGATAACCTGACTAACCAACATTTTTTTTTGAAATTCTCCCTTAATGTTGAGTTAATGAAAATGCTGGAGGAGGGAAAATTATATTGGTTTAAACGAAGTCATGAGACCTGGTTCTTAAAGGGTGATAATAACATTGAATTTTTCCATAAAGTATCTAATGCGCTGAAAATAAAGAAAACCATTTGCTCATTACAAGATGGTGAGACCACCATCAGCGGTGATGAGGATTTGCTTAAACATGATATTGAATATTATAAATCTCTTTTTAGTCCTGGAAGTGGTAATAGCTTTGACTCTAGATATAAATTTATGGCATGCAGTAGACAAAGTCACTTAGGTTGAGAATTCAAGACTTACAAGGCCTCGTGACTTGGAAGAAATCGAAGGATGCTTTATTTAAAACTGAAAAGAATAAGGTTGCGGGACATGCTATTGAGTTTTACCAAGCTAGTTGGGACATCATCAGGGATGATGTGTTATGACACTGATGACTTTTATGTGGGCACACTAGATATGCAAAGGTTAATCTATGGCATTAATATTAACTCTCCTACCCAAACCAAGGAAGCTGTTAAGATACAACAGTATAGGTCAATCTGCTTCTGCTTGTTAAATTGCTTGTACCAGTGTTTTACTAAAGTTTTGACCATCAGGTTTGAACCTTCGGCTCATAGAATTATTGATAAGGCTCATACTACTTTCATTCAAAGAAGAAATATCATGTCAGGAGTTTTAGCTCTTCATAAGATCTTCCATGAAACTAAAAGGCCAAATTGGTGTGGTTTTGAAGTTAGATTTCGAAAAACCTACGATATTTGGATTTTCTGTTAAAATGTTTTGAATGTACGGGATTTAATGACACTTGGTGTGCATGGATTAGAAAAGTGATGACTAATGGAATAGTTAATGTTAAGTTAAATAACAAATTGGGGCCTCACTTTCAAAGCTATAAAGGGGTGAGATAGAAGACCCCTTATCACCCCTGTTGTTTAACATGGTGGCAGATTGCCTAACGAAAATGATACACAAAGCACAAAGAATCAATTTATTTGTTGGATTGATTAAAAACGTCATACCCAATGGTTTGGCTATATTACAATATGATGACACCATTTAGTGTACCAAACATGATATAGAAAAGGCAAGGAATGTAAAGTTGCTCCTTTACTTGTATGGGGAGATGTTTGGGCTCAAAATCAATTTTGAGAAAAGTGAGGTTCTTTTAATTGGTGGGGATAACACGATTGCACAAAGATATGTTGTTAACTGTCGGATAAGATCTTTTCGCGTGAGGTATATAGGTGTGCTTGTAGAGAAATATTTGAGAGTATATATAGGGGTATGTGTCCACCCTAGCATTTTTATTAATTAGGGTTAAATTTAAATATTGGATCTCTGATTATACTATTAAACATGTCAGGCTAGTTGTAGATATGCTATAAAATCATAAATTGAAGTACATAAATATAAAATTCTAACAAATTCATGAAATTCTGTTAAATTTGATGAATTTGTCAGAATTTGATATTTCTGTACTTCAATTTATGATTTGACAAGGTGTCTACAAATAATCTCACATGTTTAATAGTATAATCGGAGATTCAATATTTAAATCTAACCATAATTAGTAAAAAAAGCTAGGTTGAGCACATGTCACTATGTCCACAAAAATCATTCTCGTACTTGTATCCCCTAGTAGACCCACTTAGTGGATTGGATTTAATGTGGAAGAGAAATATTGTAAAACACAGATGCATATATCTCCATTGTTGGCAGAACTACTTTGATAGATTCTAGTCTGACGAATACCTCAATTGACCATATGAGGACCTCCGAGCCCTCCACGTGAGGAACGCCGGCGACGTCGTGCCCAAGTACCCGCCGGCGGGGTACGTCGACGTCGCCGTGCCGCTGAACATCAACACGGTCCGGTCGCCGTACCAGCGCCAGCCCGGCACGGCGCAGACGCTGCACGACCTCGAGTGCTACCTGCACGGCGTGGCCGGCGAGCAGGGCGCCGCCGGCGGGGGTTCAAGCTGGAGGTGGACCGCGGCGTGGCGCTGGTGAACAAGCGCGTCGACGCGCTCAAGGACGAGTACCCGGTGCCGCCGAATTGGTGGGTGCCCAAGAACAAGGCCATGGTCAAGAACGTGGATGGGACGTGGGAGCTCAATGATTTCGAGCAGATCTGACCAACCTTTTTTTTCATGATTCTCTCACACGCCTCGTCCCTCCATGCTCTCCGTGCTTGCATGAAACAATAAGTCATACATTATGAACAAGGCCATCTTTTGTTGCATGCTTCTCCCACGCCTCATCCCTCCCTTATGCTCATGTAGCATGCTTGCATGAAACAATAAGTCAAACGTTATACTCCCTTCATTCTTAATTATTTTCGTGTTGACTTTTTTGGGTTGCATTTGATCGTTGATCTTATTTAGAAATTTAAAACTTATCATATATTTATTATCCTTTATTTGATTACTGAAAAAATTGAATTCTAAATTTACATATTAAAACATATATTCTGAATAAGATGAACGGTAAGATGTAACTAACAAAAATCAATAAGAACAACAAATTAAGGAGACAACAAAATCCCAATACTAAAGAATTTCGTATGCGTAGATCTAAACCCTGAACTAAAGACTCAAACTAACACTACTACTAGAGAGACGGGACCCGCTCGCCGGAGGCAACAAGAAAGAGGGGCCTAAGAGGTAGCAACCACGCGTGGCATGCCCTAGAGCCTAGGCTAGGCTGCACGGCGGCGTGAGTCTTTCGATACATTAATGAACTAGACTTCCTACATTTAACCTTTTTTGTTTTCTTTTTAAAAATAATAATTTAATTTATGAATACAACAACAATTTAGTTTAATACTCCTATAGTTAGAAAAAAATCACCAGGGAAGTATCTAAAAGCTAAAAAATGCCACATATTTAGGAATATTGCAAATTTCAAATATGCAATAGTGTATCTACAAACACCTTGTTGCTTTCTAAAAGCAAAGTATTCTAAATAAATGTAGTATTCTGAATTCTCAAATATACCTTGCTTCCAAACGGCCAAACGGGTCTCTCAATTCTTTGCGTCTACAACCCGTAAGAGAAAGGTAGTTTTTGTTTTGGCATGCCAAGATTCTACCATGAAGGAATATAATGTTAATTTGTTGAAGGGATAATTGCATGAGTGTTGTTATAAATGTTTGACATCATTTCCTGTTGAAGATATATGCAATCATCTAGATTATGTTGTTATTAATGGAGAGAAAACCTTGGTAATAATTAATGAAACAGGTGTTAGAGGAGGTGAAGAGGCTGATGGAGCTGCACAAGGACGAGGTGACCAGCATCACCGTCACCCGCCACAACCTCGGCGCCGCGCTCAATGCCATTGATATCGTCTCCAACGGCTTGAACAACGCCACCAACAGCAGCTCCTCCAATCAACAATCCGCCATGCCCAGTGACTGCCATCGTGTTCGCGAGCCCACACGTCGGTGACCACTTGTTCAAGTCTGCCTTCCAATCGTTCCCTGACCTTGGAGCCCTCCACGTGAGGAACGCCGGTGGGGTACGTCGACGTGGCCGTGCCGCTGAACATCAACACGGCCAGGTCGCCGTACCTGCGCCAGCCCGGCACGGCGCAGACATTGCAGGCGTGGCCGGCGAGCAGGGCGGCGCCGCAGGAGAGTTCAGGCTGGAGATGGAACCGGGACGTAGCGCTCGAGCCGACGCGCTCAAGGACGAGTTCCCGGTGCCGGTGAATTGGTGGGTGCTCAAGTATGTTCAAGTGGGAGCTCAACGACTTCGAACAAATCTAGCCAAGCAACCTTTTTTTTCATGCTTCTCTCACGCGTCGCTCGCTATATGCTCATTTACGGTGCATGAAACAAACAATATATGCTCATTTACGTTGCATGGAACAAACAATATATGCTCATTTACGTTGCATGGAACAAACAATATATGCTCATTTACGTTGCATTTTTTAGATAATGGATAAAATCCAGTTTTGGGCTCATAAAGAGGTTACAACCACCTTATTACAAAGTCTTGCGAAACATCTTCGATAGATGATGCACCACACGCTAAAAGATAATGAAAGAACACCATAAGGTTTGGATGACAAGAGTTAAGAGAGAGTAATCCTATTGCTAAATCTCCATCATGGTGTGTAAAAATCTGCATCGCTAACGTTTCCAGCTGTCGGCACGCTGTTTTCAGCATATCTTTTGCGTCATTACTTGTCTATAATTGCGCCCAGAACCTCGCCCAATGGGTGCCTCTGAAAAGTACCTACATATATGTAATGTGAGGAGCTTTATCAAAGACAATGTCGTTTCTAGATAACCAGATAGCCCAGCAAATGGCTGTAGCACCAACTAACACTAGTCTTTGATCTTTATTGTCCATCCCATGTAACCACAGACCAAACATATGGGATACAGTTCTAGGTGGTCGCAAACCAAAGCACATATATACCAAGCGCCAGATAAACTTAGCATAATGACATTCAAAGAACAGGTGACATATGATTTCATTTGCGGGAACAAAAAGCACACTTTATACTACCCTGCCAATGACGTTTAACTAAGTTATCTTTAGTAAGAACTACGCCCTTCTTCCTATACCACATGGAAATTTTGATTTTCAAAGGCATTTTCATCTTCCAAATAGTTGTATCCTGCACTATATGACCATCATTCATAATAGAGAGATACATTAGATGCGTCCCATCTAAACAGATCCTTGTTGACATTAAGCCTCGTGTGGGCAATAGAAATTACAAGACGTTGCCATAACAAAAGATTTTCCCTCACTAATGCTCGTCTAAAAGAGACATTCAAAGGAATCCTATTAAACACAGAAGCTACTGTGGCATTTTTTTCCTAGCAATATTATATAGAGATCGGTACTGTTGTTTGAATGTGTGATCACCAAACCACTTATCCTCCCAGAAACGAATTTGATTCCCATCATTTACGGTGCATGAAACAAACAATATATACTCATTTACGGTGCATGAAACAAACAATATATGCTCATTTATGGTGCATGAAACAAACAATATATGCTCATTTACGGTGGATGAAACAAATAAGTAATAAATCATATACCTTGTACTCTGCACCACCCATTCCTCTGCCATGTTGAAATATTAGGCATTTTATTCTATATGATTTAATTCAAAATCTAACAGCTTAAAACATGATTATGAGTAAAGTGATGTACCGATCAAGATTAACTACATCGTGTCCATTTTATTGGTAAATAACATAATTGAGACAAAAGACAATAAAAAAGATGCCATATTGAGTTGTGATATGGCAATTGCGTTGAGGATGCCACCGTCTTTGATCCCTTGTCATGTCATCATGATATGGCCGAAGTAGTCGTTCACACGATGAAAATGATGTAGATGCTCACACGATGAAGATGTTCACCACCACCAGCGAGCACTCGCGATTATCGCTCCGTGAAAATCTTATCGTCCTGCTTTCCCACGAACAAGGTCATGGCCAGGAATTTTGCTAAAAAAAAAAAGATCATGGCCAGGAGAGCAGATGAAAGTAGTGTTGGATTTAATTGGGTATATTCCCTTAACATAAAATTAAATCAACGAATTTCAAGGCACATTTTGATACTTGGGCTTATGCATAATCGGTGCTGGAAATAAGCGTTCCATGTTCTCTTTAGTTGATAAAACAAGCTATATTAAGAAGAAGTTCACAAGAAAGTTGTGATGACTTGAATTGTTCAATAGTGTTCTGGGAAATATTTTCTTAACCATAAAAAAATTGCACGCTGAGAAAATACAAACTTTACAAGAAATAAAAAAATTGCACACCGAGAAAAATTGCACTTTTTGTTCCTATAACAAGACTAATGTGAACACCAATATATGTACACATCGAAAATTATTTTCCTTGCATTTAATGGATTGAATCACTTTGCACCTCCATGATGAAAAACTAGTTTGGTCACTGTTCTTCGAGGTGCAAATTAACTCATGATTTTGTTTCTAGAAATATACTATATATGGGCAGTTTGAATTTTGTGTTTTTTGTCAAAAGAGAAAAGAAAAAAAGAAAAGGAAATACAAAAGAGAGAATAACATAGAACAGTCAGACGCCACTTTCCCAACTCCTAGTTCATTAAGGATAGGAGATAATTACTTTTTCTGAAAAACAATGTTCAATATAACTCTTGTGATTCAGCTCCCTGGAGCTATGTCAAAGGGGCGTTGAATTGTTTTATACAGTATTTTTAGGGTAAAACAGATTAAGTGAATTGTTAGCAAGTAAATGATCATTTTTCTTATAAAAATAGGGATTACTATGGATTTTGTTTCTGTGTCAAAAGAAAAAAAAGAGTAAAGTGCATGAGCGGTCCTTAAACTTGTCTTGTTATGTCATCTAGGTCCCTATACTCTCAAACTGTATTTTTACTCCTCAAACTTAGCTTTGGGTGTCATTTAGGTCCCTATACTCTTGAAATGCAAATGTAGGTCCCTAAACTTGGCTTCGGGTATTATCTAGGTTCTACAATATAGTGTTATCGTAATGGATTAGCCAACCAGGAAAATCTTGCTCAAAATATAATTCATTGCTACTAGTTTCATAATCACTTAGCTTATATCTAACTAATGAGCGAAATGAAGTACTTTTATTGTTTAACATCATAGTTTTTATCAGTATTATGGAAATACACATATTCAGTTTGGAATCCATGTTTCATTCAACTATAACTAAGTTAGATTGTACAGAAAAATAGCTTTAATCAATTTATTTGGAGTAACAATTTATTTAAAAAGTATGAGACCTTGATGACACCCGTGGCTAAGTTTAGAGATTTAGATATTCAAGTTGAGAATATAGGGACCTAAATGACACCCGAAACTAAGTTTAAGAAGATAGAAATACAATTTGAGAGTACTACTAGTTTCATAATCACTTAGCTTATATCTAACTAATGAGCGAAATGAAGTACTTTTATTGTTTAACATCATAGTTTTTATCAGTGTTCTATTCTGTTTGGAATCCACGTTTCATTCAACTATAACTAAGTTAGATTGTATGGAAAAATAGCTTTAATCAATTTATTTGGAATAACAACTTATTTAAAAAGTATGGGACCTTGATGACACCCGAAGCTAAGTTTAGAGATTTAGATATTCAAGTTGAGAATATAGGAACCTAAATGACACTCGAAGCTAAATTTAAGGAGATAGAAATACAATTTGAGAGTACTGAGGACCTAGATGACACAACGAGACAAGTTTAAGGACCAGCTATGCATTTTACTTAAAAAAA
>JAUNZO010003731.1:0-12884 GCA_031894775.1 Chloris gayana
TGTCGCCACCTCCTCCTCCCTCCGGGCCACCGCCCGACTAGATTCGCGTCGTCGCCACCTCCTCGTTCCATGCCTGCGCGCCGCCTCCACGCTCCCCGGCCACCTTCGCCCTGCTCCCCTGCGGCCGGGCATGGGCGAGCATGGGCGTGTTCCCCGAGGTCGAGGTCGCATGAGTGGCACAACATGGTGTGCGGTGGCGGTCGGGGCCGCGTGACGGGCCTCCGGCTGAACGGGCTCGACCTCGGCGGCACCATCGACGTGGACACGCTCGCCGCCTTCCCGCAGCTCCGCTCTGTCTCCTTCGCGCGAAACAATCCCTCACGACCCTCAAATCCATGTTCCTCTCCGATAACCGGTTCTTTGGCCCCATCCCCGATGACTTCTTTGCCAACCTCGGCCACCTGTAGAAGCCGTGGCTCGATGACGGACCTCTGCGCGGATTCGGACGGACGAGGTGGCGTGCAGGTCGGCGTGGCGGCCCCAACGGCACGAGCGGGTGGGCGGATGAGAGACGGATCTGTGACTCATTGATTCACCGACAAAGCGGGTCCACTTGTCGGGATGGAAATTTAGGATAGTATTTTGGAGGGCTGCTGGGATGGGAAAGGAATTTGGGCTCCTAAACTTTAGGGAAAATGCTATAGATCCAACCCAATTGTACAGCCGAGTGTGTCTAACCAAGACACAAGTGATGTTTTTGGGTCCATTTACTTGTGATATCTTACGTATTGGTTGGATGCTTGGTTGGACAATCGAGTTGGACCTATAGCGAGTACTCAAACTTTAGGAGGGAGCCCTGATTTCGGGATTTTAGCAAGATCCATCCTTCTGCTAAAATTTTAGTCATGTCACATAAAAAAGAATCTTATCATTTATGTTTTACAAAACTAATTAGCTTAATTACCCTTGTTAGGTTCATCTCGTTAATTAGCCTAGAGGTTTTGTAATTAGTTTGTAATTAATTTTTTAGTACTCTTAAATGATAAGATTATTTTTTATGTGACATAACTAAACTTTTAGTCCCAGAAATGAACATCCCCTTATCCATGATGTATATATATCCTATGACGTACTAATAAGTACTCCATCTGTTCCAAAATAAGTGTCGTCTCGCTTCTCGATGAGTCAACTACTACTTTGATCAAATATTTACAAAATGATATTGATATTTATAATACACAATTAGTATCATAGATGGATCATTTGGCACAAGTGCTAGCTCGAGAAGAAACAATGAAAAAGCGACGCTCGAGGGTGACGTGGCTGAAGGACGGTGACCGGAATACATAATTAGTATCATAGATAGATCATTTGGCACAAGTGCTAGCTCGAGAAGAAACAATGGAAAAGCGACGCTCGAGGGTGACGTGGCTGAAGGACGGTGACCGGAATACATAATTCTTCCTGGCAAAGGCGCGTCAACGAGCAAGAACTAATAAGATCTCTGCATTATGCCGATCAGATGGTTCTTTGTGCACTGATCAAGGTGTGCTAGAGGCTTTAGCAGCCTCTTTCTATCGGTCTTTGTTCATAGCTCAGCAGGATACAGACTCACAGGTTGTAGTGCAGTGTGTACCTTTCTCTGAAGGTGACACCAGCCATGGTAGACTTGCTTGTTGTACCTTAATTTCTCTGAAGATGAGGTGCACCGAGCACTTTCCATGATGCAAGCAAAAAAGCACCCGGGACGGTCACATTTACGGCACGTTTCTATCATAAACACTGGGCTCATATTTCTTCTGATATCACCCGTGCTGTGTTGGAATTTCTAAATGGAGGCGATATGCCAAGGATCCCGAGTAATACGGTTCTTGTTCTCATTCCTAAGGTGAAGAATCCGCAGGAACTGACACATTTTAGACCCATAGCTCTTTGCAATGTCCTCTATAAAATTTGCTTCAAGGTGATTGCTAACAGGATGCGGCTTGTACCGGATGATGTCATATCTGAGGAGCAATCAGCTTTCGTTCCTAGCCGGTTGATTACTGACAATGTCTTGGTGGCATATGAAAGCATCCATTATCTAAGACATAAGAAGGGAAAATCGGGAGTTTGTGCTGTGAAGCTCGATATGGCCAAGGCATATTATCGTGTAGAGTGGACTTATCTGAGGAGTGTAATGTTCAAATTGGGTTTTCCAGGGTCCTTTGTTAATTTCATCATGAAGTGTGTTGAATCAGTTTTCATTTCTGTGCGAATAAATGGTCAGCTCTTAGAGGCCTTTTCACCCACTAGAGGCATTCGTCAACAAGGTGATCCAACGTCTCCCTATCTTTTCCTTCTTTGCGCTGAAGGTTTGTCTAGCCTTCTCAAGTTCACATGGCCACAATTTTCAGAGAAGGGTGTGCGGGTGGGGATCCATGCTCCATGGGTCTCACATCTCCTATTTGCGGACGACTGTCTCATCTTCACACAAACTTCTGATAGAGGAGGCAAAAGGCCGATGGATCTGCTGGAGCGATACCAAACAGGATCGACTCAAATGGTAAAATAAATATTACTAAGTCCGCAATTTTTTGAAGTGCGAACTGCGAGGATGAGACTAAACAACAGGCCAAGAACATCACTGGGATCCATATTGAAGCTCTCTGTGAAAAATATTTGGTTCTTTCGACAGCTATAGGGCATAGTTCTACAGGACCTTACAGATGTCAAGTTGCCCCACTTCAATCCTAGAACTTGGGTAGCAGACATCTTGGATGATTCCTGGTGCACGGAGCTTGAGCGCAATATCTTGCTGTGCGGGATGTGGTCTGTGTGGACCTCGAGAAATGATCGAAGACATGGGAAAAAAGAGATTGAAATGAAGCTTGCGATCGAATGGGCGACTGATGTGTGTAGCCAACTCATAGTGACTGGGAGTAAAGAGTAATACACATGAGCCTAAGCCGACCGAAGTTCAGGTGGTATGGTGTAGGCCGCCTGCAGGAAAATCGGCGAGTCCGGCCGACCGCTCATACAACCCCTAGTCCCCGCCGTTGGATTGGCAACTTTTAGATTCGCGTGCCACGTTGGTGTCCACTGTCCTTGTAATTATCAGTTTAAACCATGCTAACATGGAGCCTTCGTGGAGCTGACGTGGATGCTTTCAATTATTGCCATCAGTTACTTTGTCAAAGAAAACCTGAAAAGGTGTGCACCTTTGCAGAGAAGTTCAGATCTTTTTCCATCTTTTTGTGGTCTTCCATTCACATTGATACTCTTTTGCTAGGGACCAAAGGAAGGCACGCCGGTTTCTTGATTCATTTTGTTATTTTCGGTGCAAGATTTGTTATCAATAGATTTGTTATTTTCGGTGCACATTCAAAAGTTGATTTGTATCATATATTTATAGTTCTATTTTATCACATTTTTATCGTTTTGCAGCGACCATACACAACTTGACTACTACATATTATAGTCAGTGACTAGTACATTTTTATATTATCAGTGTCTGTACTACCTTTTACATATATATATTTGCCGCTTTACGGCGATCGTGCATAATTTCATCTCAACATATTGTATAGTTAATGATCAATATATGTTATACTGTTGTTGTCTTGATACTTTTTCCTTTTATATTGTCAATGACCAAGACATATTTATATTGTTGTTGTTTTTGTATTTCTTTTCTTTTTTGATATTTTCACCTAAGAGGCACCTCAATAAAGTTAAGTGCAATATGTATTTCATTTCAAAATATAAGCATTTATTGATTTTTATACACTTTTGACTATTCTTCTTATTAAAAAATAGATATAGATATATAAATCTATGGATCAAGTTTAAAGTTATCTTCTTATTCAGTAATTGTTTGACAAAATATTTTAGGATTTAGCATTTTAGGAGAGAGATTAAATGTGGACAGCGAGAAAGACGCATTAGCCAAATTTTTTATTTCTACACGCCGACCGGCCTTACGCGCAAGTTCCAAGGTACGAGTTCCCATGTTCAACTTTGCAGCTAATTTGCTGATCTGAACCGCCACCTAGAAAAGCACATAAGTTAATATTAACCACCTAGGAAACGTGTCTGCCTAGTAGAGAGGTTGTACCTACAAGGGGCCGGACAAAATTCGCGTTGGCCGCCTGCAGGAACTGTCAAGGTCAATACGGATTCAACTTTCTCAAGAGATGACTTCAGAGGTACGACCGATGCGGTGGTTAGAGGGTCGGATGGCTCGTTTATAAGAGCAGCAGCTAGAAAGTTGCCAACAGTGGCGTCGGCATTGATTGCGGAAGCTAAAGCATGCCGGGATGGAGTCCGCAGGATATTATCAGTGCAACCGATCAGGGTAATACTTGAAACCGATTCCCTCGAGTTCGTTGCGGCATGGAATGGCCGAGGCAACCACAAGTCTGAAATTGCTACGATCCTGGAAGACATACAGAAGATGACGCTGCAGTTTTTATCGTTTACAGTCCAACATGTAAGGCGAATAGCTACTCATCCAGCTCATATGCGTGCTAGGAATGCTAGTTCTTGTACTTTGTTAACCTGGGATGGTACTCCTAGTTTTCTGGTTAGGTCACTACAATACGATTGTAATATGGTGATCTAATGAATGAAGAAGTGATTCTAAAAAAATCATTGAATATATTTTCATAATAAACTTATCTAGAGATTTAAATGTTTCTCATATTTTTTACGAATGTAGTCAAAGTTAAAAAAAGCGACTAACACACGGATCCCATAGTGACACTTATTTTGGGACCGAGGGAGTACATAAAGTATATATCAATGTTGTACATTCAGATTTTTCTATCAAGGCCAACATAGCCAATAGCTAAAAATGATAGGCAGGTCTCAAATAGACTCGTCTACTTACTTCCTTTATTTATGTAGTGATGTCACATGTGCATATATCACGAATGTAGAAAAAGTCAGGTCTAAATTATTGAAGGTCAAGCATGTGAAATATCACACATACATTATGAATTTCCTCGTGAGCCTTATTAACGAGATCACACGTAATTGGTGAAAGATGGATTTAGACACACACGAACCACGTGCACACAAAATGTTAATGCCCTTTTTTATGGGAGGAATGCTTCAGTAAACCATGTGTCTCTAGCGTTATTGTTGTCTACTATGTCATGCAACCATCTATATATACAAAATTCATATTTTTTTCCTTTGTGAGAGGATGAGTAATTGAAAAATAAACCTGTAGGGATTCATCATGTACTCTCTTTTGTGTAGCGTGATTTTGTGTATGCGAAATTGACATATATGTTTTGTTTTGCGTGTTACATGAGCAAGTGTAGTATGATATATATTTTAAGAGTTATAGCAAAGCAATACCATATTAAGATTAATTGGAAATTCACATTATTTTCTAGTAAGGATTAGAAGCTCCTTCAGGAAGAATGTAAAAAACTGACACAAAAACTTCAGCAAGGAATTTCGTTCTTCCATTTTGAGTGTATAAGTCTTGAAAGAAATACGTGAAAACTCACAAAGCGGGATAAAAATTGAACGATGTAACAAACAATTGGTGAGAATGAATATTGTTTCAACTTTGTTTCTTCCTGGTGTGGCACTGATGTCTTTCGTTTTTGTTGAGGTCCCGCTACTAGCAGTAAATACTACAGTATGTGTTCAGTGGTTACATCGATACAGAGGAGATTATCATCATATATATCATGAATGCTTCGTATTAGTAAATCCGGTAAGCATTGCATGTTCAAAAGTAAATCCAAGAGAGTAACTTGTTGCTAGTTTAGGCAATGTAGATTTTGGTCCCCTAATGTAATACAACGAATCGCTTTTAGAAACTAAGTAGAAACATTTGATTTTCATCTACTGATGACTCATCTAAAGAGATATTTTCAAGTGGGGAAGTCCCTCCTTATTTGCTCCCAGCACCGCACATTCCATCAAATGACTAAAGTTTATACCTCCCTATGTCATTTCTCGAAAATAACTCGTTGACATTCATCAACTAATGCAACACCAAAGTGTCTCTGCAAAACTATACTACTATGGTGCCAGCGCGTTGTCATAGTCACTGCCCCTGCGTGTCCCATTTTGCAGGTTCCTCTCAAACTCCTTCAGGTAATCCAGGAGCAAAACGATCACAAAGAGGATAAACCCACCGGACGAGCTGCTGCCACCGCCGCCTCCACCTCCGCCTCCTCCACCGAAGCGGAACGGTGGAAACCCAACGCCTCCATCATCCAGTCTTGGCTTCACTTTTTCTGTAATTGGAGATCATCAGCAATGGAAGTGAGAAAGTGTGAGCCAAGGGCAAAGACAACTTGCTGTACAACCGGACTTCAGTATCTTGAGAATACAACGAACGAGTATTACCTTTAACTGAACCTGATGGCGGAGAGGTGGGTCCAGAAAATGATTTGCGCTGAGCAGTTTGTGTCTGGTTAGCACAACATGTAATGTTCTGCAGAGAAAAAATTATACATGCTGTGTTAGTGAAAGAAGTCAGAACTGAATTGTAATGCTAGCTGGCAGCAACATTAACGTTTTACATTGTAACGTTTCTCATGACGTTTCAACATGCATTTTATCTCCAATTTAGCCTCTCTTTTTTACCAAATAGATTTGCATTAATTTTCTCCACCTATCTAAAGTCTGGAAGTATTAGAGTTGAATATTTCTATGTCCTAGATCCCAGGGGTGACAGATTCAAAATGAATGCTATTATGATGCACTTCTGCACGACAATTACATGTAGCGCAGGTACAAAATTATTCAATGTATTGAATATGTCAAGGCGAGAGATTTGTTCAACTAAATGGAACCACCAAGTTTTTTTTTAGAATGGAACCACAGAGATTAACAACGGATAAGATCTTTGCGAACAAACCAACATATACTATAACATTTGACCAAGTAGAAATTTACAAGAAAACAGACCGAACAAACCAACATGTACTACAACATTTGACCAAGTAGAATTTTACAAGAAAACAGACCAAAGAGTCATTTCCTCTCCTCTTATGAAGAACAAGGAAGCATTTTACTTGAGCACACAAGTGTACACGTACTGCTTACCATGGAAGCTACGCATGACATCGCCCTGGCGGAACTGATCATGCGGCGTGTCGTCCTCTGATGCTGCGAGACGCTGAGGTATCGTTCTCCAGAGCCATTCCCTACATTGAGTAAATGGATGAAATAAGCTCGGCATGAACTCAGGTGACATAAGCAGCAAACAGCAATTCCTCTGCCTCGTAGCTCCTACAACGCTTGCTTGTTCTGAACACGGGCAGCAGGTGTCGAAATACACAATTCCGGCAATTTAACAGAAAGTTTAGATGAACACGATTATGGAACATGCGTCCGCATTCTAGGAATAGGAGCTCAGAACCTCAAATTTTTTATCGAATTACGGGAACTAGAGTGCCGAGCAACTTCCTTTGAAAATTTCATTATAGGCAGCGGGTGAGCATCATATCACGTACCTCCGGCGATCTCTCGTTGTGCAGTGGGCAGCAGAAGAAGCGAGCTTCGAGCAGAGACCGCGGCGGCAAACGTAGCCATTGCTTGTCGCAGGCTCGCGGCGCAGGTCGATAAAGAAGCCGGTGGCCTGGTGGATAAGGAAGCACGGCCCGCGGCGAGTCAGAACCGAACTGCACGAGAAGGAGAAACAGGAGATGGAAGCAAGAGTACCTTGGCGCGCCGTTGCAGGCGAGACGAGAGCCTTCCCAAATTGCAGCAGGCGAGAGAGCGGGGAGCTTGGCAGCGAATTAGCAATGGGGGAGTGAATGGTAGCGCGGCAGAGTGACGAACGGCTAAGGAAGGTTATCCATCTCCCAGTGCCAGACACGTGTCTCTTGTGCTAGCAGAGTCTCTGTTTCTCCCACTTTTTTCCATCTACGGTGAATGGGGTCACATTTGTTGCTTTCTGAGGCACCACAAGATTCACATTTTCCAGCTTCAAGAAGGACCGCGGCGGCACCAGTTTCGTCGCCGTCCAAGAAGGAGCTGTCGGCGGACGCGCCGGTGTTTGACTACTACTACTCAACCGGAGGCGAGAACGGGGGAGCAATGACTCCGCTCCCGACGCCCCTTTCTTCGTTGGGAACCAGCATCGCAGGGTATAATTCTTCACATCTCTCTGCGTTCTTCACTATCTAGAGGTTCGAATATTTCGTTGGATGTAATTTTGTGTAGGATTTGATCAGTTTCTCCCTAGAGGTTCAAATTGTTATGGACTATTATGTTGAAATTGCGTTATCGGTTGGCGTGCTTTGGCGAAAGGTTGAAAAGCGTTGACCTTCATGGGATGTCATGTCCATAATCGTTGCGGATGATGCACTGTCTATTCAATTCCCTTTTTGAGATGTTCAATTTTTATGTGTGATCGATTATTGAATGGTATTTGCATTTTTTACACTGGTCCTTGGTTCATTTCATTAATCTAAAATGTTGGCTTCAAATCTTATTAGAGTAATTGTTAATTTTCTTTTGTGAAAATCACATTTTTTGCGGGATATTTTCTCTATCTTCATGGATGTAGTATTTAGCAGAAGTTTATTGGAGAAACATTGTTTTAGAGTAGTAGGTAGATGAGTATATTCTTATTTGTAGCTCTATGAATTTATTCATAATAAAAATTTATTTTACAGACTAGCAGTTCTGTAATCCCTTCACAATTCCGCAATTATGCCTAGAATATCAAATACCTTTTTTGCTCATTTGATCTTTAATGTTTCAGACAAAAAGATTTCGGACTAGAATTTAGTCATATCAACATGATTTCTAATTTTCGATTTGATCTTCAAGGTTGCTCTGTAGTTTATTTTATTTCATATGGTATATGTTTTAGGAAAAAATGATTGAGACTAGACTTTTAGTATATCAACATGGTTTTCTAATTTTCAATTTGAACTGCATGGTTGCTTTGTACTAGTTTATTTTATCTCATAAGATTTACTTTATGATTAGCCATTAATATTGGATGGGAATATCTCATTTAGAAGTATGATAAGGAATGGTTTTTCTTTGTTCAGAGGAGGAATGGATACACCGCCCAGGGAAGGAGGCCAAATAATAGATTGAGACGTGCGGAGAAAGTGGACAGCATTCGGTGAACTGTTTTTGTCTCTTGAATTGACCATACTGTGAGTAGTTGGTGATCAAGCTCATTCCTATATACTTAGTTGTTGTTATCTCTACTCGATTGCTAGGTGACTGAGGAGAGGCCTGCTGATATCTTCGCTACCTGTGGGCGTGTAAGTTATTTCAACTGATAAGACCACATTGTACTTTGGTGCTGCTTCTGTTTAAAAATTTTAGATTTTCTAGATGGCTAAATCCTTATGCACATAGAACTAATTTAGTTTGTCTATTTTGGTGATTTTGATTGTGACTTAAAATCTGTCAATCGCAGACTGAAGGTGCCATTTTGGCTCTGAATTGCAGCGGGCTGGTATTGGGAACCCTACCTGTCAGGCATGACCTGTTGCCCATTTATGTCCATTTATGTATCTGAGATCCAAAAACTTGTATATTTGCTAATGTTAGCAGCCTTGTGGGATATTCAGGGTGAGCCCTTCTAAGAACACCGGTGAAGCCATTGAATCGAGTGGCATCTATCTGAGTGTGTGTCAACTGGATTGTTTACGGGAAGACATGGCCATCAACTAAAGGCTTCCGCAATCCAGTTCATCGAATCGATGCATCTTCTTACAAACAGAAGCAGCAGTCTTTCTCTTTGTAATATGCAAAGCTGTCGGAGGGATCCTTCAGACTCGCATTTGTTTCTCAAGTTTCTGGAACAGATTCGACAATCCGCCATCACTGTTGTTCGTGGATCAGAGCATCCACGTTAGCTGAAGGCGGTAGCATTGTGGTATGCACTGACTGTTAGGCAACGCAATTAGATTTTGCTTGTGCTGTGGTGGTTGATTCCCGCAAACAATCTTCTGCAACACCGGCAAATTGTTTACGGGAAGGAATGACAGTTGTAGGTAGTTCGCCGGTGGCGAGGTCAGGGAAAGGATCTTCCTGCTTCGATCAGTTTGTCACACCTTACGGTCATCGAGGACCGTAAAGGGGAGGGCGCAGGTTTTTTTTTCCTTCTTTTTTGGGTGAGAGAGGAGTGCAGACATTGGATTCTGCTAATCGCCGTTCGCCGATGCGAGGTGGTGGCTGGTGAGGTGTTGCATTGTGAACAACTCGGAATGGGCTGGCCCGGTAGGTCAGTCGTCCATCTGATGCAGCCCAGTAATCGTCTTTCGCCTTTTCCATGTTTCATCTCTGTTGTAGTGTTGTGTGTTCGATAATTTTACCAAAGGATTTCTCCCTCTGCTTCTTGGCACCTGATTTTTGTGTCTCTTGATGTACTCCAAGATCTGTGCTGAGGAGGAACCTTCCTTTGGTGACGGGAAAGCTCCTCCGGTGCACGAGAGTGGTAAAGAAATTCATATCACTGTCACTGGTAGCAGTAAGAAACTTTTTTAGGGGAGTATATATATTTGCACGTCTTAACTGGATGATCAGTGAAGCAGTAGACATTGTATTTATCAGAGATATTGTTTGGTAAATTCTGGTGTCAACAGATGATCCATCTATAAATGCAATATTGTTGGATAAGCATAACTAGAGACTATTGCTGGCTACACAAAAACTAAACTTTAAAACTTGCATGTATTGAAAGGCAAATAGGATCAAGGCAATCAAGTTGTAGTCGTGATCAACAGACTACACTCTAATCAACAGACGACGTTCTAGAGATCCATCAAGTTGAAACTAAATGCTTCAGTCACTTGTCCGGCCGCGGCCACACCGTTCCCTTCACCACAGCCGCCGCCGGCGACATCGCTAGCCGCGACGACAGCCTTCTTCGAGCACTGGTGCTTCCGGCACCGGCAGGACGAGCGCGTGCTCACTGCGCTCCCGATCCGCGCCATGGTCTTCTTGCTCCCGCTTCCTTCCTCATCATCAGCCTCCTCCCCGTCCTTCGCTGCCATGGCGGCGGCGGCGCCTCCTCCCCGACGCTGTTGATGCTGCCGCTCCCCAGAGCTCGCTCATCCTCGTCCCCACCTCGCACCTCGCCTCCTCGTGCCCTTCAATCCCGCAGAACGCGCACTTCAATGCAGCGGCGCTGCTGCTGCCGCACGCCTCCTTCGCCGCGCGCCGCGCCGCGCGCAGGCCCTCGGCGCCCTCCCAACTCAATGCCAGGGCCACCGCCTCGTCAAGCTCAGACGGCGCCTGCGGCGCCACCCACTCCTTGAACTCGGCGCGGAGCCCGCCGACGAACGCGTCTTTCAAGACCGCGTCGGGGACGTCGGCGCCGCCACCGTCCAGGATCCGCCGGAGAATCCCCAGCATGCGGAGGTGGTAGCGGTTGACGGTTTCGTCGGGCCCTGCCTCAGACCCTTGATCTCGCCGCGCGCGCGATCGGCGGCGTCTGGATGACGGAAGACGTCGAGGAAGGCCGCGCGGACGGCGTCCCACGGCGGCGGCGCCGGTGACGAGGACTCGACACCGGCGGCGTCCGCGATCAGATCGTACCATTCCGCGGCGTCGCCGTCTAGCGACGCGGGGAAGACGCGCGCGGCAGTTGCCGAGGTCGCGTCGCCAGTGGCGCGGCAGAGGCGGTCGAGGCGGCGGAGGTGGGCGTCGGGGCACTCGCCGGGGTCGCCGCGGAAGACGGGGAGAGACCCCACGATGACGAAGACGGAAGCCATGGCGTTGTCCTGGAAGGGGAGGTTCAGGGACGGTTGTTGGGGGGCTGGAGAGGCGGAGGACAGAGGGATGAAATCTTCTTGGGAGGTTGCGTCGGCGGAACTAGGGGTAGGCGAGCGGTGGCGGAGGCGGGAGCCTTGTCGCCGGCGGCGGGCAGTGGTGTTGCGGCCGGAGGCGGAGAAGTCGGCGGAAGCGCGCCCCATGTGTTTCCTGGGTTTGGGATCTGGGAATGATGGAAGAGGCGCAACAAAATTGCGACGATTTTGAAGGAGGGAGGGCCGCGCGGGACTGCGGGAGACGGTTGTTCATGGACTCATGGATGGACGTGTGTGCGTGACTGGGTCAAACGCGGCTGTGCAGCGACGTGTGATTAGCAGGAAACCGCTCCATATTCTCTCAATCTCCCAACAGCAAAGAAAATAGGTTGCTCAGAACATTCCCTTTTCACGCTAATAATTCTCAAATCCCAAAGAGTAATAAATTAGGATGTTTTAAGAGTTGTGAACACTAGTTCATGAGTCTCATTGGCCAAAATTGGACATACAGTCGAAACCAGGGACCATTGCTTAGTGGCTACAGAGCATTGTTCAGGTCGCAGAAGACTGACGCATGGATGGGCCTTCTACAAGTTTCATCAAGATTCAAGTACTAATTCCCGTTACACAGCTTGTATGACGACGTGGGAAAAAAATCAGTCTACACACATCAGGTCCTAACACACTAGGAAACCCCACTTGATTCAGAAACATCGTTGTATGTAAAATTTGCCGACCAGTTCGATCAGGGAAATATAGATCAAGGAACCGAATCCATGCTGTCCTCTCAGAACAGGACGCTTGATTACATTTGATCAGTGGGCAGCCTCCTCAGCAACTTGTACAGGCCAAAAACATTGTTCTGTTGCCATCGGTGCGGTATGAAAAATGACCGGTATAGTGCAGGGGAAAGCTCTCTATCAAGGAATGGTAGCGCCGCCAATGTCTGGAGTTCAGAGTTGTCAGTCGGTGAAAAAGAACTGGAATTTAAAGCGTCCATAAGTAGATTAATAGTGTGGATCTACCTCCCAAGTTGACAGGTCACTTCCACGTGAGGGATAAGGCCGTCTTAGGTCAAGTTCCACCAGTAAGCTACATGCTCCGATGTCTTTAAGCTGCAACCAAGAAGTTTGCTCTCAATGCTTTTTGAGAAGAAAATGCATATTTAAACTTAGAGAAAGAGCAAGGTCACGTAACTGAACGAAGCATGAT
>JAUNZO010003732.1:0-43260 GCA_031894775.1 Chloris gayana
TGTGATGGTACAAAAATTAGAATGTTGAACTTTGGCCTGCTGTGATTTTTTTTGGGGAAGAAAAAACTTTGGCCTGTGCTTGGTTGACAAGAAAGGGAAAACTATAATGACTTGACAAGATTTTAGTTTGCATTCGGTTCCGAAGCGCAATGCAGGGTGATGAGCAGCCCGGCGGTGAAGACAACGCACCTCCTCCGCTTCGTGGTGCCCTCCAGCCAGGCGCCAGTCTGGCCGCGGATTGGGCGCATCTGGCGTAAAATCCGGGTTTTGCCACGCCTTTTAGTTGTAGCGGGAGCAGTTGGTCGTGGGCAGAATAGTCATGTAAAGTTGTAATTTTTTAGACTATAAGAGCGTTCTCAATGGTTGCTTCTTAGCTAACTCTTAGAATTGTTTACTCGAAGAAAAAGAGAGAGAGAAGTCAGCTAACTCTTCAACAAGAGACAATCTCTAAGAAAAATGAGAGACTTAAATATGGACCACACTCCTCTTCAATTCTTTCTAAGAGTTAGTTGCTACCTCTTAGCTGCCTCTACCATTGTGGACGCTCTAAAAGGAGACCAAGTTTCCTAGACTATAAAAGGAGATCAAAGGTCACCTAAAAAGACACATGTAATTACTGAGTTAACTTCGTTATTAAGAGTTGTTACCTCGCCACTCATTCTTTCACTCCTTACATATCTAGTTTGTTGTGTTCGGTGGACTAAGCATCCCTTTACCTCGACACTTAGTACACCAACGGTCGCCCGCATCGCCGACCGAGGAGGACGAGCATGCAGGCAAGTTCACGGCGGGCGTCAACCTCGCTTTCGACCTCAACGATGCGCCGCGCCCTCCACCCTTGTCCTCCACCGCCACGTCTTCGCCAACCTCGACTTAGGCGAGACCTAGCCGTACGTCGTCGCCACACACCGCGCAGGCAGGGTTATCGTCCGCGCCACACCACCCATGGCCCCAGCTGTGATGCACGCGCACACGCCACCATCTACCTCTCTCCTTGCGACGATCTCGCCGAGCGGTAGCTCGGCCTCGCCGCCGATCCTCGAGGTGTGGAATACCCCGTGGTCCAACTTCTTGTCGCAACCACTAGGCACAGATTGCTCCACTCCTACTCCACGGCCACCGGCGAGTGGGTCACGACGGAGCTCGGTTTCTCCTACATTCCCGCGCGGTGGAGAGCGAACTGCGTCCTCGACCACGCGGGCAAGCTTTGGTGGGCCGCCTACTGACTGATTGCTTTCAACATCTTCAAAGACCAATTGCGCCTCCTCTTCGTCCCCATCGACGAACCGAGAGACACGGGACGAAGTCACCCATCTGCACCGCGGGGTTGGAACATCCGAAGGTGAAATCTCCATGACGTGTTCTTGCCCCACCATCCTCCTCCTTCATGTCTGGTCTCTTAAATTGGCTAACCTTTGTGCAACTATTTAGTTAGATATGTGTAAATTCATGTGGTTACGTTCCTTAAAACATTCATTGGTATTGCCAATAACATAACTTGTTCCACATGATTTTAGAGCGCTAAGTTATAAGGCCTTTTCATGTTGATCTCAATATTTAACTTTATTTTGTATAGTATTAGAAGGCCTATTACAACAACTTGTATTATACATAAACTTTAAACTTAATTATCATTATATATGATTCGTATTTTTCTATTTTTAAGACATTAATACCAAGAAAAGTAAATAATTTAAAATTTTATCATTGAAACAAATCTTTAGTTAATCCGTTATTTTTAAACTTATCAATGAAGTTTAAAACTATTACACAAATTAAAAATATGCATATAGAGACTGTCATTTTTTGTGGAGGAACTTGGGTTGATGGTAGTCAGAAAGAAACTTTGAAAGAGGAGTTTGCGTTATACTCTACACTAGGCAAAACCATCCACCAGGGTTTTGAGTAGTCTTTAATATCGCTTTGTTTGTTAGGCTCTTCTTTTTGTCCTACGATCATGTACCATGTATATAAAATCATCTTATACAAATTTGCAACAATAGAAAGTAGGGGCTTCCTTGCTGTTCTCTTTCCAAAAAAAAACCACCTAGATTTTTTATATGACACTTATTTTGAAGAATTCAAGAAACAAATCAAAAGGTATTAATTTGGAAAATATCTTTAGATATTTTACAAGATTTGTGCAAGGATCATCTTGCATTATACGCTTCCAAAATAGGCACGCACAAGGATGATTGAGATATTTCTCATTAAAAAAAATTGCAATCATTGAATGAGAACAGATAGTTGCACGAGTTCCATTTTTGTAATGCAAACCCATTAGCCATGTACTAGTATTAGTTACATTTTTTGCAATGCAAAGCCATATGTATCAGTATTTTATGAAGTTTCACGCAAAGCATTAACCATGTAAGCAGGCCTGCGAAAAAAAAAGCTCAAGGTTTGTGAGCAGACTGAGCTCGAGCTCGTGACGTTAACAAACCAAGCCGGACCACCTTTTCATATTGTAACTTTAACAAGCCGAGCTTATTCGGTAGCTACTTGCTACTTACATTAACCTGTACTAAAAACAGAATGAGGAAATCACAGTAGGGAATTCCTCTCATGTTCTGTACCTCCCCCAAAAAATCATGTTCTGTGGATCACGTCAACATAATAGTTGAGATAGAGGAGGCAGCACCGTCACCCAAGTCACGGCAAGGCTCTATACGAGTTACATACACACGGAGTGGCTGTACAGATACCAATCGAAAAAGAGTGGCAGAATCCCCGGTGATGGGAAGAAAGGGAGCAGTTGAGCTGCCAGCCCAAGGCATAAGCTCCAGCCCGTTTGAGGACCACACCTCACGGCGGTTCACTCGCCCATGCGCTAGGACAACGCCGGACGATAGCCGCGCCGCCGCACCGTTCTACCATCGCCTCGGATCACGTCCAAATCAGCCTCAGCTCCCCACATAGCTTCTCTCGTCTCCTGCGAGTCTGCATGCCTTCTTGCCTTCACGCTGCCGCCAACAGAATCCGCCGTCTGCCGGTGTCTGGGTAATCGAGGTCCCCGTCTCCTTCGACCAGCGATCCCACCTTCTTCGCCTTGGAGCCCGCCGTCAATTTTCGTCTTCGACAGCGTTACATTTTCGCCGTCACATACATGGTCATCACTCATGAGCGCGGATAGCGCATAGCGGCGACCGGCACGGTGTGATCGCGGCATTGCTCAAGAGCTGTTTTACGGTACTCCTAAATAAATGCTCACCATTTATTTTTTAATTCAATGATGTAGATCATCATCATGATACTTTTAATTCCTACATGTATCATAAATATTATTAAGGAGTATCATAAGTATCAAAGGCTAGTTTAGTAATCAACCAGTCTCAATTTTAAGATTGTATATGTTCATATCTCCTAAGGGGTGAAATGTAAAATCGACGCAATCAGTTTCATTTGGCCCTTTTCAGGCATCGGCGACAGCTCGAAGTCTTCCGGCGGCGGCGGCCCAGGTGTCGCGGGCGATGGTGGCGGCACCGATGGTGGTGGTGGTGGCGGCGGCTCCACTCGAGGGTGCACAACTCCTCTGCTCGCACGGTGGCGCCACTTAATGGATGGCGCTTGATGGCCCTCTGTGGCGGATCCACCCGTCGCCCCCGTCGCACGGCTGCGTTGCTTGCCGGACTGGGGCGGCGTGGAGGCGGCTCCGGTGGTTGGTGCATGAAGGAGGCAGTGCAGGGGTCGCGCACAGGCCTGGGCCAGGGTGGGCGGCGCGATCGCAGGAACCGTCTCCGATGCGTCACGGTCACCGTGGGCATCGTGCTCGGGTGCGTTGGACAGACAATTGCCTGGGAAGACTCGGAGGAGTGGCTCTGGAGATCTATGCACCGGCTCACGGCCTAGAAAAAGTAGTGCAGCTCATCATCGAAATCCCTTTCTTGCCGCTTCAGGAACAAGTAAGAGCTTCGATTTCTTGCTATTTCTAAAGTCCTCGTTCCGTTACTTCCATCAGGAATCACCTATCTCCAGATTTAATTTTGTAGAAAGGAGGTGTTGGAATTATTAGCTCGCTGTGGCGGCGGCGACGGCGGCGGGGTTACATCTCTTTTGGATATTCAAGTTGAAACATTCTTTGCTGTTGGATCTCCCTTAGGAGTATTTCTATCCCTTTGGAATGTTTGTATTGGTATTGGTATGTAACCTTTAATTGATTACTCTTTTTGATAACTAATCATGGGAAATAATCAGCCTTTCTGTTTCTTGTCTGCTTTTTTTTTGCATCTTATCAAATAATTTCGCACTGTGGCGATCCATCTACTAGATGCTAGAAGAATATTACTTGAGCTATGTTCTGGATAGCATGAGCAATTACTAGTGAAATAGCTTGAGGAATGCTTGCAAAATATTCTATGTTATCTTGTCAGTTCATCTAATTATTTACCATTCCTCAATGTTTACTGAAGTCATTCAGTAGCACATTTTGTCAAGTCATTAGTATGATCTATTTATCTATGTATGCATGTGGCTACTGTCTGGCTTCTGGTGATTGACCAGTCTTTTCATGATTCATACCCATTCCATGATTTGTTGCTTTATATATAAAGTCTATACCTTCTTCTAAAGGCAAGGGGCATGATTACTTGCAAGATGAGAACATAATAGAAGAGATGTCGTGCTGCCGTCAAATGTTCAACATTTTCCATCCCTATGATCCTGTAGCATACAGGTATGTAGCTTTGTCACATATAGCACTCTTGCATCATGTTCAGCAAGTTTACAAAATATACAGTTCACATTTGAATGAAACAAATCTAATCTAGTATAGATATATCGATAGACAAGCTCATCGCCTTTGATTATGTTTCTTGATTGCATTGGAAGACAGTGCACATATCTGTCGAAAAGTGAGGAACATGTCATATAAATCTAGGTGGAATTTTATACAGGAATTGAACCACTTGTATGCGAAGATTATATAAACAAGTTTCCTGTCATTGTACCCTACCATAGAGATGGAAATAGGATACACGTTGGAGTTCAGGTGAGTTGTTCATTTAAATGAAAAATCAAATAGTGGAGGATCTCTTTGTTTTCACTGCATAGAATGTCATCCTCTTCTCTACCTAATATGGTTTGTTAAGTTATTCAGGAATTTACAGAAGATGTTGCCTCACGCTCTCGAGCCATTGGCCACCAACTGAAATCACTGAAGGCAAGGTCCGCCTTTTTGCACACTGTTGAGTGAATGGTCCATGCTTTTGACGAACAATAATATGTCATCTGGTGTTTTATTTAGCATTATAAGCTAGTGAATGGTTCAGACAAAGTTAATGTCTTATACTTGATGAATTTTCACTCATTCCCTCAATTTTTAGGTTAAAGCAGTAGCTGCTTTGCTAGCACTGAGCAGAAATGACACAGAAGGTATTTATATCGTTTTCATTTTTTATACATTTCATATATACCAAATAGGCTTGTTTTGGCAATTTTTTGTTCCCTAGAGCATACCGAGAGTACAGAAGAGAAAGGCAGATCATATGGTTCCATGGTGATGGAAAGGGTGACAGGTTCATCAGATGGTCGAACTGATCATGTGCTTCAGGTGACAATTTTGCTATTAAAACAAACTCAATTTTTACTCTGTGTGATGTTGCTACAAGGACAGGCACTTAAAGTGAACTGCTATGTAGGAGTATATTATTGTCCTGATAAGTACCCTCTCTACCATTTTGCAGGAGAAAACATTTCAACACCCATATCTATCTGCCCTGGGATCTCATACCCAAAGTAGTACCACACTAGTACTCAAGCACCCAAATTCTTAGAAGGATGTCCAATACCAGTAGAGCATCAGCACTACTTGCAAGATAATTAGTAGCATAATTGCGGCGCCTTAGCGAATTCTGCTGCGGAATTCCAGAGACCGACGAACTCTGTAAATCACTAGCAAAATTTGGAGAAACGACACCTCTTAGAGCTTTCGCCATCATTGCATATGAATTAAATTGGTTAATTTCTTCAGTTTTTTATGTTTAGAAGTTGGTAAATAACTCTATAACAAGTGTTCCGAATTATGAGATAATTTGTGCAAAATAACAGATGACTCAAATTGTCACATATTGACCTTTTTACCTTTGATTTTGTAAAAGGTGTTGACTTTGGCTTTCCTTTTTCAGGCGACTCAAGTTGTCTCTGGTCCTCCTCCATGGTGAAGTTTTATTTCTGCATAAATTTATGCCATTGATTTCAAGTGTGTCTAAAAAAACTGACTAACAATATATGCAATTGGTAACAGGTTACATGGGAGTAAAATCCTTACCAGTCTGGAAAGTGAAGACAGAGATAGAGCTCTTCAGATGGACCAGGACGTCAGCTTCAGATGAGAGGAACAGAGGTACAGGACGTCGGCTTCAGATGAGAGGAACAAATGTACCAGGGCAGCAGTTATACGTGTTGCTTCCCTGATCCTTTTGTTAGGATTGTGAGAACTCCCCGTTTGTTACGATTATGAGAACGTGAAGTTTGCGTGCATGTATCCGCAGAGATAATAAGAATCATATTTGGAGTAGGATTGTGATAACGTGGAGTGGAGATTCTTGTACATGCGTAACAAATTATTTATTTTGCTTGGACCTGGCAATTTGAGACCAGATGTAGACCATACGTACAAATTATTTATTTTTGCTTGGACTTGGCATGAGACCAGTTGTGTGATCGAACGCATCCGAGCCTGAGCTCCGCAAGAAAAGGCCGCGTCACCTGCAAGCTGCCGGCGACGACTGATGGGTGGAGGACGAAGTACAATGTGCGGCGGAGGAGGTCGCGGCACTGAAGCTAACCAAGGACCTGCTCACGAACCTGCCCGTGCCCGTCAACCTCCCGCTCAACTCAAGTCACCCGCTGTTGGACGCCACCGGCAACCCGTACACGTGCAGCAGCGTCCTTCCGCCCCGAGGACCTGAACTACCCGTCAGTCACCGTGCCTTGCCTCTCGGTGAAGCACCGGGTGAAGAACGTGGGCGGGTAGGCCAGCTCGTACAGCGTCACCGTCGGTTCTTTTTTTGTTATAAAAGGCTAATTACCTAATTAACCCTTGCTAATCAACATTCAGATTAGCTGCATGATACTTTAATGCACCGGTATCATGGAGCACTGTAAAGGTGAGGTCAACGCCGGTTCCTCGGACGCGGCAGACATGTTGGGCAATGTCTGGATCCTCTGCCTCACAGCTGCCCGGCGGGTAACGTCAGCCCCGCCTAGCTCCCGGGCTGCCAGGGGTTAATTAGTCCGGTATTCGAAGTACCGAGGTCGGCATTTCATCTACCGTCCACAGCTGACCTTTCCGTCGCACCGTCTTGTTCTATTACCGTAACTGTTGCTGCCATCGTTTTTTTTTGTTTTTGCATACTACCAGGTCCTCACTCCTCAGGTGCAGGCGTGCAGCCTGTTCAAGTTCAAGGTAATTTGACACCTCGTACTCTCATTCAGAAAGTTGTAACGGTCCTGTGTAATGGCCGTATCAACAATGACGAGCCCCGTGACAATTCACAAGATCAACCATCTGCTACTGAAACTTTGATAGCCGACTGTTGGCATTATACGGGGATATGGTTCACGCGCGATGGCTTGGTGCTTGGTTTATTGGTCTAGCAGTCGTCGAATTTCCGATATTGTGTGTCAGCTTTATTGAAAAGTTACTGTAAACCTTCAGTTTTGGGTTCTTTGGTTCAGAGTGAGCATTATTTTGCTGTATGTACTCGATGGACCAAGTTACTTTGATTATCCACAAAGGAACTCAATGTTTCATATGCAATTTCGGTGCTTGTCTTTGAATGTTTCTCAGAAAGAGTTTGGGTTACATTGAAGTATCTTGGGCTCTCGATTTTCTGAAGAAAATATTCAGCGTGCCTTTTGCACATCTGAAACAGACATGTCAATTTGGCATCTTCCAGATGACCACTTTGCTTGAAAACGTTTAATTGAAACTATATATGATATTCCTCAAGAGAACAAATTTTGAGAACACGGTGACCCGCGCCCACCCTATGACGTGGCACCATCATCAGGCATTGGATCATGGATTGAGGGCTCAGATTTAGCCACATCAGGTGAAACAGTTCATGACATGATTCAATCTCATCTCTCCATCCGTGATCTGACGGCTAAGAGATGGGCACGAGTCACCGTGGACTCAGTATATTCCCATATGTCAATTCTCAGTCATCATTGATGCAAATACTCTAACCTGTACTGACCTCTACAACTATTTTCCTACTTACACTAACATGTACTAATAACAGAATTCCTCTCATGTTCTGTCCAAAAAGAGGAAGTTCTACTATATCGATGGTGTTAGCATACTTTGGCTCAAGTCACAAGGCTTTATACCAGTTACACATGGAGTGGTTGTGGCATCATTGTCAGTCCTGCACTGATGGACAAGCTTTAGCACCTTGCCATGGAGCGTGGACCTCGGGCACCACCCTACGCCCTCCCAATAGGTGGGGAAGCTGCAGAGGTACCACACGAACAAGATTCCACAAACAAAGAGTGGAATAAGACACTCGTTAGTGTCACCACGAAGTACCCGCCGCCGGACGGTCTCATCCCTAAGATCTACGACTACCTCAAGCTTCTTGACGACTAGAGGATCAATACTTCATTATTGGTTGGACATGTAGTTATGTACTTTGATTGCAATTGACGTGTTGCTTTCAAATGCTGTAAGTCAACACTCCATCTCTACCCTTCGGTGCAAAGTGACAAGGAATAAAGTTGTTCATCTATATATATATGTCAAGTAAAGTGATCAGGTTTCTGAAAAGAGAAAGGGTAAATTGCCACGAGTAATTCTTTACTTCACTCATGAATCAACACCGACAATGTCCTATTGTTGAACGACGTCTCTGTGCTTGTGTTTGTTAACCCCAACAACCACATCGAGTCTACATCAGGTAGGGAGGTGAATTTTTCGTGGTCGATGTGGAGGCATGGCGATGCAAGGAGTGCAAGGGGCTCCTCCATCTAGCTTCCAGCTCCTCCTCTTCTCCTTCATCGTGTATGGGATTTGCGACCTCGTACATTAGTAATCATGTCCATGAATCATGTTATCTGAATGTGTGCAGCGTGCTTAATAGTGTCTGCTTGATAGTATCTAAAGAATTTTTTGTTATCTTGCTAGTGAACATGAAATTATCCCGATTGAATCTGTTACTGCTGTGAGCTAGTAAATAATCTGGCCTGAATAATCAACGACATGGTATGTCCTTAATCATCTCTATGACTTGTGTTATCTGAATGCATGCTTGACATTAAATAATCACTCCTTCTCACTGTACTAAACTTGAATGAGGTCTACTGCAATATGAAATTTGTCTAAAATTTGATTGATAATTTATACTATACTATAAAAGATTAGTCTTGAATCTCGTTGATTATGTCGGATGCTCTACACTTGTTATCTATTTTAGTATGAGTTGACCATTAAAAAAACATTTACATTCTGGAACTCTTACAAACTTATGTGTTCATTTAGTTATTTTGGTAATGGATTAGACATTTGAATTACTGCAAATAGACTATGCATACATGAATTCATTGGCTAGTTATTTACTAACATGTCATTGTGTGTTTTAGAGGTGAAAGGGCATAACAATGATAATGATGAGTATGAACTTCAAACTTAATTTTCGTTATATGATTCACATTTTTTTATTTTGTAGACATAAATACCAATAAAGGTTAAGAATTTGAAATATTTATCATTGTAACAAATATTTAGTTAGACCGTTGTTTTTTAGACTTTTCGATGGCACAAATTAAACATATGCGCCAAAAGAATCTTGAATATACATTTTAAGATGTGGAAGAACTTGGGTGATGGTACTTTAAAAGAAACTTTCGAAGAGGAGTCTTTACTATCACTTTGTTTGTTAGGATGTTCTTGTTGGCCTACACGATCATGTACCATGTTTATAAAATCACCTTATACAAATTTGTAAAAATACAAAGCAGGGCTTCCTTGCTATTCTCTAAAATGATATTGACCTAGTTTTTTTTATATGATAGTTATTTTGAAGAATTAAAGAAACAAATAAAAATATTAATTTGAAAAATCTCTTTAGATATTTTACATGATTTGTGCAAGGATTATCTTGTGTTATATGTTTACCTATAAGGATGCATGATTGAGATATTTCTCATTAAAAAATTTACAATCATATAATGAGAACAGGTGGTGGCATGAATTACATTTTTATAATGCAAAGCCATGTACCAATATTAGTTGCATTTTGTAATGAGAACAGTAGGGAATTCCTTTCTTGTTTTGTTCCAAAAAAAATCTATTTTGTGGATCACGTCAACATAATAATTGTTAAGATATAGAGTAGGCAGCACCATGACACCCAAGTCATGGTAGCATGGAGCATGAACCACGCACCGTGCTAACTCGCTCCCTCCCAACATGCGGTAAGCTGCACATGTACCGATCGGACAAAGTGGCACAAGCCCCTCGCTAGTGTCGCCAGGATGTACCCTTTTTTTTTGCGAAAAGTCGCCAGGATGTACCCGATGCCGGATGGCCACATCCGAAAGATCGGCGACTACCTCAAGTTCCTCGACGAGTATCAATACTTCAGTAGTGGTTGGATTTGTAGCTCAGTACTCTGATTGCAATTGATCTGTTGCTTTGAGATGCTGTCAATCAAACTCCATCCCTACCCTGTAGTGCAAATTGACAAGCAACAAAGTTCATCTATGTATGTAAAGTGCTCAAGTTTCTTGAAAAGAAGAAAGTAAATTGACACGAGTAATTCTTTACTTCTTTCATGGTAAAATAGTCATGTGCTGTGTGCTCCGGAAAGAATTCTGAAGTCGGTAGTACCGAGGAATAGCTGTCAAAATGAAGATCACAAGAATATCGTTGTCATTCTTTTCTGATAGATCCCCTTCCACGCTTAAGGTGTGTTCGTTTCTGAGGTCTAAAACTTTAGAGCTATCACATCAAAAAGAATCTTACTATTTAGAATTACTAAATAAAATTTAATTATAAAATAAATTACAGGCTCTTAGACTAATTTACGAGACGAACCTAATGAGGTTAATTAAGTGGTGATTAGAAGACAGTTACTGTAGCATCACTTTAACAAAACATAGATTAATTAAGCTCATTAGATTCATCTCGAAAATTAACACCAATCCGTCAAAGGGTTTTGTCATTAAATTGATCGAAATATTCATAAATAATAAGATTCTCTTTGATGTGACAGATCTTAAATTTTAGAGTGAGGAAACGAACAGGGCCTTAGTATTGACATTTTGCTGCACAGGAGGTACAATGTACATCACACGTACCATATGATTCTTCTGCACATGGAAAAAGGAACATGATTTTTTTGTTATCAAAGCATGTAACTCCAAACAATAGAAACAAGCTGCAGTTAAGTACCGTTGAGGCTGAAAACCTGAAACTAACATGACAATGGATTATGAAAGTTTTGTGCAGCACATATAAAATTCCAGGGAGTCATAGTAGTGTCATAAACCGTGACGGCACCGCAAGGTCACAGATCTCTGAAGACAAAAAGAAAACGAAATAAAGCGAGGCACATTGTAGCATACGACGGCGGCCTGCTGGCAACAACCCAGCCGGCTCGGTCGCCACACACGCAGAGGCCGAGAGCACCATGTCGTTATCAGTTCCAATTCAAGTCGTGCCAGACCAACATGTGGGGCCAACCGCTTAGAGCAGGGCTAATAGCAAGGCCGGCTGCTGGCGAAATAAAGCACCCATGTCAGCTTCAGCCAGCACTAAGACACGACTGATATAATGGACAGTCAACTAAATAGCTTCTTAGTAGAATATTTAAATATTTAATCTTTGCATGGAGTGGTCATATCTGCATCTTTTCTTGGTTTTGGTCATATCTGCATCTTTTCTTGGTTTTGATGCTTGAGCTAGCGACTCAGCAGTCGCCTGCTACTCTCTCTCTCTTGCTACTTCTCTCCTCTAAGTAGACTTTTTAGCTGACGAGGCAGGAGATTCGCCTCCCATTATACCTGCTCTTATGCGGTCACCCACTCCACGACGAGAAGCGGAATCTTCCGGATTTGCACGGTGGAGTGGAAAAGACGGGTCCTATTGCCTTCGTCTAGTGTCAACAAGCGGGTGCCCTCTGGCCTCTACCCACCCTCTAGCCCACCATCCGGCCCAGGACGACGGCAAACGACGGATGCCCTACGCCTTCGTCCTCAACGCCCGCCACCGACCCCGCCCTGTTTCTAGCGTCATCGTCGCTCATCGCACAGCCCCAACCACCTTCCGCCGCCACCGCCGGCGGCCGCACTCTTCAGCCATGCCGTCATCCGCCGCTAACTCGTCGGCCATGAGATCCCTCCGCCATCGACCCTTCCCATCGTCGCCCTCCTGCCCTTATGGCCACGGTGGCGCCATCATCTCCGCGCCGCCGCCGTCTCGTCGGACCGCCGCCCGCCACCGGTTGGTCGCCGCCTCCGAGCCTCCTCCATGTGGAATTGTGGAGGATGAGAAAGGAGGAGCCCGACACCCAACCCTAACCTCAACTCGACCCTACAGCATGGTCGCGGGCAGGGAGAGGAGGAAAAAGAGCACCAAACGAGGATGAGGAAGAAGGGGAGAGGGGTGGGTGGAGAGAGGCGGGGGCCTCACCACGGGTGGAGATGAACATTCCCGGGAAAAGAATACGCGGCTCGGTGCCGGTGAACGAGTCGGTCCAAGCCACAACGATGGTCCGTGAAAGGACACGTCGGTGATGGCCGGGGCATCAACGTACCATGCACTATGCACACAGGTTAACACATGTACTCGAGCCTCAACGTCACAAGACACGCTCTTTTGACACACGCTCGCAGCTTGCGGCTATGTCGTTCCGAGGCTATCGATGGTCGTGGCTGCGGTTAAGGGAGGTATCTATTTTATCGAAATTGGAGCTTCGGCGCTAATGACCGCCGGACTCCAAACTCATCCTAAATTGACTCGGCCGCGCCCACATCGCTGCCGACCGCCGGCCGCGCTCGCGCTTGCCATCCGCCGGCCTATCCCTAGTTCCGTGTCTCACTCCGACTCGGCCACCACCCACGCCGGTTCTCCCTCGCCCGCGCCGCGCGGCTCTCTCTGCCGACGCCGCCTCTCCCTCACCCGCACGCGCCACCGGCTCTTCGTCGCTCCTTGCTCGCCGTCCACCGGCCGTGCCCGCGTCCCCGCGAACCGTCGGCCGCGCCCACATCCCCGCCGACCGCCGGCCGCGCTCGCGCTGCCATCCGCCGGCCGCCCGCGTCCCCGTGCTCGCCGGTCTGTTGCCTTGCCTCGCCGTCCGCCGGCCAGCCGCATCCCCGTCCGTCCGCCACCGCCGGCTCGCCCTCGGGCTGTCGGGCTATCGGGCTAAACGGGCTCGTCGGGCCTATCGGGCCGGCCCGGCACGAGGAGTCAATTTCGTGTCGTGCCGTGGGTCGGCGCCTCGGCCCGTGGGCTAGCACGGCACGGCCCGAAATTAAATGGGCCGGGCTTTAACGGACCCGGGCCGGGCCGTGCCGGGTCGCCCGTTTGGACACCTATACACATGCCACACCGTGCTATCAAAACCCAACAGTCGATGCCATCGCCCGATGCGAAGATAGAACAACTCACTCGGCGGCCTTACCCAAAGAGTTTGGGCCGGGCCACTCCTAACAAAACCAAAAAGATTCAGCTCGTGTGTGCTCCATGCTTCGGCAGTGGCCAGCCGATCCCGGCGTGGTGATCGCCATCCACCCATGCCGCTACTCGCCACTTGCGGCGGAAAGCCAGTATAAAACACACATTTCTCTCCACTCTTCTGATCATCATCAAGTATGAGCCCACATATGATCCCCACCTGAACCACCCACTACCACATCGCCTTCATCGCTGTGCGGTGGAGTCGTCGTCACTCGCCCCCTTAGGGCATATACAAAGGAGAGCCTATTGTGGTCTCTGGACACATGTATCGAAACAAAGAGACATAAAATAACTACTAGTCATACAAAGGAGAGACTCTACATGCTGTCTTTTAATAAATACATATTATTAATGATTGTATGACATAAGTCATCTCTTCACTTGTACAACGGTGCTCGAGTTGTCTCTTATATCGAACACGTGATAGAGACCGTCTCTTCGTCAAGAGCCTACCCAACCGTCTCTTCAAAGGTTAGAGGAGCCTATTTATAAAAATACTGCTGTCACATCAATCTCAAGAGCCTCACTCATTTATTATCTTTATACATGCCCTTAGAACGACGAGGCGGCCGCGCGCGAAAGTAGCCGTTGGTGGTCCTCTCCCCTATCGCTCAAGTCGTTGGCAAGGAGGACGAGTAGGCGGGCAACTTCATTGTCAAGGTGCTAGAAGGAACACTGAACGTGGAAACTAATATAGAGTACAGCTTTGTAACTATGGTTGCAACCAACCTTGGCAATAATGGGAAGCTGGCGTCATCAGCTCCACTTCTAGCGTCTCATTTATCAGGTCCTAGGTGAAACGGAGCAATTTTGAGATGATTTCCATGCTAGCACAATGTATGTATTTAGTCATTAAAAACCATGTCGTTTCTATTGCAAACAGAAACAATATTTCCAGTAATTTTATCATATGGTAGCATATAATCTTTTCTGGTATGCTTCTGGTAAAGAATAAAGTCCAGATCGATTTCTTGGGGTCCCGTCGGTTCCTCTATGTTTTCTTGGTTAACCAGGGCCAAATGCATTTGGTCTTAGAATTGCATAAAGTAGTGGCATCGTATTCTGCCAAGAGACGAGTACGTTTGGATCAAGAGTAAACGCTGATAATTTTATGAGAAAATTGGATTGTTGACATGGAAAGATCATGGTTTCAGAAATTTACCATTGAAAGATTTACACATTAAGCTTATTAGGCAGAACCATGACACCAAGTCACGGCAAGGTTCTTTACGAGTTACACATGGAGTGGCTGTGCCATCACTGTCAGTCCTGCATGAGGGACAAGCTTTAGCACCTTGCCGCGTAGCACGGAGGGTGAACGACGCGCCGCACAAACTCCGGGAATTCTTATATGCGGGCGTGCGCTCGTAGCACACCACGTAAACCGTTTCAGGTACGAAGCTTGGTTTAAGTTTTGATTTAATTTTTTTTTCACAAAACTTTGACTTGAAACTTTTTCTCGACTGAAACTTTGATTTCAAATTTTGGTTCAAAACTTTTCTTCAAACTTTATTTACAGAGTTGTGTCAATCTTCGGTTTCATACATTTTGTTCATACTTCGAAACTTTTTTACTGAAAAATTTTATTTCAAAGTTTCTTAGAAATTTTGATCTAAAGTTTCTGCTTATAAGTTTCGGTGAGAAGTTTTGAACCGAAGTTTGTTTAAAAGTTTTCACTAGCAATTTTGCTTTGAAAGTTTTGTAAAAAAACTTTTCTAAAATAGAAACTTTCAGGGGACGAAACTTTTTTTATGAAACTTTTCAGTTGAGTTTGTGATTCAAAGTTTGGATCGAAGTTTGGTTCGCAAAGTTTTGATGAAACTTTTCTATAAAACTTTTTTTGATCTAACTTTCAACGAAACTTTCTATGAAACTTTACCCGATTTTAGTTTTCTAAAAAGTTTGAAGAAAACTTTTCATTTTTAGAAAGTTTATGGAATGTAAAACTTTCCAAAAAAGAAAGTTCCAACCGTATTCGGAGATTTGCTACAAGCCCTGTTCGCGCGTGTGCGTACGTGGATTATCCACTCCCATTACGTCCAGCAAGACGGCCCTGTGATTGCCTACTCGCCGGAGCAGCAAGACATACGTCCAGTGGCCCACGACGTACTGGGATAGAGGTGTGTGGATGTGTGCGTTCACATCAAGTGTGTGCACGTGGTCTTGTGAGTGGTGGGCAGGATATACTTACAACGAATCGATATTTTACGGGTGGGACAAGAGTTTCTCTTAGAGCATCTGTACAGGGTCTTTATTTAGCATTTCTAACCATTCTCTAAATGAGGTTGCTAAATAAAAATTTAGGATGTGATTAATAAAAATCATTCTCCAACCGTTTCCTATATGAGGTTGCTAAATTTACCAACTCCCAACCCATGGACTAAAGATTGCTACATTTAGCCATCTAATTCTTACTCCCTAAAGGATATTTGAACTATTTAGAAAACGATTATTGGGAACGGTTGCAGTGCATGTCTTCTTTTTACTCCCAATAGATATAACAACTCTTTAAAACCAGTTTTTTGGAAGTAAAATTATTGGGAACTGTTGGAGATGCTCCTCTACTTTGATATTTAGGGTCTTTGATCAAAAAACCAACTCCAACAGGGACCCTATTTGATCCCTACTTTTTCATACCATCTCAAACCCCATCTCTAAGCCCCATTCCCAAGATCTTTCAATCCCGGCTCCCATCTGTGGGTCCCACCTATTTTTTACTTTTTACTTTTCCCTTTTCTCTTTTCTCTCTCCCTCTCCATCGCTCGCAACCGGCCTCTACCGACGGCGGAGATAGGGATAGCATCGCCTCTACCCGGTCGGCCGGCCGCCTCGCGACCGACCGATCATCGCGTTGCGCCGCACACTCTCGCCCGATCGCCCCCGCCGCCTCTACCGGACCGGTTGGCTGCACGGCACCGCGTCGCAGGCCTGCCGAGACCTTGCCGAAGACAACCGAGGCGGGGAGGCCGGGGAGCCTCGTGCCACCCGTGGACGGCGAGCAAGGCGGGGCGGCGACCAACGCGCAAGGGTTGGGCGAACGACTACGCGATCGCGGGCGGCGGCAGCTGCGCAGCCACGTGCGGGCGGCGGCCGGCAGGTTGGGCTAGGTAGGCCGACGGCGGTCGGTGGTGGCTCATGACTACCCACCTCCGGGGACCACCGCCTCCAGCGGAGCGTGGCCGATCGGCGGCCGGCGCCGGCGGGCTCAACGCCTCGGTTGTGGTGGGCGTAGGCGGCTCGGCCAAGGCGGGCAATGCTTCTACGCGCGCTGCGAGCAGATCGCTGAGGCGACGAAGCAGGCAGGGTGCCGTGCGCAGATATTTTTCCATGTGACAAGTGGGACCCACGTGAAAATAGGGGCTTCAATTCAATGTGTTGTTGGATCTGGGTGCAATTTTTAGGCCCCAACTTTTTTATGTTGACATGCAAAATCGAATTTAGGGGCTTGATTTGAAATGCTTTGCTGGAGATGCTCTATACTCCAATCGAATTAAGATTGCAAGAAGTTTCCATCGCTCGACAGAGCAGCTTTATACGGTTCGTATTGCCGTATTGGTTGGCAGGTCACCTTCCAGAAGAGGAGCTGGCTGCATATTGCTTCCTCTTTTAGCCCAGGGAGCACAAGTCAAGTCTTCCTCTATGGTGCTGGCTGGTGCGGGGCAGCCGAATCTGACCGCGACCGAGGAGACTAGTCCGTCAAAGACTTGGCTGCACTCGGGAAAAAAGTGGAATTTTAGAGAGAAAAAAATGTGGAATGGTAGGGCCTCCATCAATTTATGCGGTCGTGTAGGTCCCGACCTCTGTCGGCTGGACCATTAATGCGCAAATACAGTTAACGAATTATTCAAAGGCTCAGTGTACTCCAAGTCCAGCTATCTCTCCATTAATTCTCTTCTAATTCTGCATCCTCCATCTGAGGGATCCCAGAGTTGGATCAAATTTAGACGTCCATTATTCTGGCATATCCTTTATTCGCTTCATGATAAGTATAGGTTTTTTCCGGATGTATCTCCATTCAATGAATCAATGTCATGTTGAGTTTCTCAAGGGAAAAGTTTATGAGCTGGCAAGCTTTGCAAACCACTATAACTCAGAATTTTTATAGCAATCGGACCCTCATCTTAGCAAATGATTAAACAATGGTATGCCTATGCGATAAGTCCAAACTCTCATAATATAAGATAGAGAAGTTGAAGACGGTATCGAGCATCATCTCAATGGCACGGGAGATATTCTTCTTATTAGCTGCTATAAATGCAATCTATGAGTAAAGTACACACGCATATGTGAAATACTCCCTCAGTCCCACGGAATGTGTCGTTCTAGGTAGGAAAAAAAGTCCCACGGAATGTGTCGTTCTAGCCTGTAGGCTATACCGTGTAGCACCAGAGCCCATCAATGTCATCCACTCCCACGTGGTTTCTGCGCTGCGAAAAAGAAAAAAAATTGCATCTCCTTCTCCAGCCTCCAACCAAAACATGGCGGCAGCTTCTCCATCCCCATCTCCGGTCGATCCAATCCTCCAAACCATGGCTCCCTCCGATGACGAGCAAGACGAGGACCCTGGAGCGTCTCTACCTGTACCCTTCCTCAATCTCCCCCACGAGATCTTGCAAGGGAGGCATAGGCGTTGACCTCCACCGGGGGCGACGACCTCTATGGATGTGGACTTCGATGTGGCCGCGCAGACCACGGATCTAGCGACGGCGACCTCAGTTATGGCGAGCCTGACCTACGAGCTCAGCCTTCCTGGTATTGTCCTGTGGTTGCGCAATGGCCACAGTAAGTTGCACGGTGAGCAGCATCTCGAGATGGTGGAGGCAAGCAACAGCCTGGAGCGTGGTGTCCTCCAGCTGCGCGGCGGCGGCTAGCAGCACGGCGACTGGTTCGCCGTCCTCAGCAGCAACCAGCTGCTTGCTCGATGGCAGGAGAAAAGGTGGGCTGTGCTGCTTGCTCGATGGCAGGAGAGAAGGTGGGCTGCTTGTGCGATGGGATGAGAGAGATGGATGGGGAGCAATAATTAGGGACATAACTGTCTTTTCCCGTTTCTGTTATTTTGCTGGGTGAAGAGCTAAAACGACACTATCCGAGGGACGGAGGGAGTAGATGCAAACTCAAACATAAACATAAAGTCAACAAAGAATATAGAAATAAGTTCTTGGTGTAGCCACAGACATGCCCCGTATGCTTTTAGAGACTAGTCAGTGGCTTCATTATTTTCAGGACTGACCTCCAATTCAACGAAGTATCGGTAACAATCTCCCCTCCGAGTACCAAGAGAAAAACAGACTTACTAGTCAATGATAAATAAAATAAACAACTTCTATGCAAATAAAGATGAGATGTTAAAACATCACACCTTATGCAAATAAAGATGAGATGCTTGACATGACTCGCATTGAGAAAAGCCTCCATGCAATCATATTTTGCATCCATGAGAAAGGTCCCGATCTTTTTCACACATAGATTCATCAAAAAACACATCACGCGAGATGTCGACATGATCAAAGGATATATCTAAACACTTGTATCCCTTGTGTATGCCACTACAACCCAAAAAGGCACACTACTTCGACCGAAATTCTAACTTTCGTGAGTTATACGGCCGTAGATTCGGCCAGCAGGCACATCCAAACACACTGAGTAATCAGGTTTGGCACCAGAAATTTTCTCAAGAAGAGGACTAGATAAGTTAATGACATTGGACGACAAATGATTAGTGAGGTATGCTACAGTTGCAAATGCCTCATCCAAGAATTTCAACGGCATAGAAGCTTGAGCAAGCAGGGAGAGCCCGACTTCAACAATGTGTCGGTGCTTTCGTTCAGCAACACCATTTTGTTGGTGAGTATGGGGGCATGAAACAAGGTGGGAAATACAAATTCGATTAAAGAAAGTATGCAACTTTTGATACTCGCCACCCCAATCTGTTTGAATAGATTTAATATTCCTATCAAACAACCGTTCAACAAGTTGGTGGACTGATGAAAATATTGAAAAACTTTTAACTTGTGCTTAAACATGTAAACCCAAACAAATTTGCTATAGTCGTCGATAAAGCACACATAATAATTATGACGTCCAATAGAAGTTGGTGCCGGCCCCCACGCATCCGAGAAGATCAACTCAAGAGGAAATTTTGACACATTTGATGAACTAGGAAAAGGATGTTGATGACTTTTAGCCTACATACAGGCATCACACATGGACTCTACACTTTCCTTGTTCGAACAAGGCAAGGAATTATTCTTAATGACCCTCCTAACAATATCTAGGGAAGGATGACCCAAGCATCCATGCCATCGCACCGAAGTAGGTTTGGCGGCAACAAAAGCTTGCTTCGACGATGCTATCATCTCGGACCGGGGAAGAGGGTATAGGCCACCCTTACTCCTGCCATGCAGTAGGGTTCGCCTCGTGACTCGGTCCTTAAGAGCAAAGAAACCAGGGTGAAATTCACAAAAAACATCATTGTCTGAAGTAGGCGATGAACTGAAACAAGATTCTTAGAAGAATTTGGTACACAAAGGATATTGTCAAGAAGTATATCACGAGAAGGAGTATGGTAGGTAATACGACTAATATGACTAATCTCCATACCTGTACCACTCGGCGGCGTGGACCTGTTCCTGGCCCTCATAACGCTGCTTCATCGTCAGCTTGTCTAGTTCACCAATGATATGGTATGTGGCCCCCAAATCGGTGTACCACATCGGGTCGTAGTTATACCCGGTCACCGCAGCGGCAGCAACACGTTCCTCGCCGGTATAGCCCCCGTCAAAGCGCTTGTAGCACCTTACGACATGGTGGCCAGTCTTGCCACACAGCTGACACACAATCTTACTCGCCTAAAAGGACCTTGATGTCGCCTAGGGGGGGGTGAATAGGCGAAACCTGAAATTAACACAACTTTTTCGCACAGTGTTATTATAACCCGGTCGGACATCCTTGCACAGGCGTAGCTGGGTGCACCCTAGTTCAACCCGGTCCGACCTCCTTGTCGTGGCGGTCGGACCGCCTTACACATGGCGAGAAATAGGTCAGCTCTCCAAAATGAATCCTAGCTCAAACCAAAACTTAAGGCGATGCTCCAAAGGTTTTCCTTAGCATATACACGAAGTATCCGCACACAAATGAGCGCACCAAAGTAGATCGAAGTGGAAGCACAAGTATAATCTAGAAAACAAGAAAAGCAAGGGAGACGGAGACACACGAGTTTGTTTACCGAAGTTCGTAAGCACCTCAACGTGATCCCTACATCTCTGTTTGAGGAAGCTTGAGCTACTCACTAGCACGCTCCAAGCCGGGTCTCTTTCAACCACTTCCCTCAATCCACTATCTTGATCTTTTCCACGGAGGCAAGATCACAACCTTCACAAACTTTTCCAAGGTTCACCACAAGTTTGGGAGCTCTAGGGCGACGCCTAGCCATCTAGGAGGCTTCACCTCCAAGAGTAATAAATGAATCACGAGTTGCTTGACGTAGCTCAAAGTGCTCAAGGCTTAGGATTTGCTCACTTTGCTCACACACTCAAATCTCTCAACCCAACTAAAAGATTTAGCTCAAATCACTTGGATCTCACAAAGAGAGGTTGGGGAGAGCTCAAATGGTCATTGGAATGCTATAGAGTCGGGCAAGAACCGAGCAGCAACCAAAGAGAGAGGTGGAGGGATATTTAAAGGCTGTTTCGAAAACTAGCCATCGGACCTCGTCAAGCTCAGGGCGACTCGACCGGCTTGACGAGGCGGCTCGACTCGCCTTGCACCGACAGGCAACCAACCACTTGATGCGAAAACCTCCATAAATCACAAACTTAATTGCTCAACCCACTCGTACTAATTAAGCTTCACTTCTAAGGCCAAAAACTCACTAACCCGTGAAGATGACCCCGGAAAACTTAGTTCAAGGCGGTCTAACCTTCTTGACATGGCGGTCTAACCTCCTTAACCTACTAACCCAAAAACTTAGTTCAGTGCGGTCCGACCTCCTTGACAGAGCGGTCCGACCTCCTTTACCTATCGACCCAAAAACTTAGTTCAGACGAGTCGACCTCCTTGACTCGGCGGAACACGTTGTTTAGGGTTTAGGTCACTCGGATTGGTGGAATTTTGAGCACTTTGACATTGTCATTCAACACATGTGGCATCCCACTTGATAGTACGACATAACTATACTCAAGAATTAGATAAAAGATATTTTTCTTCCACTTGAGCTTTGATAAAACCATATGCCGAAAGCTTCATATTTTGCTTCTTGAGGGCTGACAACAATTCTTTACTTGAGCATATCCACCTTGAGCTGATGACCATGAATTTTATCATCACATAGACAAAACTTCATATTTTATCCATGTCACCTTTTCTTTCTTTATTCACATATAATTGACACTAGGAAATATGCAATCCTCCATGGCCTTTTTGATTCGTCGGATTCAACATCTACTTGCTCTTCTCCACCACAAAGGTTCTTCGGTGCCAAGCCTCTTGCTTGCCCTTCTCCAATGTATGGTCCAATGTAAGCACACCTCCAAGCATCCAAGTCCTTGCTAATCCTTTATCAAACTTATCATCAAGATTGACACATTTCTTTGCATCATCCATTAGCACACGCTTGATATTCATCTTCATGTTGTATTGATTTTTCATTGTGATATATGTTGCTTGCTTGATATGACACCAAGAATTAAGTCACCAATATAAAGATGGTGATACTTTCATTGTTCAATATGAGACATATCAAAAAGCTTCATTTTTCTTAAAGTGACACATGGTATAATATTTTCACGTTGATCATCCACGTGCTTCACCTTCGTCACATTCTTTGTCATATGGCATACAAGTATATACATGTGAAATATCCATATACATCCATGTCTTGATCCAACAATGTTCAATAATAAATTTACAAGACATTTTTCTCGTTACAACTCAACAAATTACATTAGCTCTTTAATCATGTTGTCATCAAAACACCAAAACTCACTAGAAGGCCTAGATGCTCTTTCACTCGCCACCACGGCCACCTCTGTTGGCGCCATGCCCAACATCACCACGGCCACCACCATCATGTCCTCCAAAGTGGCCGCCTCTACCGCGGCCGTGTGCGGCAACATTGGCCATCATGTACTACTTCTCCGTCTTCTAGGCCTCGATCCGTGCTTCGAGCGGTGAGGAACCGAGAGTAGAAGTCAGCAAGGGTGACCCGAGTCACCCTACCACGGATATTCTTGATGAAGCGATTGTAGTCGGAATCTAGACCGACAAGGATGTATGAGATCAAATCCTCGTCGTCTACCTTCTTGTCGACAACCGCCATGTCATCGAGCATAAGCCTTCATCTTGGCAAAGTAGTTTGCGTAGGTGGAGTCTAGCTTGCGAGTAGTAGCAAGCTTTTGGCAAAGATGTACAATCTTCGATCTTGATTGGGATGAGAACATCTATGAGATCCTCGCCTGGATTTCAGCCAAGATTGCTAGATCCGCAACCTCGGATCAACACATCCTTTGTCATGGAGGAGAGGAGATAGCCGGCTAGATCCCGGTCCTGCGCGAGCCACGTCGCATACTCAAGATTGGGCTCCATGGCATCCTTCACTTTGATCTCCATTGCAGGAGCACCCACCGAACCATAAAGTATGGCCATCGGTTGGGCACCACGAACTGTAGGAAGCACCTGCGCCTTCCGGATGACAAAGTTGTCACGCGTGAGCTTCTCATGGATCATGCGTTGAAAGGCAGTGGTTGGGACCGGGGATAACCCACACTAACCGCTAACAAAGGCTAACCTACTGTACCTAATGCTATCGCTTCCGAAACGCGGAAGGCGCGTATCTCAAAGATCTACAACGAACGGTGACGAGGCGGGGTGGGACTAAAACATTTGCCTGCAGCATCTCCTCGCGGCAGGCCGGACGAAAACTTGAGAGTAGCGATATGGCGAGTGCCCATAGTTTCTCCAGCACGCTCGGTGGCGAGCGTTAGATTCTCTACCCCGGTCGGCGGGAGTCAAGTGACCTCAGCTGCTATGGCTTACAAGTCAAAGCTTGGTATCATCGGCTTCAGCGCATAGCATACTCCGATCGCTGTCGAGCGACGGGCAGGTCAGCTTTTTATGGTGACGCCATGGTGGATAGAGACAGGTGGCATCATCCAAGATCCATATCATGGATATTTGTTTATGTTTTGATCAGGAAGAAAGACCGGCGATTACGGTTCAAGTAGGGCTAAGTACCGACTTCAACCAACTCCGGTGCTCCATCATCATTTTTTTTCGAATACGCAGGAGAGCTGCGCATCTTTGTATTAAGGAGGAAAAAACCGGACCAATACATGGCCTAGGAAGGCCTGATTACGAAGCTTACGGACTCATGGTTGGAACGAACACTACAACGACACACACACGAGCAATATCAAGGTAGCAAGGATTTCAGCCTTTTAGCTCCCGCAGAAGCCGAGGCCCTTGCTTCCTCCTTGATTTCCCGTATAATCTCTTGGATGTTAGGCCTAGCTCCATCGAACACACACCTGTTACGATGCTTCCAAAGTGTCCAAGCTACGACGAGAACCATAGAGTTGAATCCTCGGACTTCCTGCTTCCCAGTTCTCCTTTCCGTCCGGCGCCACCATTCCCGGAATGTCGTGTCCTCCGCTTTTGGTGTCCACCTTTGCATTCCAATCCAGTGTAGGGCGTAGAACCAAGTTTCCCGTGCAAACACACAGCCAACAAGGATATGGTTGATGTTTTCCTCATCCTGGTCGCGAGAGCGGACAGGCCGTTGGGTGTTGCAGGCCACGTTTTCTAAGTCGGTCCGTCGTCCGAGCAACGGTTCCAAGTGGCCAGTCAGATGAAGAATTTCACCTTAAGCGGCGCCCAAGATTTCCAAATTCGCTTGTGTGGCTCAAATGTGGTGCCTCCCACAAAGAAATGTTGATATGCTGATCTGCTTGGAGAAGTCCCCCGATGGAGCCGGTAGCCAAACGTGCTAGTCTTTCTGTTGGGGGTCTAGGGAGATTGCAGCTATCAAATCTGCCAGCTGCAATAGCTGCCAGGTTGCCAGGGCAGACAGACCTCCTACTAGATCATTCTTCCGTGCTCCATCATCATTGGCGACGATATCCTCTCGTATCAAGAGCTGAAGCTTCATTTATTCCTTTTCTTTTTTCTTTTCCTTTGTTAGTCGTTGTGAGGCCTGTTTGTATGTCTTTGTGTAATTGTTGGCTCTGTACGTCCTTTTTGGATGTAGAGGTTGGGTCTTACCTGTTATCTAAAAAGGGTCATCGATGGTGTTCGCGCTACTGCCAGGATCTCTCGTTGTTGTGGCATACATGGAAGCATGGAACAAAAACTATCACCTTTTCACCAGAAAATCTTAGAGGTACCGTATAAGATTAGAGAAGTTTTTAGATCCACAATACTTGCCAGTAGTTTTTCAAAACTAGTATTTGATAGTAGTTTGATCCAACGGTAGAGATTTGAGATCGGAGATACACAACTACCGATACGTATTTTTACCATGTTGTGGGTAGTATCGTCAAAGCTATAGATTTATCATGATAAATTTTTACTTTTGTGATAATATAAATAAAAATCAGTATAATTAATCTTTGATGTTAATAATGAGTTCAATATTATTCTTACAATAAAGTTGTGATTCATATATCAAAATTATATTTTATAAAAAATATAAGTCTGTTAATTATTAGTAAAATTACAAATACCCTTAAACTATTGGTCAATATTGTGGACCCAAAAAATTATCTAAAATTATCAGCGTTTATTCTTGATCCAAACGTACTCTTCTCTCTTGGCAAGAATACGATGCCACTACTTTATACAATTCTAAGACCAAGTGCATTTGGCCCGGGTTAACCAAGAAAACATAGAGGAATTCACGGGACCCCAAGAAATCTGGACTTTATTCTTCATTTGAAGCATACCAGAAAAGATTATACATTAGCATATGATAAAACTACTGGAAATATTTTTTCTGTTTTCAATAGAAACATGGTTTTTAATGAGTAAATACATATATTGTGCATGCATGGAATCCATCTCAAAATTGCCCCGTTTCACCTAGGACCTGATAAATGAGAAGCTAGAAGTGGAGCTGATGACGCCAGCTTCCCATTATTGCCAAGGTTGGTTGCAACCATAGTTACAAAGCTGTACTCTATATTAGTTTCCACGTTCATTGTTCCTTCTAGCACCTTGACAACAACGGACATATGAGGCCTCCTGTTGTAATCAATCTGCAAACACCACATTGCAAGCTTCATCATCTGAATAACTTCTTCCTTGTGCATTTGCATTTCACCATCATCCTTATCAATCAAATCCAGTAGCTGATCATTCCTTGCCTTTTCTTGCAAAATGCTAGTGAGATGAATGTTTTCTTCAGTTTGAGAATAATCAAGGGTTTTTCTTCCACATATAATTTCCATGACCACTACACCAAAACTATACACATCAACCTTCTCAGTGATCTGTGAGGTCAACCATTCAGGCGCCAAGTATCCAGGCGTGCCTCTCATTCTAGTCACCACACGGCTCTGGCCCCTGTCTATCAGCTTGCATAACCCGAAGTCAGCAACTTTAGCATCGAAGTTATCATCTACGAGGATGTTCTGTGGTTTGATGTCAAGATGAGCAATTCTCTGCCTACAGTCCTCATGAAGATAAGATAGGCCCTTGGCAATATCTGTTATAATTTTGCATCGTTTATTCCAACCAAGAGGAGATTTATTGTATGCATAGTAGATCCACTTATCTAGAGACCCTCTGGACACATACTCATAGACTAAAAGTCTGTGTGATTTCTCAGTACAGAAGCCAATTAACCGGACCAGATTGATGTGATGCAGGCTGCCTATTGTCTGGACTTCGGCAACAAATTCCTTTTTCCCTTGAGCAGCTCGATGCAATTGTTTTACTGCAACTAGTTGATCGCCTAACTCTCCCTTGAAGACTGAACTGAACCCTCCCTCCCCAATCTTATTACTGAACTCTTTGGTCGCAACTTTGAGTGATTCAAAAGTGAATCTTGCAGGCATTCCTGACAGTTCACAGAATTCATCGTCGCCAGCTTCCTCTCCACTTTGCCTACATCTTATGATGGCAAACGCTGCAGTTGCTAACAGTACAAGGGCAGCGGCGGCCCCTCCAAAAGTATAAGATAGAATACCTCTTTTCTTTACCCATCGTTGTGGATGTGTGACATGTACTTTTAGGAATGCTGAGCCCCATGAAGATCCCACCAATGAGAGGGATTCTGACGCCAGTAAGCATGAGCCATTTGAAGTGTCATTGTCGTACTGAAACAGAGCTGCCTTGCAAGAGCAATTTCCCAAGCAGGCTTGCATGCAACTCTCTTGATCAGTGGTCACTCCAGTATTCTGATCCATGTAATTGAAGTTAGAAACATTATGAACCGCTACTAGCTGGTGATCTTCTACATATTGTTGGCAAGATATTGGGGTATCGAGGATGCATCCACGATTGGTTTTCTGGTCATCTATTTGTCTGAAGTAACTGCCACTTGCACTACTTATCGGCATCGGGCAGGAGCATTGCCCGTCGGAGCAGATACCGTAATCTCCGCAAACGAATGGGTACTCGCAGTTATCTAGTTCAAGGATATCTTGTGCAGCCCACGACAACTGAGACTGAGAGGACCACTCGTACAGCCTGAGATGGCCATCGGAGTCGAACCTGATCAACTGAAGCCATTGAGAGGCTGGCAACAAAAAAAACACAGCATCTTTTGTGGACGCCGAAAAGCTTGCAGCCAAGCTCCCATTTTTGAGAGAGATGTAATTCAGCCTGTCGTCTCTTCCTGACATAGCCATAAACTGCTCTGTTGTGATGCTGTAGTAGAGCCGAGGTACTTGATATCCAACAAAAGCATATAAATATAATCCATCTGGACGAACAGCGAGGTAGAACTGATTGCTAGTAGTCATATTATAGGTGGAGGACGTACTGGGAGTGAGGCTTTTCCCGACGAGTAAGCGCTGGCCAGGGAGCAGAGAGTCCACGGGATGATCGAAGGACTGCCACACCGGTGCGTTGTCGTGGTCGAAGAGCACCAGGTTACCGGACTCCGTCATGTTCATCCCAGTGACAGACCAGCCTGATGTGCCACTGGACCAGACATGGCTGCCATCGGCATCCCGGAGAATGAGATCACCGTCACCGGTGAAGCTGAGGGTTGCATTCTTCTGAACCTGGTGGTCACGGTTGGCCGACCAGACGAGCATCACCGAGTCTGCGTTGGCGTACGAATCACTGTGGTTCACGGTGGAAACAGCGTAGACCCCAAAGACGAAGGTGTTGCATGGAGGAACGCAGTAGAATCCGGCACAAAAGTACAGGTTACGGTATTCAGGCGCCGAGATGGGGCGGAGGAGCACAGGCTTGGCGCCATATTGAGTAGCATAAAAGCCCGCGGTCGGATTGGGTTCGCTGATCTTCCAAACGGTGGACAAGCTTGCGGAGGAGGGAGGGTCATGCCAGTTGTCGACCAGCTGGCAGCGGATGAAGAGGGCCAGGCAAGCGCCAGTGAGGAAGAAGATGTGGAAACACAGAGAAGACATGACAAAGCAAGGTGCAGCTCTCGGATCCCTGAGAGGGAGGATGCAGAGCAATCTCTGGAGAGCACTTTGAGTATTTGCGCGTCAGCAGTCCATTTGACAGAGATCACATATGGTAGTTGATACTGATCGATAGATTTTTTCCCCCAGTGCAGCCAAGTCTTAGACTAACAAGTTTCCTCCGTCACGATCAGTTTTTTTTTTTTGCGAAACAAGATTCGGTAGTCTCCTCGTCATGGAAGACTTGGACTTGTCCTTCCTGGGCAAAAGAGAAAGCAATATGCAGCCGGCTCTGTCACAATGCTGGTAGTAGTTTTTCAAAACTAGCGGACATTAGTTTAAGGATATTTTTTAATTTCACCAATAATAAATGAATTTATATTTTTTCATAACATATAATTTTGATATATGGACCATAACTTTTTTGTAATAATAATAATAGACACATTATTAACATCAAATATTAATTAGATTGCTAATCTTTATTTATATTATCATAAAAATAAAAAATAATCATGATAAATCTATCGTTTGGACGATACTACCCTCAATATGATAAAATACTGACCAGTAGTTGTATTTCTTCAATATCAGATCTCTACTATTGGATGAAACTACTGGCAAGTATTATGGATCGAAATCCACTTGAAAATAATTGCACTGCACATGACTTTCTATACGAGTGAGTCAAGTTCACCAATCTACCTTTTCATGTGGTTGAATATGAAGAAGAAGGAAAAAAAATCAGCAATCAATACAAATAAAGTGATCAAAGAGATTTATCCTAAGCCAACCAGATTCTTAGTAACACTATAGCAGTATATATTTTACAGCTAAAACTAAAGTAAATGGGCTCTGGAGGTAGAAAAGAGCATCTCTCGTTGCGCCGGTCGACCTTTCACCATATGTTTGTGAGGAGTATTCTTTTGGTCCACGATACTTGTGGTAGTAGTTTGATCCAACGATAGAGATTTAAGATCGAAAATACACAACTACTAACAAGTATTTTTATCATACTCGAGGGTAGTATCGTCAAAGCGATAGATTTATCATGATTAATTTTTATTTTTCATGATAATATAAATAAAATCAGTAATGTAATTAATATTTGATGTTAATAATGTGTTCAGTATTATTTTTACAATAAAATTATGGTTCATATGTCAAAATTATATTTTATAAAAAAATATAAATCTGTTAATTATTAGTAAAATTACAAAATATCTACTGGTAACTACTTTTTCAAAACTACTAGCCAATATTATGTACTGAAAAACTTCTAATGTTTGTTTCATTGGTTACGCTATATCATTCTCAAAGTTATAGGAGTCAATTCACCGTGTGTAGCAGGGCATCGATCGATAAGTACACGTAAACTATAACACATGTGGTCCTGTAGGATTCGTTCTGTTGACTGGACAGTAGTCTTGTGCAAATACAGTAAACGACTAATCAAAAGACTATGAACCGTGCACTAGGCGCAGAGCGTTACATTTGCTGGTAGCCACACATTCTTAATCTAGTGTGACAACTTTGCTAACCGATCCAAAGAAATAAAGAAACTGCTATGGACTAATGGCGCGACCGGCTTGGTCCAAACTCAGCGGCTTTTGATTCTTCCTACACGCGTTCTTCTGGATGCATGACCATTGACTGTTGTCCCGTCAAGCACTCTAACGTCTCTTGCCAGAAGAGCCCCAGAGGCAAGCAACTCATCCCTACTCATTTCCTGACCATGGGAGCGTTTTAAACAGCTGCGACACTTGCTCATGCTAAAATGCCTCCCCACCTCTGCTTGCTCCTGGCCGCCGCGGCCGCATGTCTACTTTCGCCGGCGGGCCGCGTGCATGTTCAGGGAAATCCCTTCCCCACGCCGGCATCTGCAAACCTCTCCACCCGCTGGACCATCAGGCAGACGATGGACGACCATGGCGCGCAGTCCTTCGACTACATGGACGGCTCCTCCGTAAGCATCATCCTTCTCCAGTCCATCAAAATGGCCCCACAAAAAGGTCTATGTTTCGCCCTATGCCTCTACTGTACCACCCCGTGCACAGCCTTCCTATTTGGAGTCTGCATCGTATACGTCGATAGCGGCGGTTACCTCTCCTGGCCAAACGGACCCAGTCCGCAGGTCGTTTGGTCTGCTAACCGTGGCCATCTTGTCCGTGAGAACTCAACCCTCAGTTTTATGGCTAGTGGCGACCTGCAGCTCCGGGACATCAACGGCGGCCACGTCTGGTCCACGGGCACATCGGGACTCTCCGTTGTCGGGATGACTGTTACCAGGTCAGGTAACCTGGTGCTTTTCGACCGGCAGAATGTGCCGGTGTGGCAGTCGTTCGACCACCCAACAGATTCTCTGCTGCCAGGTCAGCTGCTGGTGGAAGGGATGAGGTTGACACCGAATGCCTCTGCCACTAATTGGACGATCAGCAGTCAGTTGTATATGACTGTTCTTACTGATGGTTTGTATGCATTTGCTGATTCTTCGCCTCCTCAACTATACTACCAAAAGACAGTGACACCAGCTAGAAACAGGAAAACTTACATGACCCTCACAAATGGCTCCCCAGTTATCTCTGCATCCTCCTCTGAAACTTTAACAGAGACGAACATTTCATTTGGCCAGACAGATATGATGTACATAAGGCTCGAATCTGATGGGCACCTGAAGCTGTATCAATATGAAGAAGTAGGATGGCAGATGACGCAGGACATTCTCGAGGGGCAGATTGATGATTGTGCATACCCAACCGTCTGTGGTGAGTACGGAATCTGCATGAGTGGACAGTGTACATGCCCAATGGACGGTAATGCTACGTACTTTAAGCAGATTGATGCCCGCAGGATCAATGTTGGATGCACACCAGTGACACCAATTTCTTGTACCTCAATGCTAGACCACCAGCTTGTTTCTCTCAGTAATATATCTTATTTCAATTATATAGATACAGAGGCCGCACTGTCTCGTATGATCGATGAAGAGAGCTGCAAGAAGGCATGCCTCAGGAACTGCTCTTGCAAAGCTGCACTCTATCAGTACGGTGGTAATGATACTTCTACAGGCGCTTGTTACCTGCCGACACAACTATTCTCGTTGCAGGTAAACCAGATGGAAGAATCGCATTATAGTTCTTCTGCATACCTTAAGGTTCAGATCACACATTCACCTCCTAGCCCTGGTTTCTCAAATTCGAGTGCGCCAGTAAATAGGTCTACATCCATAGGACACAAAAAAATCAGTTCTGGAGCAATTGTTGGCTATACACTTGCCGGAGTCATTTCCTTGCTCATCATGATCATCATAAGCTCAGTCATACTATGGAAGAGATTTCACTGTGGTGAAGACGACGAAGATTTTGGGGAAGTATCTGGTATGATGAATAGGTTCACATTTGAGCAGTTGAAAGTTGCAACTGAGCAATTCAGTAAAAAGCTCGGGAAAGGAGGATTTGGTTCTGTGTTTGAGGGGCAGGTTGGTGAGCAAAAAATTGCTGTTAAAAAGCTTGATCGAGCTGGTCAAGGTAAAAAAGAATTCTTGGCAGAAGTTGAGACAATTGGAAATATCCATCATATCAATCTGGTAAGACTAATTGGTTTTTGCGCAGAGAAATCTCATAGACTCCTAGTATATGAATATATGTCTAAAGGATCGTTGGACAGATGGATCTATTGCCAAGATGACAATGCAGCTCTGAGTTGGGATACGCGGAAAAGCATTATCGCTGACATTGCCAAGGGTCTGGCCTATCTTCATGAAGAATGCAGACAACGAATTGCTCATTTGGATATCAAACCACAAAATATACTTTTAGATGACAACTTTTGTGCAAAACTTTCTGATTTTGGACTATCTAAGATGATAGATAGGGATAAGAGCCAAGTGATAACAAGAATGAGAGGCACTCCCGGATACTTAGCTCCTGAGTGGTTGACATCACACATCAATGAAAAAGTTGACATCTATAGTTTTGGTGTAGTAGTCATGGAAATCATCAGTGGAAGAAAGAATCTCGATTATTCCCAACCTGAAGAAAACATTCATCTCATTAGCTTATTGCAGGAAAAAGCAAGGAATGATCAATTAGAACAATTGATTGATAAATATTGCGATGAAATGCAAAAACATAGAGAAGAAGTAAGTCACATGATGAAGCTCGCAATGTGGTGTTTGCAAATTGATTGCAACAAGAGGCCTCAAATGTCAGTTGTTGTCAAAGTAATGGAAGGCATAGTGAATGTAGAATCTAATATAGAATTTAACTTTGTAGCTATAGTTCCATCGAACCTTGTCAACGATGGGAAAATCGCTGCATCAACTCAAGCTTTAGCCTCACAATTATCAGGTCCCAGGTGATATTAGGCAATTAGGAGAAAATATAAAGATCACGAGAAAGATTTGTACATCCAAAATAACTAATTATTATCTTATTAGAAATATAATATATTGTGAGATGTCTTATAATGATTTATAGTAACTCTCTCGCAAAAATATTAAAATGTCTCAAAGGTTTCTAGCATCTGAGAACCGATTTATATAAACAAAATCAGTACAAAATTTACCATCCACTGAAGATTTGTAGCTATGGTACCATCATAGGAAAGTTCAAACACCAATATCCTAGTTTTGTGGGCATGAGTTATTTGCTATAACAATAATTTCAATTGGGAAAACATAAAAAATATTGCCATTTTTGTACATTATATACATGTTTGTTCTGCTTTGCATGGTACTAATGAAACCAAAGAATGCGCAAGAAAAACCACGTGCATAGTGGACTATTTTTCCATATGCAGTAGGCAAATAGAAGTCGATAGTGTTACTCAGCATCTCTGAGGCGGCAGGGGTGTGGTGTCGCATGAACTTAATTTCTCGCCAAAACTTGTAAGCAGGGTAACTCTGGTTGGGTAGCTATCCTACCTGACACGGTGGTTGTTTATTTGTAAAAACTATCTTCTGTCTTAATAAGAAACGTGCAAAAGCATAATTTACAAAAACAAAAACAAAAAAGACAGCAAAGTAACCAAGGCATGATACTGTACCAAAAGTCACTACTCGGGACACAGGAGTCCGTACATGATTACATTCCGTCTAGAGAAAATGGTCACCTGAACATAGAATTCTTCTCTAGATATACTTCCAGAGAACCATATCGGTTTTCATTCCACCTTGCAGTCCTACTGTCGTTGGCTATTGTTGTTGGAACAGAAATGAAGGGATTGCGCATGTAAAAGGAGCTTTTGTTTCTCTTTTGGAGTGAGTAGTTGCTACAAGCACCGGATGTGTGATGCCGATGACTTTATAGATCAGTATCATAATCCTTGTAATTAGAGGTTTTGGGTGATGTATGGTTAGAAAACACAACCTTTATAGATCAATATCCTAATCCTTGTAAATAGGATTAGAAAAAAGATTGCGATAGTTTGTTTGGTAATGCAAACACAGAAAGTTCTCTTCAAAATGTTGTATAAGCTTAGAACGAGTCTTATATTTACTAATTGGAGGCTCCTTTTGAGGCCTCTACGTTAATCGGAGGAAAAATCCTAGAAAATCTCACAAAAAAGCAAAACATCCGGCCATCAATTTTGATTTCCAACAAATCACTACCGTGGAAAGGAGTCTTGGTGCATTACGTTAATGATTTTCCTACCAACTATTTCTTCGACACCTTGCCAAAACCAAACGAAGGATGGTCGTGGCCCTCCTAAACCCTAGCTGTTGTGATATTAACAGGCGACATGACAACCGTCGTTGCCATGGTGGATCAGGGTGCTCGTGCATCATAACGAATCATGTCATCATGCTCAGGTAGTTCTTGCCAAGCCGATGCATACAAGATCGAAGCACCACCATGGCGCACATCCTGTGGTGGTTGCAGCGCAGTTTGATGAGCACAGAGCATGCCCGGCCCTACATAGGTGCGATGCAGAATTGTTTCCTTGCCGTGAACACCAAGCAGGTGTGTCAAACAAGTGCAAGAGCAAGCTGTAGTCGCCAGTCATGAACAGATTGAAGGTGTGGCCTCCTTTTCTTTTCTAGGTTAAGTTATTGCCTGGAGTCACATGATTGGTTATAGCAACACTCCCGTCCTATGATATATTATTACTTTATAAGCTTGATTGATAAATAGAATATCTCCTGTGAAAGAAAGTCAACTTACATACAAACCATGTGCTTAATGGTCATGCAGCTCAACGTAGTTATTTCAAAACGGATGGTTTTATACAAATATTTTAACGTAATTTCTTCTCATGCCGATTAATTCAGTACAGTTCTGAAAATCATATTCGGATGTACCCAGCAGCTACCAATATACTTTTTTTTCTTAAACTGAAGCTTTTGGAGGACAACGTCAATTAGATAGTCAAAGTTTTTTTAATATATTTCCCCTGAATATAAGAACATAGAAACCTTTTCCCTACATTTGTCTGACAACAGGCTAGCAAGGGATTCCTGTTGCAGAGTCTCTCACTAAACCACTGAATCAGAGGCGATATAACCATATGTGAATAACACGGACTCAACTTTCTGTATGAAAAATCGGTGCTTACAATTGAGAAATTTCTTGCTGCTCTAATACAAGGTTTCAAAACTTTGAAGGTCCTCCTGCCGTGCTCACAAAAAAAAATTATATGGCTATGTTTGAAACAAGTGCAATGCTTGAGCCTTCAACAAGCAATCAAGCACATCATTCATGGTAAATCTGACTCAAGCAGGAGATACACCAATAGATACAGATAAGCACGAGATGGACAACTGATTCTACTGTTTGTAATGTAAACACTAAAGGTCCCCTCTGGGCACTTAATAAAAGACTATGGTAGTTACTTATACTCAACGTTAGAATAATTCATTGTATAACCTTCTGCTAGAGTGCTATTTATTTTCATGTCTCAATGCACCATGAAAGTAATCATAGCCATTGAGTTGATATTTCTATGAGTTGAAGAATCCTTTAATGCATAGAAAAGTTAAGGAAAAAAAGACTATTTTATTATAGATAGCAAATCACTAGCCCGTGCGTCCTGCACGGGTTGACGGACTAGTTATAAATAATTGAAATTATATATATCAATACAACATCATTGTTTGGCTCCCAAGTCAACATGGGTCGTTCACTACTGCCAATGTGGTTCAACATTAACATTTATCTTGGAAGTTAAAATGCCTATGAAAAGATAAATATCTTTACGTGATATGTGATATATGGGGTCCCTTTAACCAAATATAATTTAGGAGAATGTCCATAGAAAACAAGTTTTAAATGTTATTTTTATCTTAATGAATTGATCAGGTATTTTTTTTACCATAATACTAAATCCATTTGGATATTTATTACAAAGTTCCTTTTAATATAACTTCACCTTTAAATGTACAACACATGTTCAAATGGTTAGCTATAAGGGGTCAATATGAAAAATACATATTAGGTTTCGGTCAGGGCATGTGTTGATAATATTAACAAGGTACAAGTTTTGAATTCTTGATAGGTAGTGTTTAGAGGAACACACTACATTAGGTTTTGGTACCTATTGCAAAATATTTTGGTTCATATTGCAGAAGGAGGAAGAGTAGAGATTTAATTAATAATGTATACTCTATTTTATGTGATTCATTAAACGTTGAGGTCTTGAACCATGTAGTAAATGGTTCTACATTATTTTGGATTGATGTATCAGAAACAAGGGACAACTATATGCATTTGTGGTTGCACATGCTATAATATCAATTCATGTTCCATTCTGTAAAAAGAAGTCTCTCGGCCTTGAAATTTCCTCCCCAAATTAGGAACTTCATGTGATTACTAGATTTACCCTATTGGTCAACTTTAAATTTTTCATTTCATATTTATGATTTCAAACTCATTATACTTAGATTATTTTGGTTTATGTGTCGTAAGGTCTGTAACATGAAATGTGGAGAGCATATGTTATATTAACTTTGAGGGAATCACTTATATGACACCTTAAAACCATATAATACCTAGTATGCAATGATAGCCGGGACTGATTGTGTCAATAATATGTGAGCTAGAGTGGCATGTAAAGGGGTTTTAGTTTAAACCAATAGCATACAAGATATTTTTTGCTTATATTAAACCTAATGAATCAACCATGTATACGACTACCCACCTGGGTCCATCCTTTTACATATCGGTAATGTAAATTGCAACATGAAATTGTTAGTACTTTCCTAGATCTTTGTTTGAGCAGCCTCGATCCAACGCTAACCTTCTCAACATTCTGATTGATAGGTGCAACATTCTGAACTTCTCCACTTTTTGTTATGAGATCCTCGAGTGCAAAGAAATGAATGCCAGTGTTCGGCTGTTTTTTGGTACCATCCTATTGCTGCTAAATGGTTTAATTTGGATATTCTAATGTATAACCGAATTGCAGAGCTTCTCAAATAGCAAAGCAAGCTTTCGATGGAGCAATTTCAAACTTTAACTCTATGGATGAGGACATGTAAGATAGCTTGAAATTGGTGGAAAGCTCGAAGGAGAATCTGAAACAGTTGAGTCCTAGAGGTAATATCCATTCCTATCGTGAGTGCTAATTGCCATGTTATAATTTGGTATAGGGATATCTTTGTCTGTGTATGTAAGATTGTACCTATATGGTATGAAAGTAGGACAAGTCCACTATTTGATCGAGTTTTTCATTCTGTAATTTGGGCAAGAAATAAACTAGCAGCTGCTACCGGTAATACCCGCTATACTGTCCTATCAAGTCGGAGTGCTAATTGACATATTATAAGTTGGTCTGCAACCATTTATCTATGTATTATATAAGAATTTTAGGATTTGTTGTTAAAATAATGTACCAATCAGACATGGGGCATGTCCTTTCTTAGAATTTACCTGTAGAATTCCAGAGATAAGTTATGTTTTCAATTTGAGTCCAGTGCAGTGTAGTGCAAGTGCTAACATGAGAAAGTTATGTTCCAACATGATTCAGTATTGTTGTTGTTTAGATTCATGGATAGCATAAGACAAGTGTAATCTCTCTCATACATCATTCTTCTTCACCCTATATGAGACAAAGAAGTAAGAATGTTGAGTAATTGTTGCTTGCCTTGAGTTCCCCTTAAAACGTATTCAGTTCCAGGGGAATAGGTTATTACTTAGAGAAATCTAATTCAGTTGTCTAACGTGACATTGCTATGCTAGAATGGCTTTAAGGGAAAGGTGGTCTACGTGAGCGAAGCAATGCTAGGCTATCGGGAGAAATATTCTAAAGAGCTATCCATCTCATGATACCAAGGGCGGAATTTTGTCCCAACAGGGAAAGGTCATGGCGAGGGTGTGGGAAAGGAGATTGATGAGTATTCAAAGAGGTCAACTATTGTTTCTCTCACGTTTAACCAACTTGGTGAATTGACGCAATACGCTTGTGATTTGCCTAGATGAATCTACACAACCTTTCCTTGAAATGCATGTATTTGTTTATATGAAAAATAGCTTAAGCTCCTTGTTATTGTATTGTATATGACCCACTGAATATTGCATAGACTATACCTTTCCTTTTTGTTTTTTCTTGCAGATGATTGTGGACTAGTACTTGAAGTTAGCGTCGATGAAATCTTAGGTTGTCATCACAAAGAATGTTGCAATATGTCTAGTTCCCAATGTTCCTAATTGTTGCAGGATAGTAACATGTGGTTGATTTTTCATCTCTCGGCTTAGATGAGGGCACACATAATGTCTCGCAAGGTTGCCAAACATCGTGCAGCCTTGTCACATGTCCTTATGTATATGTAGTTTTGATTCTATACATTCCCGAATAGATGTAGACAGTCCTAAACAAGACAGCTTGGTCACTGAATATGTTTCATCTTATTATGATGATTTGTGATCTATTGAGCATGTGATATCATTTTATATTTTGAAGTATTGTGACCGTACGACACGTGTGGCTGTGTGGAGCAAAAGTGGCCGGTAACAATGTCAATTGATGTTCAACATTGTCGAGTGCTCATAATGAATCTGCACAGTGGTTGCAGATTGATTGCAACATTATCGAAGTGATGTCAAAATGCTCTGCTCCTACTCCTCAACAGTATGTGTCATTGTCGAGCAGAAACCAAAAGTGCTTTTGGTAACCGAAACAGAACATCATGACCTCAAATTTCGCGGTGGCCACCTGGTCAATGTCCGGGCAGAATCCAGAGCAGATAATGACACCACGGAAGTATGAACCCTGGGTTGGGGGTTGCTACTTGGCATGGCGTCCAACACCAGCATATGTCGAGACGCGCACCTCAGCACGGTGAGCACTTGGCGAGGCGAGCGACATCCAAGGAACGATGAGGCGGCACCAAGTCCTGTTATGTGGCTACCCTAGCTTGTAAAACAAAATGCAAGCCCGACAAGTTGATCAAGTATATTTATCCGGATAGCTTGATTTCCGAGAGATAAGAAGCCTTTGCAAAAGACACCACATCATCCGGCATCGGAAGGTGTTGCGTAAAGGGCTGGAAAATAAAAATAAAACTCAGATTTAAGAAGGGTGCAAGAATTTTGTGAGGCCAAGGCTTCCTACTCTGTGCCTCCAGGCAAGCATTGAGGCCAAGGAGAAACATTTCACCTTAGATACATCTCACTTGGTGGACGATATTAAGAGGGAATACATGAATGTGATCAAATTGCAATGCACCTTGTTAAGTTTAGCTGTGATGCTAAGAAAAATGTGTTATGTCATAAATATGATGTCCTGCCATCTTTGTTTTAAATAGAACGAATCGGACGATCGGCCTAAAAAAACAATCCTTTGATCGCTCCCTAAAATCTTAAACTGTAACACAAAAAGATATTTCTATATTGTCTATTGAGTTGATAGTATGTGTTTAACCTCTAAAGCCTCAACAACTATTGAATCAAATGGATGGGAGCCTATTGCTAAAACACTAGTCGCGGATGTAAAAGTCTCCATCTCCATCACATGAAACTTTATGTATTTCTTTCTTTTTTCTTTTGCAAATAGGGACCAAAATCGAATCGGGTCTGTTCCTCTAAACACTACCTGTCAAGAAGTGTAACCTTGTTAAAACTGACAACACATACCCTAACCAAAACCTGATATTTAACTTGCTGATCCACCCCTTATAACCAACCATTTAAACATGTAGTGTACATTCAAAGGTGAGGTTATATTGGAAGCTTGTAATTAATACCAAATGAATTTGGCATTATAAATTAAAAAGAGACATCTTATCAATTCATTAAAATTTTTAAAATACAACATTTAAATTTCCTTATGCAGATATTTTGGCTAAATTATCATCGGTTAAAGTGACTCCCTTTATCCAATATCACATAGATATATCTATTTTTTCATAGGCATTTTAATATTTGACGCTTCCACGCTAAATGCTTATGTTGATAGTAGTGAATGACTCATGTTGGCTTTGGGAACCAAAAATGATGTTGAATATTTAAACTTGTTCTTGCCAAGTTTACATAATATTTTGAACTAGACATTTTGTTGATTAGTTTGCATTACAACACACTAACTTTCACAATCTTTATATATCCTAACCACACGTAACCCAACACTAGATTTGAGTCCCATCACGTCACCCAAAACATCTCGGTCTCAAAATGTCCTTTTTGAACTTCATTAGGCCTAGAATAAAAATGAGAGTCTCTATGCGTTCAACTTGTATGATATTTTAAACCACAATTATTTATTTCTTGGATGCCTAACCCTTCTTGGTTTTGGGGTATATAAAGAATAGCTCATTTCCCATCAAATTGACAAAAACAAATCTATGTATAAAGAAAATAATTTGTAAGAACCCATTTTAGCACTTCGAATAAAAGATTACTACAGTCTTAGATCAAACATTGCTTTTGGTGCACGATAGGCACGGTTTCAGAAATTTTAATTTCTTTATAAATTATTTCTTCTTTTTTACTTGTTTTAGTGCAACAGTAGAAAATCTAGACAATATATATATAACCCATGCATATATTGACTAGAAATTTTGGGTGCCCGTTTATGTTAAAATGTGTCGGTTGACCTTAATTTTTCTCGTATCATCCTAATTACTTGATAGGGAGCCAGTAGAGAAATAACACATTGCAATTATACTTTCTCCAGAACATAGAAAAATACTCAATCTATGAAGAATGTATAAATTCATATGTGAATAATATACGATTAGTACTAGCAAATGTAGAGAAAAATGAACACAATCAAATTTAGACGTCCATTAGTCCGGCATATCTTTATTCGCTTCATGATAAGTATAGGTTTTTTCGGATGTATCTCCATTCAATGAATCAATGTCATGTTGAGTTTCTCAAGGCAAAAGTTTATGAGCTGGCAAGGTTCGCAAACCACTATAACTCAGAATTTTTATAGCAATCTGACCCTCGTCTTAGCAAATGATTAAACAATGGCCACGCAGCGAGTTGCCATGGGTAACCCTAACCGAACCGGCCCATACGAGGCTCAAGGCTTGAAGTGGGCGGGCCCAATACGAGCAAGCCCCTAGGCTAGCGGGGGGGCGGGGGACTCCCGCGGCGGCGCGACACCCGCGGACCAAGATAGGCCGATGAGGCGGGGTGGCCTCCCTCGGCGACGCCATGAGCATTGTCCCCATGTCACCGGGGGCGACGGGACGAACCTTTTGGCCTTGAGCGGAGGAGAGGCATGCTTGTCGGCTTGGCGTTAGGGTTGGCTTCGCCGTGGTGGATACTGCAAGAGAGGGCCATTCGCATCGGGGAGAAGAGTAGGTGGAGCCGACGAGGGAGCGGTGGTGGAAGCCGAAGCTAGGCTCGTCGCCGCCGGAACACGCATGGAGATATGCGGATCTAGCGGCGGTCGACCGGGCTACGACGCCAAATACGGCAACGGCGGGTGGTGGTGGGGGGAGGGGGAGGGGGATGGAGGTGGAACCGACGAGAGGGTCCCGATCTAGGGCCGCCGCCGCCGGATCTTGCATCTACGAGGAGCGAATTTGGCGTTGATCGACCGGAGCCCACCTCCGAAAGCGACGACGACAACAAAAGGAGGCAGGAAAGGGAGGCGAAATGGACTGTAGGGATACCGACAAAGGCTATGTGAAACCGAGAAAGGCTTCAATACAAATAAGGCGACATGAACTTTGTCAATTTCATTTAAAACTAAATGTGGGACACCGCACGTCTCTTTAATTTTAATTGACATTTGGGTCAAGATTATTGAAATGGTTATACAATACTGTCAACCGTTAGCGTAAAATGGTTCGCAAAAAAAACCGTTAGCGTAAAACATGGATTGCACACAATTGAACGAAGGACACCTTACTTGATTTTTCTTTAAAACTAATCTCTGCCTAGCAAAATAGCTTCAAATGATGCCACGGGACAACGAACACAACATTGGTGCAGCTTGCGTTCATGACAGCATCAAGGTTCAATGGTTGGAATTATACAGAAATCAGTGATTCTCAATTCCTCTTCATATAATCGCCATGTTGTGTCATCCAAAAGAACATTTTGCTTATGGAATGTCAACTTAAATAAGCCAAAATTCTACACTTGTTCTTACCGCTACGCGAGTACGTCTTGGAGCGGTACTAGTAATATATTTAGTATATAAACTCAAATCATAACGGTCGCCAAAAAAAAAAAAAAGAGAGAGAGTAACTTCTTCCAGTGAACAGATGGTGGGATGCCAAGCCTCAGCGGGAACGGAACGGCTGGGCCTAGGCTGACGAAATGGAGCGGTCCGCCGTGAAGCCACACAGGTGACACGGTGCAGTCGCGCATGTACAGCAGTCTGCTTTTGCATCGCGCGAGACGAGATGTGTCTCGCTGTCATGTGGGGCATCCTCGATAAACTTTCTGGCTGATCAGTCCTACCTTCCATGTAGGAGTAGGAAATGTTTAGGAGCCCGTGGCGGGAAGCGCGAACATTGCCGCCCAACAAATTGCATTTCACTGACACATGGGCCTACATGACGAAATTGTTGGGTCGTGGGCCCTTGAATCCACGTTGGAAAAGCCGGGTGTCACGACTTCCCTATGACAGGGTTGGCCCACTCAAAGTTAGCTAACGGCGCCCGCTTGCGTCACTCCGGTCTCCGTTCGCCGGTGGGGGGCAAGGGTAGAGGGCCCATCGGCCGCCAAGGAAATAGAGGCGGGAAAACTGACCGCCGCTTGGTGATTCGCATCGCCGCCCAACCCAATCCCGCGCGCCGTGTTCTTCCTCTTCATTCCTCCCCCTTCGGCTCACCCGATTCGGAAACCCTAGCAGCGAGGGTTCTAGAGCCTCCCGGTGCTGGAGGATGGCGGCGGCCGCGGACCAGGCGCTGCTCGACTTGCTTCCCCAGATCCACGCCCTCTTCTCCGACTCCGCTTCGCGTGGTAATGGAATTCATCCCCGCTCTAGTCTTCTCGTACGATCTCGCGCAGTGGACCCATAACTCGGCAATTGCTTCCTAGGTTAGGGGAGAGATTCGTGAATTCAGTCAGTGTTAATTCTCATTGGTTCGTTTGATGTGACGATTTGTGTTAGGGATGTGGTAACTTCCGAAAATTTTACTGAATCTGAATGGTGACAACTGTTATGCTCTAGTGTTTATTCTGTCTATCACTGTCCAACAAATGATTGATATTACGTTAGTTTCCGGTACATTTTTTCCTATTCTAGTGCAATATTCTTCCTTCTTAATGTAGAAACTATTTCTATTCCATGAATGCCTAATTGCTGTGTAGACTCGTAGGGATTTTGTCCCTGATAATATTTTGGTTGTCATATTTTTCAGTTTTTATTTCTCTGAATGTGTTCAGCATGAGAAGCTCATAAAAACTGCGTAAAATCAGAAATAAAATCTGTACGCTTCCTCAGTTTATACCTAGTCAGCAATGTGTTCGCCAGGCTCAATATTATGAATCACTTATATGCCTTTGTGGCTTGAGATTGTTTTTTCTTTTTGCTAAGTCCTGGAGTTATTTTCTCCATTTTTTGTTTGTTAAAATTGTTTACCTGCTGGCT